>QLTV01001458.1:4655234-4697659 GCA_003457575.1 Thermophis baileyi
CCTTAATTTAAAAAAAGGAATACTAAAACCTTGATATTCCTGCTTCATTTTTTTTTTTTTTACTTTCCGCACATTGACCTGGCAACAAGGAGTTTGCTAAGTCTACAATAATATTTTATTTCTTTCTACCGTAGTCTCAGTCCTTTCCACAAAACAAAAATGGATTTAAAGTTGGAATGAAGCTTGAAGGACTGGATCCTGAACATCCATCTTTATTTTGTGTTCTTTCTGTTGCTGAGGTACTGGTCTGATTTTCTAAAATAACAAAGAAAATAACTGAAAGGCAGATGAAAAGCATGTCAATGATCAGTTAATTAATTCTGCTGAAGTTAATGAAATGCCTACTGACTAAGGAATGCTTTTAAAAAACATTTTAATATACTGTATTGGCAATGTTGATATACATTGGTAAATGAACTTAATATTTTTCACCCTCAAAAAAAAAAAAGTATTGGTAGCCTGAAAAGATATTGACAGATAAGACCAACAATCTGAACATCTTTAATTGTCTTTTTATACAGTTCTTGTGTGTGTGTGTGTTTTTAATAAAGGCTTGTGCCAAGCAGAAACTCCACTCTAGTGTTACTTTCATTGTAGATGCTTGAGTTCTACTAAGAAAAGGGTGCAAAAACAGTGTCTGTGAACTGTAGCACCACCAATAAATTAATACAATTTTTAATGCATCCACTGTTGAAAGTTAATCGTGTTGAAAATGAAATAGGAGCAGAATTTTTTAACACAGGCTTTTTTGTGTGTTTTGCAAAAGTGGTAACAATCTTGCATTTGTGATCGGTTGTAGGTGCAGGGGTACCGAATGCGATTACATTTTGATGGTTATTCAGAGTTTTACGACTTCTGGGTTAATGCTGATTCAACAGACATCCATCCTGTTGGCTGGTGTGAAAAAACAGGTCACAAGCTGCTCCCTCCTAAAGGTATTGTGTGTGTGTGTGTGTGTGTGTGTGTGTGTGTGTGTGTGTGTGTGCTTGCTTACGTGCATCTCTCTGTATGTGTGTATGTACAGTATATATGTGCGTGTATATATCTCTATATGTCTCTATCTATCATCTATCTATCTATCTATCTATCTATCTATCTATCTATCTATCTATCATCTATCTATCTATCTATCTATCATCTATCTATCTATCTATCTATCTATCTATCTCTCGCTCTATCTATCTATCTATCTATCTATCTATCTATCTATCTATCTATCTATCTATCTTTATAAATATTCCAATCAGAGATGGGACTTTGGACTGAATCCAATTTGTTTAACCTCCCTATTTGGACCACAGAGCCTCTTGTAAGTGAAATCTTTCAGGAGAGAAAGTTATTTCTAGGTTGATCATGTTGAGGTGCAACTTTATTTAGAGATCTTAAATTCTTCTCCTTCCCCTCTTCTCCATGTTGTGATGAAGGGAGTAGACACGTCTGCTCCTTCCCCCCCCCCAAAGAACAGTGTATTCCCATTTTCTACAAACTGGGAGCTCTGCTCTTTTTGAACTACAATCTGATCAAAGCTTGTTTCTGCGAAACTTACAGTAGTTTAAACTAATAATACTTGAACCAAGTGATAGCTTTAATCAAGAGACTAATCTCATGTTAAATCACTGAATTGGTTAAAAAGTGAGATTGATCCTGACACCCACTTTGCATAATAGCTACAACATATAGATTTTCCATGAAAGATTAACTACATTTTTCTACTACTACGTGTGTGCCTTCAAATCAGTGTTGACTGCTGGTGATTGTCTGAACTAGTCCCTGCAATTTTCTTGGCAAGATTTTGGGGAATGATTTGCCATTGCCTGCTCCTAGGGTTGAGAGAGAGGGACTGGCCCAAGGTCACTCAGCTGGATTTGTGCTATCATGAAAACAAACAATTAGGATCTCTTGTTTTGTTCTGAGGACTATATATTGAAGAATTAATGGGAAGTAAAGCTGGCACGTATTCACACTGTTATTTAAGAAGTAATGCATATTTTCCCACTAAAGTTGAGCATTAGAAATGTTAAATAATTGGAAATTCTTTCAGCAATACATAATTTAGCCAATGAATTCAGTACCTATTTTGTTTCATACGGACTTCCGAATTTTCAGATTAATGACTCACAACTGCACTATTGTCTTTAAAACACAAGAAAAGAAAAAGGAGAAATATTTATAAAAGCCTAGAGACCCTAATTGTTCCACAAACACAGCTATCACGCAAATTTCAAATGCTTCCCATACTGTTTCTAATTCTGAGAACGCAGGCTGTGGTACGCCACAGGCTTGCTGTTTTGTTTTGTTTTTTTAAATCAAAATTCATTTTTTCTTTCTTTCTTTGTCTAGGTTACAAAGATGGGGAATTTAACTGGGCTTCATATTTGAAGACCTGCAAATCTCAGGCTGCCCCCAAAAACCTTTTCAAGATCCTAAGCACAGTGAGTAGCAACGCCAGTTTCTAGTTTGTCTCTTTCGGGTCCTTTCTGCAAAAGGTATCAAGGTGCCTTTGGCTAATACTTAGAATTGAAACAAAACCGCTGAGAGAGAAGGAAGCAAAATAAAATAGGAACTATGATCTCTCACGTTATATTTAGAATTCAGAGTTTATTGCCTGTATTTGTTTGTTTAGAATTCTGAATTTATTGGTTTGTGTTTATCTGAGCAGAGGAGTAAATTAGCCAAGCACAGCTGGCACAGAGTAGCTGGCTTTTTATCTCCTGGGTTAACCCTGTTCGCAGAACCTCCAGCATTTGTTCAGTGTTTGAGCTGAAAACATTTATTGATTCATGTTTCTGCTGCTCATCTGAGTATCTTTTTCTAGTTGCACATCCAGTGTCTTTTCAGGTATTTTGGTTCCTCTGTCAAGTAGCCACATTTGTTCACTCATACGCCACCTGAGCCAATCCTTTAGATTTCAGTGAATTAAAAATATGTTTTTAATTTTGCATTCAGAGTTTCACAGCTTTAGGAAGACTTACTGACTGTAAGTCACCCATCTCATGAAACCAATAGTTCAAATTATGATTTCTTAAAGAAAGCACAAGTCTCACAGCCTATTAAGCCAAAATCAAACATGTCCTATTTTGATTTAGAATCTTATGTGAATCCAGCAGTAAGATCAGATTTTCTTCAACTCAGTGCAGACTTAAATACATCTAATGGCAATGAGTTTTTTTTCTCTCTCTCTGTTTTCTCCTATCCAATAGCCAGTCACACCTTCTGGTTTTCGGGTGGGCATGAAGTTAGAGGCAGTAGACAAAAAGAATCCTTCCCTCATGTGTGTGGCAACCATTGCAGACATGTTGGATAATCGACTGCTAGTTCATTTTGACAACTGGGGTGAAAGCTATGATTACTGGTAAGAACAAGAATTTGTTATGTTGGTGAGAGCAATCGAGTATTGCCCAGGAACTGCAGAATGTAAAATCATTTTGAGATAGGGAAACCTCTGGAGCCAGTTCTGTGTTCACTTGCATCCAGCTTTATTCACCATTCGGTTTGTTGAAGTTCTGATTGTAAGGCCATGATGAAATATGTGCCGCATTCCATCCAGATAACTATATTTTGGACCACGTAGCTTGTCTACAAGTTGTAATGAATAAAGAATTAAAATCTAAATTTAGTTTGGTATAATGTAGAAATATAAATTCAAACCATATAGCTTACCATGTATGAGATAATACAGGAATATGCAATTAGAAGAGAGAATTTGTATCAATTAGAAGAGAATATTTGTAGCTCAAAGTTGAACTGTGAGGTCCTTGATGCTCTCTGAGCTTGGTGCTTTTCTTGCAGACATTTCATTACCAAACTAGGTTACATCATCAGTGCACTGATGCATTGCAAGAAAACCACCAAGCTCAGAGAGCACCAAGGACCCCATATACAACTTAAATTGACTCAAGAGTCTGTTTGACAGATGTTTGGGAGAATAAAGGGTAAAATGGGTGTTTTAACTTACTGGAAGTGGAATTTTCAGTCAGAGCTTGTTGAAGCTCCCTATATTTCATAAATACAAAAAAAAAAATCATCCTCACTCTGGATTACCATTCACAGATCTTGAAGGCTACAAAAGAGATGCCATTGGCCTGCCCTATTGCATCCTTGATATTAATGTTCAGCATAGAAACATTAGGCAAAGTTTGCATAGCTGTATTTCATCATGTATATACCTTTGGTGCAGGTGTGATGCAAGCAGTCCATATATTCGACCTGTTGGTTACTGCCAAGAAACTGGAACTCTCTTAACAACACCAGCCGGTAGGTTAAAAACACATCATTTTCAGTCACTATGATAGTATCTGCAAGGAATTTATCAGCTGCAACGGAATTATGTTATGTGTCTTATTTCAGTCACTCTGCTTACACTGAGGAAGTCCTACTTACTTGTAGTGCATGTTCTACAGATATTTTTAGAAACTATGTGTCCCAACCAAATTCTGAATCCTTGGAGTGCTAGACAAAATTTGGCTCATGTAAATTGTCTGGGAGTTTCAACAGAGATTGATTAACAAAAGTATCATACAAGGAGAATGCAGGACCTGGATATTTTCTTCAAAAGAGCAGGACATTAATAAAAGAGAAAGACTGACTTCTTCCATTAAGTTGTTCAGATTTATTGGCACAGTTTGGTTAGAACCTCAATTGATTCTTACGTTGTTGCTTGCCATATTTCTGTAGATATTCCATCAATTCCTGTAGTCATCTGGCTTGGTAATAACTGGAGTGCTAATCTCACTTCATCTTCTAGTAAGACTAGAATACTAGAATGATGCTAGGAATGGTTAGTGGATCAAGAAGAAGGGGCGAGCAAAGAGCACGTTGGCTTGATACCATCAAAGCTGACACAACGATGAACATCCAACAACTGAAAGAAGCTGTGCTTGACACAGGGTAGCATGGAGAGCACTTCCTATAAATTATAGAATGTAAATTAAATAAAGTCACCAAGAGTCAGACATGTCTGAAGACTTAGGTTAAACTACTAATACAGGCTCTTGTAAATAGGGAATACCTTCCAAGATATCTTAGATGCTGCTATTGATTGTATAGAACAGCGATGGCTAACCTTTTTGTTGTTGCGTGCCAAAAGCGCGCACACGCACGTGCGACAACACACGCATGCGCCCACACCCATAATGCAATGTGCATACAACCCCCCATGCCTTGCCCCCCTGCGCATGTGCGTGTGACCACGCCGTACTCCCCTGTGCCCCATTTTGGGCCTAGTAGGCCTCCCTGCAGCCTCCTGGGAGCAAAAACAGGCCACGGGGGGGGGGCTGCGTCCCCTCGCACCCCATTTTGGGCCTAGTAGGCCTCCCTGCACTTATAGCCCATAATGCAATGCGTGCACGACCCCCCCGTGCACCCTGCCCACCCGCGCATGCATGCGTGTCTCCCGCATGCTCCCCCACCCCCGCGCATGCATGGCAGAGACCCAAAAATCAGCTGGCCAGCGGGAGGCGCGCGCATATGCACGGTGGAGCTAAGCTGGGGCGACGGCTCGCGTGCCCACAGAGAGGGCTCTGCGTGCCACCTGTGGCATGTGTGCTATAGGTTCGCCATCACGGGTTTAGAATTTTGGTATGCTTTTTCCATCTTTGATCTTCTTTCAGTCAGTTACTATCAGTCCATTGGCAGCTTTGAACTTCACGCTTGAAACCTTCTCCTGAGTTCAGAAATCTTTTGGAACATTTTCCTTGATTTTCCATGTCTGTTTCCATCTTTCATATCTTTACAAATGTCATTATACTCTTCTAGTCTCTTCTAACAGCTCTTTGAAATTCTTTCAGTTCCTTCCTAAGATATTTCTCTTTCTTGTCTTTGGTTCTGACTCTGCTTTTTTTTCTGTTTCTTGATCTCTTGTTGTTTGATTTCATGCCACATTGGTTCTGGTTTCCACTCAGTGAGTTCCTGTGGTTTTCTATAAAAGTAATTCCCGATGTTTTCCTTGAAAATGTTAACTCCAGATCATACTGCGGAAGCTAGCTTTCTTCTTCCACTTTAACTTGACTTAGAATTTGCAAATGAGCAGAGTGTGATCTGTTCCACAGTCAGCTCCTGACTGTATCGTTGTTAATTTTTTCCACCTGCTTGTATCAACATTGTAGTCAATTTTATTCTCTGTATTGTTTTGGTTGTTTGAAAGCTATTAGCAATGAATAAATCATTGACTTGGCAGAAACGGGTAAATTCTCCTGTTTCATTTCTATTTTCCAGGCACATTTTCCAAATATATTTTTCTCCTTACTTTTTCTCAGTTTAGCATTCCAGCCTCCAACCACAAGCGACATATCATACATAACAGGGTTGTTGTTATAAGGAAAATAGGAGGAGGGAGAAGTATTATGTACGTTCAGCTCCTTGAGTTACCTATAAAGCAGTGCTTCTCAATTATTTTCTGTTACCCTCCCCCTAGGAAAAAGTAAACATTTTGCGCCCCCCAACTTTCCGCCGCGACTGTAAATAGTATCATTTGTGCATTTAACTGGAGTTGGTGGGGTGGGGGGTTTGATTTTCATGGGGGCAGAAGAGGGACTTGGCAGTGAAGGCTCCACTCCCGAGACACCCCCGTCTTCCTACCTATAGCCATAAGCGTTGAAAGCCTAGCTTTATCGCAGCAAGGGCCGATAGAGACGCAGCACTTCAGTCCTCCTGGACGCTGCCATCTCATAAACACACTGCCGGGCTTCCCGGCAAGCCCCCTGTGCCTTTGCTGCCTCCGTCGGAGCCTGATTCCTGAAGCGGCCCTGGAAAGCGTGGAGATTGGGACTTGGTTGGCGAAGCAGGCACTGCGGAGGAGGCGTAAGGCAATCGGGGAGCATTTTCAGGTGGCAGCGTTGGCCACATGCCCCGTTTTTGGAATAAAAAAAGCATGTTCCCCGGGGTCACACGCGCCCCCCCTGGCATCGCTCCGAGCCCCCCCAGGGGGGCACGCCCCACTATTTGAGAAGGACTGCCTATAAAGTAATAAACGCAGGATAAAAACCAAATGAATAGCTTGCATGTTCTGTCAATTTCAGATTGAACTTGATTATAAAACCTATCAACAAACTCTTCTTCTGCTTCAGTGGGTGAAGCATTAACGTGGATAATAATTGTATCAAAGATTCACTACAGTGAAGTCTGTGAGGTATTATAGAAGCACTGAGGACACTGTACCCAAATTGTGTCCTTGAGATAACCTTCTTTTTTTGTTTTTCATGCCCTGAGTAGTAAATGATCTTTTTAATGGAAAGTGTCCGATTCCAGTCCATTTCAATTTGCTGATGTCTAAGAGTCAATATTCCATTGATTCATTTCATCTTTCACAGTATTGAACGTTTCCATGTTGATGCTGATTTGCTTGGTTGCTTGGTTGATACAATATAAAGGCCATCCAACTCCCAGGGAATCTTACATTTCACGTTCCTACTATTTTTTTAAAAAAAAAAAGATAAAGCAGTCCCTGTGGATTTTACTCCACTAGTCGTTGCCGACTCTTAAGGTGTGGTTCTCATCTCCTTTTCAAGGCCATTGAGCCAGCACTGTCTGAAGACATTTCCATGATCATGTGGCCAGCATGTCATCACGGAGCACTGTTACTTTCCCGCCGAAGTGGTACCTATTTATCAACTCGCATTTCCATGATTTGGAACTGCTAGGTTGGCAGGAGCTGGAGCGAGGACGGGAGCTCACTCTGACGCGGGGCATTCGGGTCTCAAGCCTGGACTGCCAACTTTCAGCTGACAACCTTAATCTTAACTTAATCTTAACTGCTGGGCCATCATGCCACCCTAGCCACCATGCCACCCCATTGTTACTATAATTTGCTATTTGTTTATTTACAAAATGTATTTGCTGCCCATCTCTTATCCAACAACTCTAGGCTATTTGCAGCTTCCGTGGAGGGCAGAGGTGGGTTCCTCCTGATTTGCACTGGTTCTATAGAACCGGTAGTAAACCGGTGGTGACATCACGGAGCCGGTTCTGTCGGTGCCGGTCCGTAGACGCCGCCATCTTTTTGGGGGGGGTTGAAAATTTTTTTTTTTGAATTTTTTTGCTGGTTTTTGCTTCTGCGCATGCGCAGAAGCCGAGTTTTCGGCACTGCGCATGCGCCACCATGTTGTTTTCGGCTCTTTTTTTTTGCCATTTTTTGCTCGTTTTGCTTCTGTGCATGCGCAGAAGCCGAGTTTTTGGCACTGCACATGCGTGGCCATGCATGCAAAGCGTGCTTGCGCGGTGCGGCCACGCGGCACGCAATGCGCGTGCAGTTACGTGGCGTGGGAGGAAGCAAACCGGCGGCAAGGTAAGTTAGAACCCACCCCTGGTGGAGGGGAAGGGTAGGGGGGCGTGTGCCTGCATGGCAGCACCAGCAACCAGCCGCAAAAGCTTAAATCTAGTTTCTTTGTGATCCTCCACTCTTCCTTAGGAACATGTTGGGGGGTGCTACCGTGTCCCATCATCTGTCACTATATTGTCAATTGCTTTAATCTTGTCTATCTGTGTGTTTTTCTTACTAAAATGCAAGATGATTTACAATTGTCTTTTCCAACACAGTAAGAAACGATGCTTTTGCCTTTATATTTATTTATTTATATCCCGCCTTTTATTATTTTTACAAATAACTCAAGGCAGCAAACGTATCTCATACTGCTTCCTCCTCCTGTTTTTCTCACCACAACAACCCTGCGAGGTGGGTTGGGCTGAGAGAGAATGACTGGCCCAAGATGGCCCAGCTGGCTTTCGTGGCTAAGGCGGGATTTGAACTCACGGTCTCCCCTTTTCTAGCCTGGTTCCTTAACCACTAGACCAAACTATAGCTCTCAGTTATCACTAAAATGATCATCTACCACCAGCATCTTACAATGTTGCTATCTGATATAAGTGCTTTAATTGGGCAGCTGGGATGAGTGACCTTCACACCTTGGGTGACCTTGCTTGATTATATACTGTTGGCATACACTCCCCATACTCTTTGTGCATCCTCCCAGAAAGACCCCCATCCCACCTGCCATGATGAGCATAGAAGAACTTCAAAGGGAATTCTCTTGGAAGTTTTAAATATAATTGCATCCTAAAAGATCTATTCCTAGTTGCACTGTTTGGTATAGAGCCGTGATGGCGAACCTATGGCACGCAGAGCCCTCACTTTGGGCATGCACGCTGGCCAGCTGGTCTTCATGGGCGCCTGAAAACAGCCCGAAAAACGGCCTGAAAATGGCCCGGAAAACAGCCTGAAAATGGCCCAAAAAACGGCCAAAAAACAGGCATGCGTGTGCCAGCCAGCTGGTTTTCGGGTTTCTGGTGCTCCGGCGCGTGCACATGCACGCACATGCACGTACGTTCCGGTTTGGGCACTCGGTCCCGAAAAGATTCGCCATCACTGGTATAGAGAATACCTACTTAAGACATTCTTTAAATCCAGCTCTTTATAGAAAGATAGTGGTGGAAATTCCTTGTCAACTTCTTAGCATTTGTGATGCTACTTCTGTTATTGCTCATTGATGTATTTCAGAAACCAACAGCTTAATATGCAACACTAAGATGGTCTCTCCACATCGGAATTGGAATTGATTTGTGTTCTTATTTTCCCCTCTTACTCTCTTTTTACCTCGCACTCAATTTCTCTCCCGACAAACCATAATTTATAGCTTTGGTTGTAATTCTGATTTAGGAGGAAATATCAACCATCAGTCTCCATTGCAGATGCAGTGACAAGCGAATGGTTTGCCAGAAAAAGAGAGACATTGGGAAGCATAGGGAGGGAGAAAGTATATTTGAATACAAGGTTCGTTTGTGTAGTTGCAGGGTGGAAGCTTACAATAATTAAAAACAAGTGAACAATCGCATAATGAATGTGTTTTTATGACGTTATTTTACTGCTTAAGTTGTTCTGCTCTACGGCCGCAATTCAGTTAAGCTAACGCAACCACTCATAACGTAGGCATGTGATCTCAGAAGCTCAGTTCTTATCACAGCCATTCAGTAATTAATTGGTCTTGCAAAGGTAAACTGAGGATCATCTGAAATCTCTTTACAGAATACAAAGATTTCAAAAGCTTCTCGTGGGAGAAATATCTGGAAGAAACTGGTTCTCAGGCAGCACCAGCAAGAGCATTTAAACTGGTTGGTCAAGAGCTTTTCTGTTTTTGTGTTTTGTTTTTATATTGAATGAACCGTATCACCGAATGATGTAATTGCATTTTTGTACTATCTCCTAAATAACCATGGTCGGGGCACATTTATTTTGATTACGATTGTCATCATTGTTATCAATTTCCCTATCGCATTAGAAAATATCTAGATAAATTAGGTAGCAATCTTGGCCTTAAGTGCCTGTTACTAATGTAACACACATGCCAGAAGAGAAAGTTGGAAGCGCCTGTTTCCGCAATTGAACAAGCTAATTTGTTGTGACATACCAAAAAATGAGAATTGAATCACCATATTCACAAATCGGTCCAGTTGCATGTAACAGAAAATTACAGTTAAATTGAAGCAGAAAATAGACATTTTCAATCTTTTCTTAAAATGTGTGATGGGGAGGTGGGGCACTGCTCCCGCCTTGTCCCATTAATCCCAGGATATGATGTAATGAAGTCTTCAAATATGCCCTTTAAATGATATAGGTATCGTCCTTAGTTGCCTCTGACTCCATATATAATTTATTTTATAGCGTCCAGCTCATGGATTTCAGACTAACACGAAACTAGAAGCAGTAGACAGAAGAAATCCCATGCTAATTAGAGTGGCAACCATAACTGAAAAAGATGACCACCGTGTCAAGGTATGTAAACAAATAGCAGCAGTGAACCTCATAAAAATCTCCTAATAATTTGGAAAGTGAAATCTTTTATTTTGGTTCTTCAGGTGAACGTGAACTGCAAAGCCAAAGCCAGTCAAGCCAGTTTATTTTGGGGTGGCTGAGAGCTGGAAAAGAAAGTAGAATTTGATTTGGCTTTGTTCTCCAAGGAACTTAAAGTTGGGTTTATTTCTGTTGCTGAGCCGGAGGGAGTAATCAAGCAGGGAATTAGTCTGGAATCATTACGTAGGCACATAAAGGCAATGTCCAGCCCCGCTTGAATGCCATTGAACCTTATCTAGTCTGGCCCAGGTGCAAATTGCCAGCCTGGGAAGATTCCTTTGAAATAGGCATTGAGCAATAAAGTAGTTAATTGAACTCTTCACATGAGGATCTGGTTTTTCATGCCTGACAATTTCTATGCCATGAGATTCAGTGCCAGGAAAAAAAAAAACTTTCTACCATAGAATCTGGAGGCATGGAACTGTAGTGATCTAAAGGCTAAATCTCATAATCTAAAGAGCTACTTCTGTTCTGTTCTTCTATTATTATTCATTGATTGATTGTCAAAGTCATATATGGATCCTCCAGGTAGACTAGTCTGGAGCCAGCAAAGACAATACTGAGTTAGATGGACCTACAGTATAATAGGAATCTTCCTGTGTTAGTTTGATTCTTCTCTTTATTCAGCTGCCAGAAAACCGGGTTAGGTTCAATTCTAAAAAAAATCATGAGTATAAATGCGAGTTACAGGTAGTCCTTGGCTTATGACCACAATTGAGCCCAAAATTTCTGTTGCTAAGCGAGACTGTTGTTAATGAGCTTTGCCCCATTTTACGACCTTTCTCGCCACAGTAGTTAAGTGAATCACTGCAGTTGTTAAGTTAGTAATGGTTATCAACTGAATCTGACTTCCCCATTGACTTTGCCAAACAGAAGTTCGCAAGAGGTCACTGCGACCGTCATAAATGTGAGTCAATTGCCAAGTGTCTGGATTTTGATCACGTGACCGTGGGGATGCTGCAATGGCCATAAGTGTGAAAAAACGGTCATAAATTCCCTTTTTTCGGTGCCATTGTAACTTCAAACTGTCACTAAACAAATGGTTGTACTACCTGTATAAGTAAACTTTGTCTATTATCCCCTTTTAATCTGCTTTATTAAGGTACACTTCGATGGTTGGGATCATGCCTTTGATTTTTGGGTTGATGCTGACAGTCCAGACATCCATCCCATGGGCTGGTGTGCCAAAACTGGACATGCCTTGCAACTCCCACCAGGTAAGAGGAGAAATAACATGAGGGGTTGTTTTTTTTCCCCCTTCCCTTCCACCCCATGCCCCCAGATCTTGTAATTTGGAAAAAGACGGAAAGAAGGTTTACTCCTGAACTGGCTTTGTTTTTCTAGGGACTTCCAATGCAGCATCAATGCCAGCAGGACAAGTATGCCCTACTCCTGGTTGTCAGGGATTGGGTCATGTCAGGGGACCCAGATACGGAACTCATTACACGTATGTATTTCCTGAGAGTTACAGGGCAGCTTTCCAGAGGCGTGTATCTCCTGTATTTAAAAACAGCACACCGCTTCAGTCAACTGTAAATACAAATGTGGATCTTAGTTCTAAAGTGTTGTGTTGTAGCTCCCTCTTGTGCTTTGTATTTAGTGTCCCTCGACCGCCAGGCAAATAACTAGTATGATGGAAAAGCAGAATTAACATCTGTCTATCTGCTAGGGAGATTCACGTGATTATTTGCTAGCTCTAAACATTTAAATAGAATAGAATAGAATTCTTTATTGGCCAAGTGTGATTGGACACACAAGGAATTTGTCTTTGGTGCATATGCTCTCAGTATACATAAAAGAAAAGATACATTCGTCAAGGATCATAAGGTACAACACTTAATGATAGTCATAGGGTACAAATAAGCAATCAAATCATATTAGGAACCAGTCAGTGTAAATCGTAAGGATACAAGCAACAAAGTCATTAGTGGGAGGAGATGGGTGATGGGAACGATGAGAAGATTAATAGTAATAGTAATGCAGACTTAGTGAATAGTTTGACAGTGGTGAGGGAATTATTTGTTTAGCATAGTGATGGCGTGTAGCATAGTGATGGCGTTCGGGAAAAAACTGTTCTTGTGTCTAGTTGTCTTGGTGTGCAGTGCGCTATAGCGTCGGTGTGAGGGTAGGAGTTGAAACAATTTATGTCCAGGATGCGAGGGGTCTGTAAATATTTTCACAGCCCTCTTTTTGACTCATGCAGTATACAGGTCCTCAATGGAAGGCAGGTTGGTAGCCATTGTTTTTTCTGCAGTTCTAATTATCCTCTGAAGTCTGTGTCTGTCTTGTTGGGTTGCGGAACCAAACCAGACAGTTATAGAGGTGCAGATGACAGACTCAATAATTCCTCTGTAGAACTGTATCGGCATTTAAATGAACATTTAAAGTCCCAAAGTGATCTTCTCATAGTTATTCCAGGAGGTGGGGAAAAGCTGGAATGGCTCAAAACAATATCCCATATTTTTTCCTTGCTTTTCCCATCTAGCCAAATTTAAGAGAGAATTGCTCCTTGCTTTAGAGAAGAAGTTGTGGTGTCACGGATTCTTCTCTGGCAATAGTGCTATGCATCAGAATAATAGGGGCAGAATGTATATTCCAGATCTTGAAGTCTGCAGAGATTCTCAGTCATCCAGGTCATGGTTGTCCCAAAGGTGCTTTTTCAGGAGGCAACTGGACTTTCTTGTTTTTTCTTTGAAGACGTTTCGCTTCTCATCCAAGAATCTTCTATATTATATTACTTCTGCAAGGAATATACTGTAAATCCTTCCATTCCCCACTATCCTGTCAGAGCTGAAGAAGCTTCTTAGATGAGAAGCGAAACATCTTCCAAAAAAAAAAAAAACCAACCAGTTGCCTCCTGAAAAAGCACCTTTGGGATTCCAGATCTTGGTTGTGTATGTAGTGTGTGCATGTGTGTAGAGAGAGAGAGAGAGAGCATACCAAGGTCTGTAGCGATTTTTTTAAAAGGCCCAGTAGAAATCTGGTGGCATGGATGATTCTATAAATGATAGAGATCCACTTTGAGAAAATTGAATCCTATTATTTTCAGCATGGAAAACTTTGCTGATGGCTATGAAGAAGAATAAGCCTACTGTTTTATTCTCCTGCTCCTTCCTTCTAAATTTTTTCAAAGCCATTTGTTAAATCATTCTTCTCTTAACTCTTCCTGCATGCTGCCTCTAGCTAGATCTTTTGATGCTCTATTCCGTGCAAGGTTTTGCTTTTATTTAATGTTGCTCCCAGCTCAGCCAGATTCTCAGCCTTCCTAAGGAGCACTTGTTTTGTTTTCGGGCTCGCTAGGTCTGAAACGTCCTCCTCTCTATAGAATTTCTCATTTAGTAAACAATTTTATTTCCTTCCCAAGCTCCATTTGCCTACCAATCCTACCATTATTTTGCTCTTGCAGGGTTGGTGTGTTATATACTAGCTTGTTTATTTAAGGTAGCCTGTAAAAAAAAAGAAAAGAAAAAAATCTGCATATTTTTTGCAATGGAAACATTTTTTTGTTTTTGATGTAGGTTAATTGGCTGCCCTTATTCCGAAACCAGTCGCACCCGAGAGGGTTTGTTACAGGATCGCCTTGGTGGAGAAAAACCATCACCTGGTAGCGGTGCTCCCAAACCCAAGAAATCTGACATTTCAGCACAACTTACAGATTTGCAAGAAGATTCTCCACAGTCCAGGTGAAGCTGTAGATTGCATCCTAAGGCCTGTTTTACCGTTGGCCATGTTTTATTAAGCTTTTGTTTGGTCTGACTACTGCAAAAGATTTTCGCCATTTTGCTGGCTTTTATTCCCTCGTGTCTGTAAATATGGTTCGTAAAGTTTGGCAAAACTCTGCATGCCTTTGAGCTGGATTTTCTTCGTTTGCAGCACTGTGCTTCTCTGGCATTTGGTAGGAAGTGCACAATACAAGTCTAGCTGGGTAAATTGAAATGGTGCAAAGCAGTGGTTCTCAACCCCGCAGACCACTGGGGGGGGGCGTGATGTCATCACAGAGGGTCCTTGAAGGCTTGAAGAAATGTTATGATTTAAATCTTGAGTTAAGTCTTGTGGATCCGTGGCCATGGTCTGTGGCCACATTTAAAAGGAGTCCGGGGTGAAGAAAGGGTTAAGAACCATTGGTGTAAAGTCTATAGCAGGGGTGTCAAACTCAAGGCCCAGGGGCCAATCCGGCCTGTGGGGTGCTTAGATCTGGCCCACAGGGCCACCCTGGAAACAGTGAAGGGCTGGCCCACGGTGCCTCTGCCAGCGAAAACGGAGCTCGGGAGCCTGTTTTTGCTGGCAGAGCGCTCGGGCCACCACAGGCGCCTCTGACACGAGTGACATTGAGCTGGCCACGCCCCCCACCACGCCCCCCCCGAGGTCAAACACAACCCTGATGCAGCCCTCAATGAAATCGAGTTTGACACCCCTGGTCTATAGAGTTCAAACTTTGTTGTATGGTGGAATGTTTATTCCAGTACAGTTATATCCCAAATGCAAGAGAACTGAACGAGGCAAAGAACTTAATGAGATGAGACTGACATCTGAGCCAAACCTTATCAATCTAGCCATGTGCATGAAACTCTCCTGGGTCCTGTTCTCTAGATAGATAGATGGTTTGGAAGTGACAGATATGGATGGATGTATATAGAATGCGTATTTTTCTTATCAGAAAGTCATCCACGCAAGAAGGAGAGAGGCCAGGGAGAAGCAGGATTCGTTCATAGTTTTTCTGAACAGTCTGAGACCAGCCAAGAGAAAGACTGGGCCGAAGGGGAAACACCTTCTGTTACTAAAATCAAAGCAAAAGGGTAAGCAAAAACATTTCAATCAGTCCAACCTATCAAGCAGTTAAGTTTGAAGAAAGTTTGGAAATAGGTGGGCTGCAGATAGGAGGAGGACTTTATTTACAAATGCATGGGCTCATTCATTCAATGACACAAATGCATTCGGTGTGCTCAAATGCATTCAATGGGTTTATATATCCAAACAATCTCGAAATAAATTTAAGTTGCTTCCATCAGTCCTGAAGCCTGTCAAAATGACCGTGCCTTTGTGTACTTGTTTTGATCAAATGCTGGTTAAAATAAACCTTAACCAGGGGTGTGCTTCAGATCCTTTAGCAACGGGTTCGCTGCCCTGTTGCTCGGTGGGCGTGGCCATGGTGGGCGTGGCCTAGTCGGCTGCCTGCACCCAGGCTCCGGAGGGCGAAAACTGCTTCCCCCCAGGCTCCGGAGGCCCTCCGGAGGCCGGAAACGAGCCCGTTTCCAGCCTTCCGGACCTTCCGGGAGGGCCGTTTTTCTCCCTCCCAGAGGCTCGGGGAAAGCCTCCGGAGCCTGGGGAGGGCGAAAACGGCCTCCTCGGGCTCCAGAGGCCAGAAACAGGCCCGTTTCTGGAACTTCCAGGAGGCCCGTTTTTTGCCCTCCCCAGGCTCCGGAGGCTTTCCTTGAGCGTCCGGGAGGGCGAAAACAGCTTCTCCCGGGTTCCGGAGGCCGGAAACAGGCCCATTTCTGGACTTCTGGAACCTCCGGTAGGCCCGTTTTTTGCCCTCCCAGACCCTCCGCACGGCCCCTGCATTTACCTGGAATGATGAACGAGCCGTGTGGAGACTCCTGGGAGGGGCGGGGTGGGCGGGGCCAGCCAGGGGTGGCATTTGGGGGTTCGCCAAACCCCGGCGATCCTTGGCTAGAGGATCGCCCGAACCCCCAGGAGCCCACTCCTGGCCTTAACACAGCTACAGGACACAATATTCCTGTTAAGTCTTTGAAGCGCCATCTTCAGGAAATATTTTAATGGTTATACAGGTAGTTCTTGACTTACGACCACAAGTGAGCCCAACATTTCCATTGTTTTTACAATTTTACAAACTTTCTTGCCACAGTTCTTAAAAGAGCCACTGCAGTGGTTTAAGTCAGTCACACGGTTGTTAAGTGAATCTGCTTCCCCATTGATTTTGCTGGTCAGAAGGTTGCAAAACTGGGCCTTTCTGGGACCCCGCAACTGTCATAAACATATTCCAGTTGCCAAGCGTCCAAATTTCAATCATGTGATCATGAGGATGCTGCCATGGTCATAGGGTCTGAAAACCGGTCATTAGAACAGTGGTGTAACTTCGAACTGTCACTGAATGAACGGTTGTAAGTCGAGGACTACCTGTACTCCCTGGCTAAAAACTCACTCTCTCTCTTTTTTTTTTTTACAAACTCTAATACTTTCTTGTGTTAACTCCCATATTTGATTTTGCAGGATTGGCTGTTCACATAGCTATATAAAGCTCCAGCTAGTGAAGCAAGGGGCCGATGGAGAAAGAGGTTGGTGTTAGTGCCTATTGAAAATATTGTGAATTTCTGTGCTGATGGATTCTAAATATTGAATAAGGGGGTTCCATGATAACTAAAACCCCATTATTTTGCTCATTAGTTCAAATTTGCCTTGATGCTTCTTCCTTTCTTGAATTGTAAGGGCCACCGTTGTCTCGAAGATCTGTCTGAGAAGAAGTGCTCTGTTTCTGCCAGCAATCAGTAAAAACAAATTCAGTCCCCAGAGAATTTTGTCTTCCCTACAAAGGAATTGGGAATTTTTTAAAACTTGGAAGCAAAAAGGGATCCATAATAAAATGCTGCTGGGTATTCCTAGCTCTTAACGCTGAGAGGTTCTTTTAGGGACTCCAATCAACTTCTAGCATCTTCCCAAAAAATTCCCAATTCTGGACTTGAGTGAAACACATCCCCTTTTTCCTTTTTTAATCCTTCCCATTACGTCGCCCTTTGTAATCTCTTCACCTGATCTTTAAATTGTCCCAGATGTGCTTCTGATTGAGATAAGTTACCCAGGCCTAATTGTCAAAGACCATACAGGTAGTCATCAACTTAAAACTGGTTGCTTAATGAACGTTCAAAATTATGAACGTTTTATGAACCAGGCCAGGTGTGAATCTTTTAAAACCGAGTTCCCCAAACTTTCTGGGTTGGCAGCCCAGAGGAGAGGGCAGGCGCCTTTATGTGCGTGTGAACGGGACTGCGAGCGCACGTGCAACGCTCGCGGTGACTGTAGCGGCCGCGTGACACTCACGATGACGATAGCAGCCGTGCGATGCTAGGGCCCACACGGCGCTCACAGTGATGCTAGCGTGAATGGGGTGCGCGCCCCTGCATTGGCCTGCCACTCACGCGGCCTGGTGGCCAATAGGCCATGGTCTGGTAGTGGGCCATGGCCCACAGGTTGGGTCCCTTTGTTTTAAAACACCTGAATTATTTTAAAACTACCGGTAGGAGTGAAGCTAAGAGGAGCGAAAGGGCAAGCAGCAACCCTTTCCTGTTGCCAGTAGATGTCACCAGAGCTGTTTCCAATCAGTGCATCCTGGGGGGGGAGAGTCCCAGTGTTCAGTTCTATTGCCTCCTTTCCATCTGTACGTGGAGGAGGAGAAGCCGAAACCCTAATTAGCCAATATTGTCAATCAGGGAAGGGTTGCTATGCTGTGTTCATCGACACTTCCTCTTCTTCTTTCTACCTAGAGTCAGGGCCCTGGTTCTTACCGCAGTATGAGACAGCAAAAACCCAATGATCTCACATACGTCACATCGGAGGGAAGGGGCAAGGAGGGGCAGAGGGAGAAAAGATCGAACTGCTTTCCATTTCTTAGCATCTCCGGTCCTTTCACCCATGGGGAGCGATGCTAAGATCCGGATGAAGCTGCCAGGCTCCCTGACCATGGCATCTTGTCTCCTGGGAGTCGGCCAGTGCCTGTCATTATCTGGCATGCCGAGTGCTCTTAGCCGGCTGGGAACAGACCGTAAGCTGGAATGGTGCCATTAATTTCCAGCTGAAGATGCAGTCACCCAGCCGCCTCCTCTCTGGTAATAGATTGCTGGCAACTCCTCCGGTGTTAGCATCAGGACATCTCTAAACAGCCGCCAGAAAAAGCACGGGGTTCTGGTCTTCCCCCTTTTTTGGGGGTGGAGTTGGGGATGTTCTGAAGAAAAGTGATTTCTTGATTTCCAAAGTGCATCTGAACCAGGATTAATAGATTTATTTTTCTTTCTTTCTTTCCTTCCTTCCTTCTCTTTCTCTCTCCCTTCCCCCCACCTTCCTCCCTGACCTCCTACCAGACACCGCCTTTGCTCTGCAGCAGGCCCTCCACCAGTCTGTCTTCATGCCTTCCCTGTCTGCCAATCCGACCCACCGCCTCCATCTCTGCTGGGAGCAGCACTGCAAACTGCTGCCGGAGGTCTCGGGCCTCACTGCTAAGAATGTGGCCAAATGGAGCGTGGAAGAGGTAAGTTCTGCTTTTCTTTTCTTTTCTTTTCTTTTCTTTTCTTTTCTTTTCTCTTTTCTTTTCTTTCTTTTCTTTCCTTTTCTTTTCTTTTCTTTTCTGTTGTGTTGGAGCTTGGGGTTTTCTTTTGTGTGGTCACTGTTTGTAAAGGATGATTTAAATTAGGATCTACAAAAACAAAGTTCAAAGTATGAAATCAGAAAAAAAAATTCAAAAATGTTGACAAATTCATTATTCAGATATATAAACACATACTCTACTCTTCATTCTTTCTCTACATACTTTCACATTCTCCCTCCCTCCCTCCCTCCCCCTCCTCTCTCTCATCCTTAACCTCCCACAGCCAGCGATTTTGTTCCTTGCTCTGCTGTGCAGCTGTGGTTAAATTTGGGAGCCAGGGTTAACCCAGCCAGAACTTTTAACCAGCCAGGATCTGGAATGTATGGATCGATAATTGATCCTGGGTGTTGCAGTGAGCCCTCTTTAAGCAGCTGCCCCTTTGGGGGCCTCCACTGACAATAGCTTTTTTCTGTGCTCTGGGCTGCTGACTCACTTTCCCTTGCCATTGGCCCTGCGCATGCTTGCGTGGCTGCGTCACAAACCATCCCCACAGTGTAACAGGATTGCTGACAACACAGGCTTGTTCTGCCAAGACTGTCATTTTATAGTGAAAGCTTAATTTGGGGGCCAGGCCGCACATTGTGGTATTTTCCCTTCCTGCTGGCTGGCTTTAGCTGTGCATCCTTACCCTATCCCAAAGGTGCTTTTTTCTTACCTACCTTTTCTTACTTACCATCCTTACCTATGTTGCACAGTCCATTTGTTTTTCATTTTGCTGGGGATTAGAAATGGTTGAATGAGGGATTAAGCATGGTACTCAATGGTTCTGTTGGGGAGCTATGCATAGCCACGTGGGTGGATGGAAATCCAACTTCAGTTGGATTTTAAATTATGGGTACTACTGTTGTGGTCCGCCAGCGGCCTGCGGAGCTGGCAGCAGAGTCGGACAGCGAGGAGGCTGGGGAGGAATATGGCCAGGCCTGGAGAAGGCTCGGTGCCAGAGGTAGGGATCCAGCCCGGGCCATTTGGGAGTTCTGTGCTGACTCCAGAGCCTCCAGAGGCTGATATGAGCGAGGCAGAGGAACAGGGGGAGCCTGTTCCCAATGCGTGCATGCACAGAGCTGCTAGAAGGCAAGAACAGTTACAAAGGAGAAGGACTACTCGGGATTAAGGCTTGGAGATAATTGGCCCCTCCCATAGGCTATAAAAGTGGAGCAAACGGATGTGCTCCTTGCAGGAAGCAAGTTGGTTCAGTTCTTAGCATTTTGGTTCTGACTCCGTGTTTCTGTTTGGCCTTGCAAAGTTCCTTGCCAATTAGGTCTTTGGCAGAGTGTCAAGAAAGATAAAGGTTCGTGCTTATCTGCCTTCTTCCGAAAGCCTTCTGCCGGACTTGTTATCATTGTTTTGGACTTATTACGGCTGGGAATGAACTTAATTCATAGCCGTTAAAAATAAAAAGAGGTTTTTGGGACTCCGTTTGTGCTGTATTATTTTATCAGGAAGCCTAGGTCAGAACAACTACCAAACCAAACATTTGGGAGCTCTTTGCAATTGTGCTGGGGAAAGGAAGGTGAAGTTCTGGAACCCAAAGACTCACTTTTGGACCACTGAGTTGTACTTTATAGAGGCATAATGCAAAGTTCTTGAAGGGAGAATCTGGGTCCAGCTGGCCCAACTTCCTACCATGCAGATGTGCAGCACCTATCATCCCCAACCAGCACCACCAACGTTGCTGATAGGGATTAGTGAGAGTGAACAGGCTCTGTTTACATAGAGACCATAAGGCTGGAGGAGGTTAAATTGTTTTATTTTGAGAGGGTTTCTAGCGGTGTCTTCCAGCTTTGCTGACAGAGCTTACTTGGCCACTTTTAATGTCAGCCTCTTCTGAGTATAGACAAAACCTATTGCAAGTTTGGAATAGTTGCTTTGAGTTTTAAAGTAGACGTCTGCAGAGATCTGGGAGAGATTACTCTATAAGTGACATTCGATTTATATCTTGAAACCCTTCTACATTTAACTCATCCTATTCACATTTATTTGAATGGGGGTCCTGTTGAGTTCAACAGATCTTACACGTATGTGAAGAACAAAGCTGCATTTCTGGGCATACTTTTATTTTTATTTATTTAATAATTTTTATTATTTTTATCTTTAAAAACAGATACATAGACAAAAACAAACACAAAACCAAAACCACAAACATAAAGAAAAAAGTTTCCATTTTACAGCAGTCCATATCAGTATATATCCATGGTTTATATTCCCCCCCCTCCATATTTACATATTTGTTTTTGTGGTTCCCTTGTTCCTTACATATTGTCTATATTATTCCCTGCATATTATACTTTCTTATGATATCTATATATAACTTTACTAACAATTCCTGACCTCTAAGTCATCACTATGATATATCTCCTTACTTATTTTTCCTATCCTATAACCATTTATACCATTTATTCCATATTAAATAGTATTCCGTTTCATCTTTTTCTTTTATTTCTTTTGTCAGTTTATCCATCTCTGCGCAATCCAACACTTTCCTTATCATTTCTTCGTCTTTTGGTATAACATTGGGCATACTTTCATTTAGATATCAAATGCATCGTAATGTTACTGTCTGTCTTACCTATTAGGACTAAGCCGATCTCTTTATTTTCACAATGATAAATGTTCAGCCTGTTTCTTGTCCCCTGGGCAAACAATCAATTTGTAAACCTACATACAAATTCTCCTCTACTTCAAAGGAGATGAAAACATGGAGCATTGGCAGCGAAGAACATTTATTATATAAAAAGTTTTCTCAGACCACAATAATATAGTGCCTTTAGCCCTGCAACACAAAGTTAACTTCCACGGATTTTTAAGGGAGCTCACCGTCTAATAAATGTCCCTGGGTTGGTTTGTAACCATTACATCACAAAATAAGATCGGTTTCTTTAGTTTTGTGTGTTAGATTTCTAATATAGTAGAATCAATGTTATATATTGGCCAGAGCATAATATAGACATAGCTTGTTTTGTTGCATATGAAATCAGAATGTGACTGGAATTATGTAGATCAGGGATGTCAAACTCGACTTCATTGAGGGCCGCATCAGGGTTGTGTTTGATCTCAGGGGGCCGGAGTGGGCGTGGCCATGGCGGGTGTGACCAGCTCGATGTCACTCGTGTCGGGGGCGCTTATGGTGGCCCGAGTGCTCTGCCAGAGAAAACGGGCTCCCGAGGTCTGTTTTCGGCTGCAATGGCCTCCTGCAACCCTTTGCCACATGCGACCCTCCTGAGCTCCGTTTTCGCTGGCAGAAGCACCGCGGGCCGGCCCTTCACTGTTTCCAGGGCGGCCCCACGGGCCAGATCTAAGCACCCCACGGGCCGGATCCAGCCCCCGGGCCTTGAGTTTGACACCCCTGACATAGATTCAAATTGCCTTGGCCAAAGAGTTCACCACCTCTGTCTCAAAAAAGAGAAAGAAAACCTCTTGAATTATATCTATATTAAACAAAAGCAAGGGGATTTTTTTTTAAAAAAATTCACAAATCACCGTAGCAACCACTGAAGCAATCCGCAGGGAGCATAAGAGAGAGTTTGCTTCCCCCCCCCCCCAAACAAGAACTGTCTCTTGAAGTTTGTTTGTGTATTTCTCCAAAGCCTTTTAGCAAGTTTTCCAACTCTTTGAAAGGATACTTTGTGTCCTACGTGACGGTTTTAATTGTTGGAAGCTTGTTTAATTCCTTCTGCTGGAGACATTAATATGGGAGTAGAAATCCTTTGGGAGTTGGGCGGCATACAAATATAATAAATAATAATAATAATAATCTGCTCCTGATTTTCACTAGGCTGGTTCCTTTTTGTCAAAATTAAGAATAATCCTGCCATAGCCTACTTAGATTTCTCAAAAAGAAAAGGCATCTTGTCGGGTACCGATTAGCATCATTTGAAACATTTGCTGGAAGGTCCAATAATCTTTTTTTTTTTTTTTTTTTTTTTTTTTTTTTTTTTTTTTTTTTTTTTTTTTTTTTTTTTTTTTTTTTTTTTTTTTTTTTTTACTTCAAAATTTCCGTTTCCTCTTTTTTGCATTTTTTGTTGTAAGTTCAATTATTTTTTTTTTTTTTTTTTTTTTTGCAGTAGAGATATTGGCAATGGAATTGGATTGTTTTGAAATCTATAAGAAGCAAACTTTAAGGTCCTTTTTGTTTTCTTTTTTTTCTTTTTCTATCATTTTTTTTTATTTTCTTATTACTGTATTCTTCCTTATTTTCAAAATTTGTACTGTTTTTAATTCTGTTGAAAAACATCTTCAGTAATAATTACGTTAAAAAAAGAAAGAATCAGGCTATATGTATAGCAGTCCCAAGTTTCATATTTTACGTCTCTTTCTCTACCTTAACCCATTGTGAGTTGGTTATTTCTTTGTGAAAGGAGCAGTTGTCATTTGCCTATCCTCTCAGATCCTCTGACTCTAAGCCTCACTGACGAGACTACCTTGAACTAAACAAATCGTCTGACTTAGCATAAGGAGCCCCGTATGGGTCATATGTTTAAGCACCACTATTATCATCATGAATAAATCAGTGTTAAGTTGCAGATCTTCCCCACTTCTTAGGATTAGATCTGCTTTCTGAGTGCCAAAAGAAAATTGAAATAACTTTAGAAATGGGAAGAATCTTTTGCAAGGAAATTGAAAAGAACAGTGCAAGTGGACAGAATTAAGAATCTGTAATAGATAGATTTCTCGGAAGCAAGGAAATAGAGAACCACAAAGAGCAGTGATAATGTTACCTAGTTTGGTAATGAAATGTCTGCAAGAAAACCGCCAAGTTCAGACCCCACCAAGAATTTTAAAGGAAAGAAATGTGGTGTGGTGTGGTGTGTTGTTTTGACATTTAATGGTTCATCTCGTCCTATTTGTGGTAGGAATGTTGTGCCTGTCATAACTCAGGAGAATTTGGCTTAGATCAGAATGATTCTTATAGGGCCGTGATGGCGAACCTATAGCACGTGTGCTAGAGGTGGCACGCAGAGCCCTCTCTGTGGGCATGTGTGCCATCGCCAGCTGCTCTTCTGGGTTTCGTTGTGCACATGCGCACCGGACAGCTGCTCTCTTCCGGGTCCCGGTGCTCCGGCGCGCGTGTGTGCACGCGCTCCAGTTTCGGCACTCGGTGCCAAAAAGGTTAACCATCACTGTTATAGGAGATAACATACCAAGCTTGCTGGGGTCAATCGAATACTAGCTCCATTGTTGCTGTCCGAAGTATGTGGTCAAAATAGCTATGCAGGCTGAGCCAGAAATACGGTACTTGGCTCACTGTCTAGGGCTCTGCCTTTGGGCCTGTCTGCCTACCTGCCAGGGTTCTTGTGTCCCATGTAGCTAACCTTTACATATTTCTGCCAACTTCATAGTAAGTATAATACATTTTTGATTTATAAGCTGCAGGATTCTCTCGACCAAGAAAACCCTTTATGTTTACAATCTTTTGCTCAAGCTAATAAAATGGTCAAGTTGCTGATTGTCCTTGTAACATTTTTGTTTTTTTATTTCTAACATTTTTTCCTAGGTGGCTGGCTTTGTTCAGCGTCTGCCCGGTTGCAAAGAACAGGCCGCACTTTTTCGACAAGAGGTACGTTATCTTGTTTTAGGCTTCTGGAGAGTTATAAAATCTTCTTGCCCAAGGAATGATCTCAAGAATTGTATTGGACACTAAAAATCGTACCAAATTAACCCAGCTTTAGTTCCAGAGAAAGTTCGCGGGTGCCTTCTGTAAACCAGATGCATTCCGTAAACACACTGGATCTGCCTACTCTTTTATTTCTTCCATAGTCATTGGCAAAAGTTGCCCCGTAGAATAGGGTCGAAGCCCAGTTGCTTTGAACAAACAGAAACTTCTGTTGGTATCTAATACCTGTTTTGTACATAGGCTTTGGCTTGCTGGCATACGCAGTTGTTTTCAGTGGACATTTAATCTTGAGTTGTATTTGAAAAGTGGGATAGTTAAAGTGATCTTTTGTAGAACAGCCAATTTGTTTGTAAGATAGGTGCTTTTAGAATGTTACACCCATGTTTTTCAGCTTTAAGTAAGATGCTGAGTAGTAAAATAGTAGATTGCTATGACCATCTACTGTTGATCAATGGTTCACTCTAAGAACCATTTAGAGCAGTGGTTATCAACCTGTGGGTCGCGACCCCTTTGGGGGTCAAACGACCCTTTCACAGGGGTCGCCTAAGCGTGCGTTAGGCCGCCATCTTGGTGCCACGCCCCCTTTGTCAATTCATCGTGTCCGGGGAGGGGGTCACGGCGGCGGGGCGGGGGTCGTGGCATTAGGAAGGTTGAGAACCACTGATTTAGAGCATGGGTGTCAAACTTGCGATGACACATTGCTGTCACGTGACGTTTCACGATGTTTCCCCCCCTCGCGGAGCAGGGGTGGGCATGGCCTGCGCGTGACACATCTGGCCCATAGGCTGCCAGTTTGACAGCCCTGATTTAGAGTATCGATTCATACTTTTTACTCTCTACCCTCCAAGAGGAAGGTTCATCTATTCTCATATTCTTAGAGAAACCATGAATAATGTCCCAAATTTACTGGAGAGATAGGCTGTTGGTTTGAGCTTTGAGCTTGGCAATTGTGTTGCAAACGTTTCATCACCATTCGAGGAGACATCATTCAAAACGCACTGACGTTGTCTCCTCGAATGGTGATGAAACATTTGCAACCAAACTGCCAGGCTCGGAGCTCAAACAAACAGCCTAACTACCAACCCAAGCTGCTAATATTCAAACACATTACTGGACAGATCTTTCGTTATTCATATAGTTTACTACTGTCCTCAACTATTCATTTCCACGTGCTAGAAATAGGCTGTATATAAACAGTAGTGTTATTTTTCATCAGCCTAAAAAATGCAATGGCATTTTTGCCATGCTCAGTGGCTTTCTCAGTTTGGAAAATCTTTTTATTTCTAGAAATTCAATCTATACCAAAATAATTTAGGAACTATTCATCTTGCAGCTCAGTGTTTACATTTGGCCTAGCACGACAATTGCAACATTATTCCGATACTGTGGAAAGATGCACCAGAACAAAACTTAGGCTGTGGTGTCAATCTGTCTCAGTGGTCCTGAAATGGATAGATCTCAGGTTTTATAGTTGGCAGTGAACACCTGTAGCATTCCAAGGGGGCAAATGTACGCAGTATGATTCAGGATGAGCGCAGTTCGAATGCCAGAGGCCATGCCAAAAGGACTAGAAAATGTTGTTCAGGGATTTTGTTAGATCAAGTGCTATAAAAAGGAAAACCAGATGATCAAAAAACGAGATGCAGGTAGGAGTTTATGTTTCAGAAAAGAGTTGTTTACTCAGACATGGCTTGTTGATGAAGAACAAGTTGGTTGTCTTTGGAATTGGTTCTGAAGCCAAGACTTTACAAAGCCTAGTAAACAGAAGCTGGCATCTGGGACAACAGGATTGGAATAAATGAAAGCACACAACTCCCTCTGATAAGCCTGTGGCTGACAAACAGCAGTAGAAGTGTAATAGCAGTGTAATCATTTAAGCATTCTTTGCTTCGTTGTATAGGCTTATAGTAGAGCAGGGCTGTCAAACTGGATTTCTTCAAGGGCCGGATCAGCATTGTAGTTCTCCGCGGGCCAGTGGGGGGAGAGAGACGGGACGGACGCCTCCTGCAGCACCCTGCCGGCCAAAATGGGGTGCGGGGGGGGACGCATGCCCTGGGTCCCGTTTTGGCTGGCAAAGTGCTGCAAGAAGCCATCCAGTCCAAAAATGGGCCACAGGGGGGGGCTGCGTGCAGCCCCCCCCCCCCCCGAGCCCCATTTTGGCTGCCAGAAGTACCGCGGGCTGGTCCTTTGCTACTTCCAGGCCGGCCCCATCGGCCAGATTTAAGAACCCCGCCGGCTGGATCCGGCCCATGGGCCTTGAGTTTGACACCCCTGTAGTAGAGCATTGCAGAAAACATGCAACATTTCTAGCCAAGCAGGGCTGTTGTCCATGATTATCACTCAGTAGCATAGAAAAATTGAGAAGACAGGCATTTACGGGATAAGCAGCTATAATAACAAATCAAATGCTATTAGTACAAAGCTGGACTTAATCTGCAAAATATTTTGCTATTTGGAATTGAACCCATAGGGGGACTCAGACATAAATTAATAAAAGCAGGGAAGAATTTGTAAGAAGGAAACAGGTGTTTGTATGTAGAACCAGATCCTGAACATCAGGCTTCAGAAAGCAAAAATATGGTTTGTAGGACACCTCATTCTACACCTTGTATGAAGTAGATGCAGTTCTCATCAGCCTATTAAAAATGTTGGACTGGAATGAAATCTATTTTAAGAAAGAGACTTGGCTTGGACTAAGATGTAAATGACGGAACTGCTGAACTCTGCTATAATAGCCCATTAGAAGCAATTGAGCTGCCCAAGCATATTACGTTTAAATAAATAACTTTAGGCACCGCAGGTAGGGGTGCTTTCAGTTTAATTTTAATTTTTATTTCTTAAATGACAACAGCGGAAGGAAAAACCATTTGTGAAAATGATAAAAGGAATCCAAAGGGATTGGGCAAATTTGCTAGTGAGGCCTAGCCAGAGAATAAGTTTTTTTTAAATATATGAAGTCGTATTCTGAAACAGTGTCTCTACATAGCAGGGCTTGATAGTCCACAGGTTGAAAAGAAATTGAAAGGGGAACTTTCTACAACATTAGCTCTGCATGATTAGAATTTGGGGGCCTATGTAGTATAATAGGAGTGTACATAAAAGGAGATGTCTGTTATGTCCTTAGGGCACTGGCAGCGGGACAAAGAGAGCCTTAGTGAAGAGATCACAATCCCCACATTGCTCTTAACTATTAAAAAAACCTTCTAGAACAGGGCTGCCAAACTCAAGACCCGTGGGCCGTGGGGTGCTTAGATCTGGCCCGCGGGTTCAGTCTGTAAATAGCAAAAGACCGGCCTGCGGTGCCTCTGCTAGCAAAAATGGGGTGAGGGGGATCTGTTTTGGCCACCAGAGTGCTGCAGGAAGGCATCCAGGCCCAAAACGGGGCCTCCGGAGTGCTGCAGGAGGCCGTCCTTGATTCAGAAGGTTATAAAATATTTTACCTTTCAGGCTTGCAGGATCCTGCTACTTTAGCCTATGTCAATAATTTATAGTTCTAGTCTTCCTAGGGAGTCAGTTTCTTGATCTGGTCTCTCTCTCTCAGAAGGTGATCAAGTAGATCAAGTAAGTATTAAAAAAAGAAAGTCACAGAAATGTACGCCTCTTTATTTTCATAAGTGTATAAAACCATGTGTGTGGAGGTACGGTCCCCTGTCACGCCCGCCATGGCCACACCCACCCCCTGGCCACCACCATCCCACCCCGGCCCTCCGAGGTCAAACACAAACCCGATGTGACCCTCAATGAAATTGAGTTTGACACCCCTGTTCTAGGACTTGAGGTCTGAAGCAAAATATGTCGACATCAGGGGTGAAATTCAGCAGGTTCGGACAGGTTCTATAGAACCGGTGGTGGCGATTATGCGCAGTTTGGAGAACCGGTAAATCGCACCACTGACTCGCCTCGCCCCACCCCTCCCACTCACTCCTTCTCTCCTCCTTCTCGGGCTCATACACACAGAGCAAACAAGAGAAGGAGGCGAGAAGCAGCCAGGTTGAACGCTAGAAGACTTGGCCGAACTTTTCTGTTGGTTCTGTGGGCGTGGCTTGGTGGGGTGGTGCCGTCCCACCTTGCCGTGAGTGATGTCAAATTGACCACACCCACTCAGTCACATGACCCACCAAGCCATGCCCACCAAGCCACGCCCACAGAACCGGTAGGGGAAAAATTTGAATGTCACCCCTGGTCGACATCTGTTACATACTCTAAGAAAGAATTGGTTCCCTTCTTTCTCTGTTTGTAACCAATGCTATAGCAATTGGGAGAATTACAGCCTTGGCAAGGGTGAGGGTGATGGGTTGTGTGTTGGGATATGTGTTACAGGCAGTCCTCGACTTACGACCCAAATTGAGCCCAACATTTCTGTTGTTAAGCAAGGCATTTGTTAAATGAGTTTTGCCTCGTTTTACAACCTTTCTTGCCACAGTTGTTAAGCGAATCAGGGCAATTGTTAAGTTAGTAACCCGGTTGTAAAATGAATCTGGCTTCCTCATTGACTTTGCTTGTCAGTAAGTCGCAAAAGAGGATCACATGATCCCGGGATACTGCAACCGTCATAAATATGAACCAATTGCCAAGGGTCTGAATTTTAATCACGTGACCCTGGGGATGCTGTAACAGTCGTAAGTGTGAAAAACGGTCATAAGTCGCTTTTTTTCCAGTGCCGTTGTAACTCTGAATGGTCACTAAACAAATGGTTGTAAGTCGAAGACTACCTATATTATTTGAAGGCAGTGTATTGTGGGATGAAGTTGATTGCAACAGAAGTGCAGTTTATTAAAAGACTTGAACGCTGTTTTGTGTGTAGTAGAAGAGCCGAGGTGGCGCAGTGGTTAGAGTGCAGTACTGCAGGCTACTTCAGCTGACTGTTCAGCAGTTCAGCGGTTCAAATCTCACCGGCTCAAGGTTGACTCAGCCTTCCATCCTTCTGAGGTGGGTAAAATGAGGACCCAGATTGTTGGGGGCAATATGCTGACTCTGTGAACCGCTTAGAGAGTGCTGTAAAGCACTGTAAAGCGGTATATAAGTCTAAGTGCTATTGCTATTGCTAGTTTGACGTGAACCCATCAGTTTAATATCTGCATTTCCTGGAGATCCAGGGGGAGAATTTCCCTATCTCGTCATAGACCAGGGGTCTCCAACCTTGACAACTTTACGACTTGTGGACTTCAGCTCCCAGAATTCCTCAGCCAGCGCATGAAAGGTCATAAAATGGAGCAAAAGTCATTTCACAAATATCTCACTTGGAAACAGAAATTTTGGGCTCAATTGTGGTCATGTATCAAGGGTTACCTGTAATTAGAAGTGGGTGGGTATTGTGTGGATATATGTGACTTTTTTTTGCACTCATGGTGACTGATGCATACCATTTAAATATACTGGTTTTCTACATTATTGCCCTCAAAGCCCCAAAAATCACATCTTGCTGTGCAATTCCATCCGAAAAAAGTTTTGGGGGATTGCACCCTTTACACTTTTAGAACCAAGAAGCAAGAACATGAAGTGGTTTTTGAAAAGATAATGTAAATGCAGACATTCCAATGTGGATAAGGAAATTTGATATTTAACTACAGGTAGTCTTCCACTTACAACCACAATTGAACCCAAAATTTCTGTTGCTAAGGGAGACAGTTATTAGGTGTGTTTCGCCTCATTTTATGACCTTCCTTGCCATAGTTGTTAAGTGAATCATGGCAGCTGTTAAGTTAGTAGCACGGTTGTAAAGTGAATCTGCCTTCCCCATTGACTTTGCTTGTCAGAAGGTCGCAAAAGGGGATCACGTGACCCCTGGGACACTGCAACCATCATAAATACATGCCAGTTGCCAAGCATCCAAATTTTGATCATGTGACCATGGGAATGCTACAACAGTGATAAGTGTGAAAAGCGGTCCATAAGTCACTTTTTTTAGAGGTTTTGTAACTTCGAACATTCATTAAACGAATGGTTGTAAGTCAGGGACCACCTGTGTACCGTTTTACGAAATCTGTTTTATTTATCTGGTTTCCATTTTTTACCATACATTAGAACCAGAGCTTTGCAAAGTTTTGATCTCTTTACATGCATTTGCAGGATCTATTATTTTGGGTGTTTTAAATTTGCAATCTTAAGCATATTATTTAGCTTTATGAAATATTGTTCTTTTCTCTAATGAAAAGTGATTGTAATGCTGTTATCTATATATAACGGACTGTCGTTTGGAATTAACTGTCTGGATGGCCCCTGGAGGGGCCGAAAAGAAAAAAGAAAGCATTATGCTTTCTCCCATATTTGGGTATACCAGTTAATTTAAAAAAAAAAAAAAAACATATAAAAAGAGGTAGAAATTAGGAACTTAATAAATATTACTACGTAAACGAATTGACCCAGACATTACATGTTCATTAAGCACATAGTATACATATATATATATATATACAGTATACATATATATATATATACAGTATATATATATTTTAAAAATGACTACTCACATTTATTTGATATTCCGTATCTAAGCTGAAAAGCATATTGCAATGTACAGATGGGAGGCTTGAGTTAGATACTTAAAATATGTTTTTAGTTGAACCTGCGTTAAAAATTCAGTCACACACCATTCCCCAGTTTTGGTGCTATAATTACCAAGAAGTATGATAAGCAAAGAATGAGAAGGCAGTTTCTTCCTTCTCGTTCCTCTGTTTTGTCCGTATGGATACCAGATTTGCACATTGGTCTATATACATAATAATACAAAGGTTAGATTTTCAGTTGGAAGACCTCCCCCCCCGCCCGTATCCAAAAAAAGGAACAAAAAGACCAAAACTCTCCCCTCCAGCAATCACCACCCAGATGAGCATAGATTGACTCCAAGATTAACATCAGACCAACAGTCAAGTAAACCATACCCCAATCAAGGAACCGCCAAACAAGCCAACATTAAACAGCCCAAGAACCTCTAAGACCATTTCCACGAACACTGACAATGTAAGCCATTAGAATATAAACTGAGAGCAAACCCTCTCCTTACTAGCACTGATGATGTTACCTAGTTACAGGGGTGGGCTGCTCCAAGTTCGCCCGGGTTTGGCCGATCCTCTAGCGATGATTCTGCGTGGTTCGGCGAACCCCCAAATCCCACTCCTGACTGGCCCCGCCCACCCCTCCCACCCGCCCCTCCCCTCCCAGGAATCTCCATGTGATCCGTTTTGGATGCCAGGTAAGTGCAGGGCCCGCACGGAGGCTCAGGGAGGGCAAAAAACAGGCCTCCCGGAGGCTGCAGAAGGCCAGAAACGGAGCCTGGGAAGGGTGAAAAACGGGTCTCCCGGAAGTTCTGGAAGGCTGGAAATGGCTTCTGGCCTCCAGAGAGCCTCCGGAGCCCGGGGAGGGTGAAAATAGCCCCCCTGCCATGGTGCAGGAGGCCGACTAGGCCACACCCACCCAGCAACCAGGCAGAGAACCCGTTGCTAAAATGTTTGAAGCCCACCCCTGCCTAATTAGGGTAATGAAACGTCTGCAAGAAAACAAGCAAGCTCAGAGAGCATCAAGGACCCCTCATGTCAACCCTGAGCTAGAAATATTCTCCTTTATGGATATGTTTTTTCATCTAAATGCCCCAGAAGTAGCTTCTTGTTCTTTTTCCTCTAACATGGTTGTAATTTGGTTTTCTGGAATGCCAGATTCCAAATGAAATGTACCTCATTTATAACCAAGATCACCAAGTTTTCGGAGTACCAACAATTTACTTTTCTGATACTTTTTCAAAAGCAAGTCACCCTCTGGAGAGTTTTCTCCACGCTCTTGGTGTTTGAAGGGTTGTGGCTTTCTATCTCCATTCTGCCGGTTCCTTTAATAAGAATCTGTGCTTATTCTGTTACTATTTGGGTCAAGGCAAATTACATAATTTCTCCTTAATATTTTGCTAAATGGGTCACAGCCCTAACTAGGCTATGTTATAACCTAATTAAGCAGTCATGCCTTGTGGGTAATCAGAGTCATTTGATAAAGACCATGACCCCTTCATGGCCACGTTGAAAAATCTGTTGTCCTCAAGTCAACTGAGTTTTTCATCTGGTTGATGTCTTTGCTGCTCTTTCATTTCAAATAAACAAACTACACAGTGCCCCAATGAAGATGTTGATATATCACAGTTTTTTGGCCAACCAACCATCCTCTGCCCTCCTTAAGCTCAGTGATAATTTATCATGATTAGGATCTGCAGGAGTGTTCAGAACTGAGAGGAATTTAGATTTCAGCATTAAACAGTAGATCACGTGTGTTATGGAGTGGAAGGACTCACACACACACACAAAATAGTGAAATCTGGGGACATCCAAAGAACCTATTGCACTAGCACAGACCCCTTATATATGAATTTCATGGCTAATCTATTGATGAACCTGTTACAGCTAAGGAACCAGCTATTTTTCTACCGTCTAACTCTGCTAATTCAGCTCATTGCCACCAATATGGGTCATAATGTAACGGTTAGGATCATATTTAAAAAGGTAAACAAATCCCTGTCAGTCATGTCCGACTCTAAGGCACGGTGCTCATCTCTATTTCTTGACCGTGGCAACCAGCATTACCTGAAGACATTTTCCACTGTTACTTCCCACTGAAGTGGTACCTATTAATCTACTTGCATTTGCATACTTTCAAACTGCTAGGTGGGCAGGAGCTGGAGCAAGGGATAGGAGCTCACCCCGTTGCACAAAGCTCGGGTCTCAAACCAGGCTGTCACCTCTCCAGCTGAAAATCTCAATGTCTTTAACCGCTGGATCAAATTATCCTTCATCAAAGTTCTAATGTAATCTTGGGAACGTAAAAAAAGCAAACTACGAAAAGGAATTCTGTAATCATTTCTGTGAGAAACAGCCTTATCCCTAACCAAGATAGTTCTAGAATTGACATTAATCTGCATAAATGGTACCATACAGTGGTAAGTCTAGGGTTGAGCGGTTAGATGTTGGTGGTTAGGAAGTGAGTTGTGAAGTTTTACCTGAGAATACAAAGTAATGATAAGAGTTCAGACAGATGTGAACGATGTTGAGGGTTTGAGGCACATGCAGGAAAAGGAAATGGGAAGGAAATGTTGGTGAAATAGACTTGAAACTAACCAGAGGAGCCATAGTCATGGTGATTAAGAGCTTTGAGTACTTGGACTTACTGGAGCAAGAGGCAGAGATCCCAGGCTCCCAGTTTGTCAATCTAGAGCCATTTGGGGTCTGCAATTTTATTTTCTGTTGTTCCTTTTACATTTTAGTGCTCTGTGTTTAATGTGTTTTATAGATTTATATTTTAAGGCTATAAACTGCAGGAAGTTCACGTATCTTATAATGGCCTTCATAATTATGGACTGTATTGTATTATTTATAATATAATTATAAATACAACCAACCAGTCAGTGGATTATGATAAATAATGAGCCTTCCCAAAATAGAACACATAGGCTGACAGGACGTATTCTGCCAAGCAAACAAATCAGATAACCATGAGGTGGCAGCAAAAAGCTAACTTTCTGTGTCTCTTTGCTGCGCTTTAGTGGTCATTTTGATTTTGCAGCCTCGGACAGGAAGCTCCAGTAAAGCCATTAGCACAATGGTCATTATTTAATCAAGAATCAAGATTTTTTTAAAAAAATCCTGGTTCAAAGCCATGGCTCAGCACCGATATGTGTACAACTATGAAGTATGAATAAAATTACTGTGTCTGATATTTTTTTTAAAAGGCGGGAACTGAAGAAGAGAGATGAGTTAGTTTATTGTGGTATACTCTTATCCAGTCTTTTCCCAGATTAGTTTCCAAAACAGCAAAAAGTGATGAATTTGTCCATATAATTTAAGTAGAAGTTAGCCTAGCAGTTTAGCCCCCCAAGAAGGGTCAGGGTAAAATTTTGCCCTTAAAGAAGGCATTACTTTTCTCCTACAGTAATGCTATATATCAAAACAAGAGAGACAAAATTAGTTAACATCACAGGAAGGAGATATAATCCAAGCAACGTGTACTGGAATTTTTAGAGACTGTAGAAACATCATCTGTCGTGATGGCCTTAACCTAAAGCTTCTTGGCAATTATGCATAGATAATGCTAATCAACTTTGTTAGTGCTAATTGTGGTCCTTTGGGCAGCATGTGTAATATTATCAGAATGGTTTTTGAGTCCTTCGCGATGTGGATTGTTTCTTCCTAGGATTACTTTCCTACTTACTGTACTCTGTTAGACAAATCAAATCAAATCAAAAGACTTCTATATTTTCTACCGAGAATCCTGCAATCCATTTATGCAAAAGGTTTATCATCAAAAGGGTTGACGTACATTCGAGGATATTAATGTGGAAAGGGGAAATATTAAGGATGCAAGCAGCTTTGTGTGTCACTCCAAACATAGGATGTTTATGGTCCCCGGTGATTCAGTTCATCTTTTAAAACATCTTCCCAAATTAGGGCTTATTGTAATATATGAACCAGGCAGTCATAACTTCCAATTGTCGTTCTTGGTGCCAGGGGTGGGCTGCTGGGGGTTCGCAGGGGTTCGGGAGAACCTCTAGCTAAGATTCTGTGCAGTTTGGAGAACCCCCAAATCGCACTCCTGGCTGGCCCCGCCCATCCCTCCCCTCCCCTCCCAGGAGTCCCCACGCGGCCTGTTTTGGATGCAGGTAAGTGCAGGGTACGCACGGAGGCTCGGGGAGGGTGAAAAATGGGCCTACCGGAAGTTCGGGAAGGCCGGAAACGGGCCTGTTTCCGGCCACCAGAGGGCCTCCGGAGCCTGGGGAGGCCGTTTTCGTTCTCCCGGAAGCTTGAGGAAAGCCTCCGGAGCCCGGGGAGGGCAAAAAGCCCCCCCCCTCGCCGTGGTGCAGGAGGCCAACTAGGCCACACCCACCATGGCCACACCCACCCAGCAACCGGGCAGAGAACCCCTTGCTAAAATTTTTGAAGCCTATCCCTGCTTGGTGCCCTTCACTTGCTGTTAACTTGAAGGATGCAGGAGCTGGGTTCCCTCAGTCAACACACTAACTCCATTGTTCTTTTTCCCCCCTTCTGCAGCAAATTGACGGCGAAGCTTTTCTTCTCCTCAATCAGTCAGACATCGTTAAAATCCTTAGCATCAAACTGGGGCCTGCACTGAAAATCTATAATGCAATCCTCATGTTTAAGACAGCAGAAGAAGACTGATGGAGAGATTTGCCCTGGGCCAGGGTGGACAGAGCTGTGAAGGACCTCCAAGTGCAGCTCAACAGCAAAGCGCCCAATCTCCTATTTGTTCCGAAAGACTGAGTTGATTGGAAGCTCGGAAAGAAAGTGGCCAGATTGTATTTCACATGGTTGTGGATCGAGAATTCTGAAAGCGTTCTGAAATTCAGTCCCGTTGGCAGCTTGGAACGGATGCGATGGCTTCCCTTCTAGGAAGAGATGTTTATTATTATTATTTTTCCTAATTGAATTTGGATATGGTTATATATTGATCTTTTGTAAAGATCTTGATGATGCCTCTAGTTATAAGAGGAATCCTGAGTATTTCTATTGATGGGAAGCTAAGTTCAAGCAAACTCACTTACCTATTGTAGTGCCTAACAGAGAGTCCGGCTCCCCATTGGTGTGCTTCTAAACTTACAACTGGGTTTAAGAGAGTAAGGGAAGAGTGAGATACTTCAAAGCAGTGCAGATGAATTACTCATCAAAGTCCTTTGTTGGTAGCCGGTTAGTTTTAAACCTTGTCCTTGTTATCTTGTTTAGCTATTTAAATATTGGCAATTAATATTTGATGAATTGGAGAAATGAGGTCCATCTCCAAGTAGATTAATTTTCAGGTTATTATGCCTGTTTTGCACACTGCACAATTTCAGAGTTCAAAATATTAAATTAAAACTGTTAAATGAAGACCACTGGATCCACTGTTCCACTGGAAGGTAGACCAACTATTTAAGTATAGGATCAGAGTAAACAAAACTATGAGACTATGTGTTTTGTTTAGTTTTTTTTTTTTTTTAAAGTTCCTATCTTCCTGCAGGTCAGTGCAAGGTAGAATGAGATATATAAAGAGGCACGTCCAGCTTTGTCATGATATGTATTTCTGGCAAGGTTTACGGGAGGTTTTGTAAAACAAGTACTAACAGTCCCTATTTCTTTGTTTTTGAAAGTACTGTTGTTTTACGAACAGGTATATTAGCTTGAACATATTCTCATTTTAAGTCAGAAAGAGCTAAGCATACCGGCCACAGAGCATTGCCTGTCATTTCAGTTGGGCTTTTGTCAAGAGTTTCTCAGGTCTTGCTGAAATATAAAATATATTCCATCTGCATAGCAGTAGTGCCAGTTGTCCTAAGCCTAATCCCTTCATATTTGTCCTTCCGATGACCTATGGATCTAAGGAAACCTTTTCGTGCCACAGTGCAGAAAAAAAATGGACATGTTTTACCCCAACATTGCTATCACTTTCTCAGTCTTGAGAACAAAATCCAAATATTTTATTCTGCAAGAGCAGGGTCTCCAAACTTGGCAGCTGGAAGACTTGTAGACTTCAACTCCCAGAATTCCCTAGCCAGCCATGCTGGATGGAATACATTTTACATTTCATGCTGGCTGGGGAATTCTGGGAATTGAAGTCCACAAGTTGCCAAGTTTGGAGATCCCCTGTAATGTAAGGCATCAACAGAACATGGAAATGGACCAATCTGGCAGAAGTCTTCTATGGTCTTCTAAAAGGACAGCACAATTTTGAAAAAAATGATTTGTTTGTCATGATGTTAGTCTTGTGCAAGTGATGACTGAGTAAGTATCCTTTACATCTAATACTATTCAGAGATATTTTTTTCACTAACCACCTACGCATGACTTGGGAACAAGGCATTCTTTCTTAATGGCACATAACCTGCTCTTCCTATGACACGTACATTGATTGACCTGATGTTTTGCAAGCAAGAATTCTTGAACTAATCAAATGAGGTATTTTATTTATTTTGTATGATGCCATTTGTTGGTTGGGTGAACATCAGTCTCAAAAAGCTTTTGGGTAGCATAAAAATGATGGTGTTCTACTGTGTCATTCATCCTTTCTAAAGTATGAGCTAACAAGGGACGTATGTTTTCCGGTGTGTTGATGGCAATGCACTTTTGGTCATTTGTCGTTGGCTTTACAAGTGAATACGAAACCAGCCTTTTAAATGAATCTGAGAGAAAACAGGAATGATGTTGGCATTTGAGTTACAGCCTCTTCACAGCTATCTCTGCTTCTGATTTTCCAAATTTGTAAGACCCCCTTCCTAAAATCAAGGTGACACAAAAAATGTGGAAATATTGCACAATCCAGGCTGCTGAATCTGAACAATATTGAATAAATCTGCAGTGGCAATATGTCTCGTATCTTTCTATTTCTATATCAATCATTAAAAGAATATAAGCCTTACCTACACCGGTCACTTAAGGACAAGGATTGAGAGACTCAAAAAGAAGATGCTGATATGCCATATACCAATATTCCTCAACCTTGGCAGTTTGAAGATGCTGGCTGGGGAATTCTGGGAGTTGAAGTCCACATATCTTAAAGTTGTCCAGTTTGAGAAATTAGTGTATTTTCATGAATTTATGGATTTATCTATAATGTTAGATCTTAAAAGTTGCTGAGGTTGAGAAACATTGCCATAGACAAACGCATTGAACAGTAACCCTATATATAGCTTCTCTTTTACTAGGAGAACATTTTTAAAAAAGCAATTTTAAAGTGATGTGAGAGAAGAATTGTACAAGGCCTTTCTCTTTAATATTCTCTAGCTATATTTGTTTAAAAAAAAACCATTGGGGCAAAATGTTTAAGAATGTTACATCTTTCAGAATCCTTTTACAAAGCAGTGTTTTTTTAACAGAAGCCTCATAAGTGAGTTTCTTTTCTCTAAACTGACTTCTAGGACAGTTTTGCTAATTAGGATTTTAAATGTAGGAATACTCTAGTGGTTGCATATGGCCGTGAGAGATGAAAATGATGGTTTCATCATTATAAAATGATGAAAAACAGGTTATCAAGCTTCTCCTATCCCTCCTGTAGCACGTGGTCAGTGAAAGGGTTAGTAGTTGAGGAAACACACACACACACAAAAGGTCGATTGACTTGATCAATTGATATCCCCAGGCGTTACATTTAAATCCGCATATACCCAGCCATGTGCAATGTTACTTCAGCTCCCCTCAGAGCTAATTCTGCCTTGAGGACATCTAAGCCTGATTACCTACTTAGTCCACTAAGCGTGGGGGGTGGGACTAGAAAAAGAAGAGTATCGGCAAAAGCGGTAGTGAACTTGCTTCCGAGACTTGGAACTCCCAGAATCCATGCTCCATTTTATTTTATTTTTTATTTATTTTATTTATTTTTATTTTATTATTTTATTTTATTATTATTTTTTATTATTTTATTTTATTATTTTATTTATTTTATTTTATTATTTTTATTATATTATTTTGTTTTGTTTTGTTTTGTTTTGTTTTATTATTTAATTTAATTTAATTTAATTATTTAATTTAATTATTTAATTTAATTTAATTTAATTATTTAATTTAATTTGCAGTAGTCAAGCCAAGTCCAAAAGGTGCTTTTTCAGGAGGCAACTGGACTTGGTGGTTTTTTTGTTGGGTTTTTTTTTCCTTGAAGACGTTTCGCTTCTCATCCAAGAAGCTTCTTCAGCTCTGACAGGATAGTGGGGAATTGAAGGATTTATATTCCTTGCAGAAAGCTGGTCATTTGCATCCTTTTAGAGGGTCCTTGAAGCACTTGGAGGTTTATCTCTGTGTCCTCAGGGTCACCTGAGTGGTGCTAATGGTTCCTGTAGTCTGCAATTATTCCTCTGGAAAAAACAAGAAAGTCCAGTTGCCTCCTGAAAAAGTACCTTTGGGACAACCATGACCTGGATGACTGAGAATCTCCACAGACTTTTAGTCAAGCCAAGGTTCCTTGGAGGTAGTGATGGTACAATGAAGCCTGGTTGGTCTCCTGGCACAAGAATTCCTGGGGAAGGAGCCATTTCCTAGAGAGGGATCTCAAGCATGCAACCCCAGCCTTCCAAATGACACCCCACAACAATACTGTTCGTTTATTTTCATTTCACTTTTATTATTTTTACAAACAACCCAAGGCGGTGAGAACATATCCAATGCACCTTCCTCCTCCTATTTTCCCCACAACAACAACCCTCTTGAGGTGGGTTGGACTGAGAGAAAGTGGCCCGAGGTCACCCAACTTTCATGGCTAAGGCGGGACTTGAACTCACAGTCTCCTGCTTTCTAGCCCGGTGCCTTAAACCACTAAACCAAACTGGGTCTCTATATACTATATAACCATGATGGCGAACCTATGGCACGCAGAGTCCTCTCTGCGGGCATGTGAGCCATCACCCCAGCTCAGCCCCACCGTGCATGCGCGTGCACCTCCTGCCGGCCAGCTGATTTTCGGGTCTCTGCCGCGCATGCACGGGGTGCATGCGGGAGACACGCATGCACGGGGGCGGGAAGTTGCTCATGCATGTGGGGGACGAGGAGCGCAGGGGGGTCACGTGTGCATGCGCAGGGGGCAGGAGCGGGGGGGCGGGAAGTTGCACGCACATGCACAGGGGCGGGGGGAGAGCGGGGGGTCTCACGCGCATGCACGGGGGGCAGGGCACGCAGGGGGTGTTGCGAGCACATTGCATTATTCCTACCTAGAGTGTGGGTGGAAAGGAGCTTAAGATCTTGACTTATCCTGGATTCTCCCACGCACATACACAATTTTTGTTTTGCATGCATATATAGCAAAGCTTTATTCCCACTGCATTTACAGAGCATTAATCTTCTGCAAAGGCTTAGATGTTTCTGCTTGTCTAGGCATTTCTATCTGTATGGAGACTGCAAGTGAAGGACATAGAAAAGGGGATAAGAAAGAGATTTTTTTTAAAAAGTTGACTGCTGGGGTTTGGTTTGCTTGCTTTTTTTAAGTACAAGTAATCCTCGACACGACATATGATCATAACTGAGCCCAAAATTTCAGTTGCTAAGCAAGACAATTGCTAAGTGAGTTTTGCCCCATTTTATGACTTTCCTTGTCGCAATCATTAAGTGAATCACTGCAGTTAAGTTAGTAACACGGTTGTTAAGTGAATCTGGCTTCCTCATTAACTTTGCTCTTCAGAGGGTCACAAAAGGGGATCACATGACCCCAGGACACTGCAACCATCATAAATATGAATCAGTTGCCGAGCACCCGAATTTTGATCACATGACCATGGGGATGCTGCAACAGTCGTAAGTTTGAAAAATGGTCATAAGTCGCTTTTTAGTGTCATCATAACTTTGAATGGTCACTAAATGAATGGTTGTAAGTCGAGGACTACCTGTAGCTACGTTAGTGTCTTACATACAGGTAGTCCTTGACTTACGACCACAATTGAGCCCAAAATGTATGTTGCCAAGTGAAACATTTGTTAAGTGAGTTTGCCCCATTTTACATCTTTTCTTGCAACAGTTGTTAAGTGAATCATTGCAGTTGTTAAGTTAGTCACATGGTTGTGAAATGAATCTGGATTCTCCATTGTTTTTGCATGTCAGAAGGTCGCAAAAGGGGGATCATGTTGACCCCAAGACACTGCAACCGTCATAAATAGGAACCACTTGCCAAGCGTCTGAATTTTGATCATGTGACTGCGGTAACGCTACATTGGTCATCAGTGTGAAAAACAGTCATAGGTCAATTTTTTCAGTGCCGTTGTAACTTTGAATGGTTGTAAGTCAAGGACGACCTGTATTAGCTCTGATACTTTTGGATTCTGTTAAGGCTTGCTGTTCTCGAACGAGAGAAACAAGACAAAATCTCCATTCCGAATGCATGATGTTCTAAATTTAGATTCCCTCCCCTTCAATTTCCTCTCAGCAAGGAGCCCTGATTAAAATTTTCTCTTCTATCAGAAACAATCATTGACATCATCTGACATTAGTAAATTTCAGCTCTGGGAGATGCTTGCTATCAGGATGTGCACGGAATGACAGCCGTCGCCGGAAACATGACAGGGAAAGTTTTTGAAAGGGGGAAAAAGGAAAAAAAAAAAGTTAGCCCAAGGGAGAAGTGAGCTAGCCGTGAGATGACTTCAGTCATGTTCCTTCCGTGCCCGGAGCAAGAGATTTCATCTAGAAAAAGCTTTAAGTGTTTGACAGTCTCTTCAACTATGTGGTGATGAGTGAGCCCAGTTCTGAAATGTCCTATTACTTCAATTTGAGATACATGCAGAACAAGAAGCAGCTGTCAGAGGGAGTTTGCGTTTCAGTGCCGGACATTACTTTGCTCTTTTTCCTGCCCTGAAAAATGGACCTTGGAAACATATCCTGTTCTATCCCCTCAGGTCTGCTGGAAGAGGCAAATGAAGAGGTTCCTTTGAAAGGGAATAGAATAGAATAGAATAGAATAGAATAGAATAGAATAGAATAGAATAGAATAGAATAGAATAGAATAGAATAGAATAGAATAGAATAGAATAGAATAGAATAGAATAGAATAGAATCATGGAATGGAATGGAATGGAATGGAATGGAATGGAATGGAATGGAATGGAATGGAATGGAATTCAGCAAGGTTTCTCTTCCGTACCCCTATTTGCTCTTCTAGGAGAGGGA
>QLTV01001458.1:4707175-4718105 GCA_003457575.1 Thermophis baileyi
TATTCTATTCTATTCTATTCTATTCTATTCTATTCTATTCTATTCTATTCTATTCTATTCTATTCTATTCTAGTTCAGATTCTATTCTATTCTATTCTATTCTATTCTATTCTATTCTAGTTCAGATTCTATTCTATTCTATTCTATTCTATTCTGTTCTGTTCTGTTCTGTTCTGTTCTGTTCCGTTCCGTTCCGTTCCGTTCCGTTCCGTTCCGTTCCGTTCCGTTCCGTTCCGTTCCATTCCATTCCATTCCATTCCATTCTATCATTTGTGCTTCAAGTGAGAACTGTGGATTAATTTGTTCAGTGATCCATCCATTGTTTTCTTGGCTGTCCTAAGCGTGGTGTTCACAGGAATGAAAATGATTAGGGAGCTGGAGGCTAAAATGTATGAAGAATGGTTACAGGAATTGGGTATATCTAGTCGAGTGAAAAGAAGGACTAGGGGAGACATGATAGCTATGTTCCAATATTTGAGGGGCTCCTACAAAGACAAGGGAATCAAACTGTTTTCCAAAGCACCAAAAAGCAAGACAAGAAACAATGGTTGGAAACTAACCTAAGGAGAGAAGCAGCCTAGAACTAAGGAGAAATTTCCTAACAGTGAGAGCAATGAACCAATGGAATATCTTGCTTTCAGAAGATGTGGGTGCTCCATCACTGAAGCCTTTCAAAAAGAGACTGGACAACCATTTGTCTGAAATGGTATAGGTTCTCTTGCTCAAGCAGGGAGTTGGATTAGAAGACCTCTGAGGTCCCTCCCAACTCTTTTAATCTATGTTCTATGAATCTTCTCCAACTCCATAAGTTCAAAGGCATCAATCCTCGTTCTATTCTGCTTCTTTAAAGTCCAACTTTCACTTCCATTGAGTGTCACAGGGAGTACCACAGCTTGCCTGATTGTGATCTTTGTAGGTACAGACACATTATGGCATTTTGCTATCTACTGCCTGGGGAAAAAAAATAATAACCATCCTGGAAGAAGGCATCGGTAAACCATTTTTGTGTTTTTTACCAAGAAAATTATAAGACTGGGTCCATTAATTCATTGGGAATCAAACTTGTTTCAGAGTAGACTATTTCTTTTCTTTTTTATTTATTTATTAGAAAATTTATATTGCCACCTATTCACACAAGGTGACTCAAGGAGGCTTACAGGGATATAAAAACATATATATCAAAAATAAAACTAATATAATTAAAATAATAAAATAATATAATAGCCCCCTACCCCTCACTCCGGCGACAACACATCACACAAGCCATTTAATAGGGTCCATCCCACTCTGGGTTCCACAGGCCCGCTGGCAGAACAAAGTCTTCAGCGGGTATATATTACCAGAAATATATTACCAGAAATCACACATCACATTAGTCCATTACTGTATGTGGCTGAGTCAGTTTTGGTTTAATATGTGTTTTGACCTAGGCTTCCTGATTAAGGAACACGGCACAAACCGTGTTTATTTGTAACGGCTGCTAATTAGTTTTCACTAGCAGTCGTCAGAAGTCAAAAATAAGCAAAACAAGTCTTTTATTTGTAACGGCTGGTAATTATTTTCATTAGCAGTCGGCAGAAGTTCAAACAAAGGAAAACAAGTCTGACGAGAGTCTTTCAGGGAGAAGCAGATAACACATACACGAACCTTGCTCTTCTTTGGCAAACTGCCAAGAACCAATTTGCAGGAAAACTTGACAAGTTCAAACAGGAACAACAAAACTGGATCCAAGTTGCAATGACAAGACGAGAGATGAACTAAGTTGCTTCCTGCAATTTACCCTTTCGTGTTCACCACTTATATAGCCTATGGGAGGGGCCAATTATCCCCAGGCCTTACTCCTGAGTAGTCCTTCTCCTCTGTAACTGTTCTTGCCTTTTGGCAGCTCTGCACCTATGCGCATTGAGAACAGGCTCCTCCTCTTCCTTTGCCTCGCTCATGTCAGTCTCTGGAGGTTCTGAAGGCGGGACAGACCTCCCCAATGGCCCTGGCTGGATCCCTGCCTCTGGCACCGAGTCTTCTCCAGACTCCAGGCCTGGCCCAGGTTCTTCCCCAGCCTCCTCACTGTCTGACTCTGCTGCCAGCTCTGCAGGCTGCTGGCGGACCACAACAATATGTTGCGCAAACTGTCAGGACTGAAAAACTAGAACCATGCATGAAGTTCCAATTAAAGTGATTTATTATTACTTAAGCCTATGCACACGAATCTACTCAACTGTTAGCACAATTTTGGTGCTAGATAAGGATCAATGGAATTCAAGAGGGCCTGGGCTGGGTCCATTTGTGGCTACATAGAGATTCTAGGCTGATTCCTCTTTTGACTCCACCGCCAGGTTCTGCCACTCCTACCCAAACACAGCCATTGCAGCTTAGGAACCATGATTACCATTTAGTGGAACTTCATGGAACTCAGCTTATTCCACAGCTCACAACAAAGCAAACCTTTTGTTCAATGTGATGCGCAATGCAATAATTATCTGTAACAATAATGGTCAAAGACCTTCTGGAAGGTTTTAGTCATGAATCTTTATGCAATCTGGAGATTTTAGAGATTGTGCATAAGACGGCTCCTACCCGTCATGCCTAATTGCTCACCGTGCAGCTGATAAACCCTTTCAAATAGTTCCAGGGGGGAAAATCTGGATTATTTTATTTCTACCTCCATTCCAGATGGCAAATCTGCATCAATCCATCTGGAAACCTCCAAGATGCCCTCAGTGTGTTTCTATGACCCTATTCAAGGTGAACGCCAAGAGTGTCAGTCTTCCACCATCCACCTGCATTTGCAAAGAGAATCCATAGATCCTGCCAGGGAATTAGGCAGTGAGTAACATGAATTAATAAAGCCATTTATTAAGACCACACATATGCAGCTCATTAGCCAACTCAAGGTGCTGCACAGGGCAATGGGGGAATTCCAAACTGTACAAGCAACTCAAAACTGCTGCTGTGTGAGTCCACGTTTCCTTGGGAGGTTGCCTTGCCTGAAGGATTTGGGCACATCTCTAAAGTAGTGGCTAGAGGTGGGGACTGGAACTGAAGGAAAGAGCCAGGATAACAAGGATGTTTGCAGTGAGGTGAAGGCTGCCTTTGCTCATTATCTGCCTAGTGGGATTTTTTTCTTGTTACACGGCCTTTGCTCAGGAGAAAAAGTTCAATTTTGATTGTCTGTGAAGACTCTCAGTCATCCAGGTCATAGTTGTCTCAAAGATGCTTTTTACAAAAGGTGACTGGACTGTTTCCCCCCCCCCCTGGAGGAGGTGGAGGTGGAGGTGGAGTGTTCTGATCTAGGCTTCCTTAGAAAGCATGAAGCAGAGTCTTAGTCCCGGCAGAACCTCTTTTATTTACATGACTGTGAATTCCTTTCATTCACAGTCCACAAGGCTTAGCAAACAGTCTTTCAGAGGAATATTTATCAACACCAACCTTATCTGACTTTGAACGCTGCCAGAGAACTAGTTTCCAATGCAGGGCAAGGCAAAACTTGGCACAGAGTCTATTAGAGTCACAAACAGAACTTTCCACTCTTGAAACGACTGAATGAACTAATTGTTTCCTGCAAAAGCCCACACCCCATTTGTTCCTCTTTTATTTCCTATGGGAGGGGCCAATCATCTCCAAGGTGTGCCTTTACTCCCAAGTCGACCCTGCTTTCTTAGTTGTTCTTGTCTTCTGGCAGCTCTGCGCATGTGCACACTGGGAACAGGCTCCAGCTGTTCCTCTGCCTCACTGCTGTCTAGCTCTGGAGGCAGTTGATAACTGCCAGATGGCCTTGGCCCCCTCTCTGCCTCCGATGCAGAGCCCTCGTCCGAGACTTCCCCAGACTCCAGGACTGGTCAAGGGAGGAGGAGGGGGAGGGGGGAGAAGAAGAAGAAGAAGAAGAAGGAGGAGAAGAAGAAGAAGACAAAGAAGAAGGAGGAGGAGGAGGAGAAGGAGAAGGAGAAGGAGAAGAAAAAGAAGAAGAAAAAGAAAAAGAAGGAGAAGTAGTAGTAGTAGTAGTAGTAGTAGTAGTAGTAGTAGTAGTAGTAGTTTCGCTTCTCCTCCAAGAAGCTTCATCAGTTTGGCTGAACTGATTCAACTTAATTGAGCTGAACTCATGAAGCTTCTTGAATGAGAAGTGAAACCTCTTCTTCTTCCTCCTCAAGGGAAAAAAAAGCACACTCCAGTTCAATTTTGATCACAATTATTTCCTCCCATTTGAAAAGAAAAAGAGCATGGTGGGATTCAGACCACATGCTGAACACGGAATCCAGCTAACAAACCAAAATTGCTGTGATGACATAGCATGGCTTACTGCAATGGCCTGATTCACACAACACCACTGCTTGTATCTTAAAATTGGCGGCTGTATCCATAGGAGAGGAAGCCCATCCATCTGCATTAAAATTAATTTGCTGACCAGCGTGACTGAATCAGCCATAAATTGGACAGACTTTTCAGCACAATTGTATTCAATAACACTTGAAAGCTAAATGAAATAGCTCAATTAATAAAAGACGGTCAAGCTTTTGCTACTATAGGAGCTCTGCAGTTGTATTGCGGTGCCCAATTAAGACAACGTAGCTGGCTCTGGAGAGGAGAAATCACTCAATTTAAGATGGTTGCCAGGCAGAGCCGGTCCAGCCAAGCAGGATCAGATTTTGTCAACTGGCCATCAAAGGGAGAAAGCAATGGGTTCCTTGCAGAGACAGAATGAAAAACAGTCAAAATGTAAGTTGTTTTCAATGGGTGGAGTTGTGCCACAATTCTGAAAAACATCAGCAATGCTATGAAAGCAGTGTTCCAATATTTGAGGGGCTGCCACAGAGAGGAAGGGGTCAACATATTTTCCAAAGCACCTGAAGGCCAGACAAGGAACCATGAATGGAAACTGATCAAGGAGAGATTCAACCTAGAAATAAGGAGAAATTTTCTGACAGGGAGAACAATCAACCAATGGAACAACTTGCCTTCGGAAGTTGTGTGTACTTCATCAGTGGAGGCTTTCAAGAAGAGACTGGGCAGCCACTTGTCAGAAATGGTATAGGGTGTCCTGCATGAGCAGGAGGTTGGACTAGATGACCTACAACAGGGGTGTCAAACTCAAGGCCCGGGGCCGGATCCAGCCCGTGGGGTGCTTAGATCTGGCCCGCAGGGCGGCCCTGGAAACAGCAAAGGGCGGCCCGCGATGCCTCTGCCAGCAAAAACGGAGCTCAGGATCCCGTTTTTGCTGGCAGAGCACTCAGGCCACCACAGGCGTCTCTGACACGAGTGACGTCAAGCTGGCCATGCCCACCCTGGCCATGCCCACCCCAGCCCCCCAAGGTCAAACACAACCCTGATGTGGCCCTCAATGACAGGGGTTTGACACCCCTGACCTACAAGGTCCCTTCCAACTCTGTTATTCTGAGTCGTATCGTTACAGGAAGCCCTCGATTTACAATCATTCGTTTAGTGACCGTTCAGAGTTACAGCAGCACTGAAAAAAGTGACTTATGACCATTTCTCACACTTAACAACTGTTGCAGCATCTCCACGAAAATTCGGACACATGTCAACTGACTCACATTTATGACGGTTGCAGTGTCCTGGAGTCATGCGATCCCCTTTTGCAGACCTTCTGACAAGCAAAGTCAGTGGGGAAGATTGATTTAACAACCATGTTACCAACTTAACAACTTCAGTGATTCACTTAACAATTCATTTATCAAAAAAAGTCATAAAAGGGGGCAAAACTCTCTTAACAACTGTCTTGCTTAGCAATGGAAATCTTGGGCTCAATTGTGGTCGTACGTCGAGGCCTATTTGTACGGATATGTGCTTGTAATATCCATTCTGCTTCCTGTTTCCCTGAGAGACCCCTGCGTAGTCATTGACATTTCTACTTTCATCTGTTCACAGGGCTATTGTAAGGCCACAGCTAGGAGGGTGACATCTTCAGTGCCTCTTGGAGGAAGGTGGATACAGGTTGATAATAACTCTGTCATCACCATCCATCCAACTGATGAGCATCTCAAGGAGGCTGCCCAACACAGAGAGAGAGATGGGGTTTAACTCTATGCAAAGAGATCGGGTTTAAACTCTCAACCAGATTAAGAAAACACAGTTGCTGTGTTCTCATAACAAGCCACCTCCAGGGATAATTAAATCCCTATCGTGGATCAGTGTGAAAGCCTGGTTCACACAATGTGGTAAAATAACAGCTGTGTTTCCCACAATACACTTAATCACAAACAACACAATCCCAATTGATTCTAGTCTACTCCGTGAACTGCAGCAACGAGAATGCAATGAAATAGAATGTCAGAATGATCTAGTCGTAGGCAGGGGATCATGTTTATTTATTTAGATGTGTGTTTATTATTTATATTTAAATAATATGCTGCCTGTCTCACGGTCCCATGTGGGCAGTTTATAATAGCATAAAAGTATGAATAGAAAAACATTAAGAGTATTAAAATTAAGATGAGTAACAATTAATAAAGGGAAAATTAGAATTTCGGACATGTGATGGAACACCCGGAAAAATACGACATACTTCACTTAATCCTCTAGGGAAAGATTGAAGGCAAACGAGGTCCAGGCTGAAGAAGAACATCATGGCTTCAAAATCTAAGGGACTGGTTTGGACAAAACTCAGCAGCATTTTTTCATGCGGCTGTTGATAAAAATAGGATCGCCAACATGATTGCCAACGTCTGATGATGGATATGGCACGAGGAGGAGGAGGAGGAGGAGGAGGAGGAGGAGAAGAAGAGGAAGAAGAGGAAGAGGAAGAGGAAGAGGAAGAGGAAGAGGAAGAAGAAGAAGAAGAAGAAGAAGAAGAAGAAGAAGAAGAAGAAGAAGAAATAATAATAATAATGTCTTGGCAGTCGCACAGCCCGACGCCAAGCCCGAAAAAGGAGTTTATTCAGTACCCGACTTAAAGTTGCGGGGCGAGCGCAGCCCAAAAGTTGAGCCTTCGAAGTCTTGGAGACGGAGGAGAGCTCGGGGGTTGGGGGGGGGCGCACGTTGGAGACCCTGGCTGGGGAAAGCCAGCAGGAGAGCCGGGTTCGTCGATAATAATAAGAATAATAATAATAAAAGGTTCAAACCAAGAGCACGGGCGGTAAAGGGATGGCTTTTATCTTTCATTCAATCAACCAACCAACCACCTCCAGCATAGCAGGTCCCCATTGAGGCCCCAAACCAACTGGTAGAGCCAGGTTTTAAGGCCTTAAACTGGTCTTCCAGAAGGGTGGAGGAGGATGTCACCTCAGGAGGCAAGATGTTCCAGAGGGCAGGGGCCACAATAGAGAAGGCTCTTCTAGACCCTGCTAGCTGAAATTCCTGTTAGTGCAAACATGGGAAGGATGCTTTATGGAGCCATAGAGAAACCTGCATTATGTGGGTTCTCCATCACTGGAAGTTTTAAAGAAGAGATTGGACAGCCATTTGTCCAGAATGGTATAGGGCAGGGGTGTCAAAACTCAAGGCCCAGGGGCCGGATCTGGCTTGCAGGGTGCTTAGATCTGGCCCACGGGGCCGCAAAGGACCAGCCCACGGTGCCTCTGTCAGCAAAAACGGAGCTCCGTTTTTCCCTGGCAGAGGGTTGCAGGAGGCCATTGTAGCCGAAAACAGAGCTCGCAAGGGCTGTGTGCAGCCCTCCTGGGCTCCGTTTTCACTGGCAGAGGGTTGCAGGAGGCCGTCACAACCGGAAACGGAGCTCGGGAGCCCTTTTTTGCTGGCAGAGCACTTGGGCCACCACAGACGCCCCCAACACGAGTGACATCGAGCTGGCCACGCTCACCCTAGCCACGCCCCCTCAGCCCCGCCAAGATCAAATACAACCCTGATGCGGTCCTCAATGAAATCGAGTTTGACACCCCTGGTATAGGGCCTTCTGCTTGGGCAGGAGGTTGGACGAGTAGACCTCCAAGGTCCCTTCCAACTCTGTATTCTGTATTAGATCTGTCATGTTCTAAGCAGAGCTGCAAGATCCTGCGTTCAGGTCCCATCCAGGGGTGCGTTCTAACTTACCTCATTGCCGGTTCGCTTCCTCCCGTGCCACGCCGCATGGGCGCACACGCGCTGCGCGCGCACACACATGCACAGTGCAAAAAAATAAAACAAAAAATAAAAGACAAGCCAAAAACAAGATGGCGATGCATGCGCAGTGCCGGAAACTCGGCTTCTGCTCATGCGCAGAAGAAAAAATAAATTCAAAAAAAAAATTCAAAAAAAATTCAAAAAAAAGATGGCGGCGCCCACGGATCGGCACCGACCGAACCGGATCCATGACGTCATCGTGATGTCACCAGCGGGTCGCTACCGGTTCGGGCAAACTGGTCCGAACCGGGAGGAACCCACCTCTGGTCCCATCCATGAAAATCTGTGACCTAGTATCCATGTGAGGTCTCCCCACTCCTGACACGTGTGGCTTTTCCATAAATGATCCATATTTGGTTAATCTGCGCAAGTATAAAAGAAGGGTAGGCTCAGGGTATGTCATTGCTCTGACATTTTTGGAGGCATTTTTGGAGGCTTCTCATGTCTGACTCTGAGGCAACATCAAAGAGGGAAGATGATGAAACTTCTGGACAGTTGATGGATTAGCCATATATCCTGCCTAATGTATCTTCAGTGTTTAGGGCATCATGTGCAGTGCCTAAAAATAGACATCTAGGGTGTCTCTTTATGAGATTCTCAAGATATTTTCCCTAAGGTGATTTTGGGTGCTTGGGTGCCTCTAATTAACATAATAACAATGGATTCTTCCCTGACTTCCACCCCATAGGCCTTTTATTACTAATGGGCCTGGGGAAAATACCCTAGAAGTAAGCTATGTGTATGTGTATGTATGTAAACACACACATACATGTACATACACCGTGCTACAGGTATTCCTTGACTTACAACCACAACTGAGCCCAAAATTTGTCTTGTTAAGTGAGACATTTGTTAAGTGAATTTTGCTTCATTTTATGACCTTTCTTGCCACAGTTGTTAAGTGAATCTCTGGCTTCCCCATTGACTTTGCTGGTTAGGAGGTCGCAAAAAGTGGGCACATGACTCTGGGACACTGCAACCATCATAAAGATGAGAGTTGTCAAGTGTCAGAATTTTGACCACCTGTCCATGGGGATGCTGTAATGGTTGTAAGTGTGAAAAATGGTCATAAATCACTTTTTTCAGTGTAGTTGTAACTTTGAACGATCACTAAATGAATTACCTGTGTTATTATACCTGTATTATTATAACTTTGGGTTTTGAACTGTTATTCGATGCTCACAGTCATGATGTTGAGATGGGCAGCTACCTGAATTTACAACTGATCGCTTATTGACCATTCAGAGGTACAATGGACCTTGTGTTACTTACTTATGGTCAGGTTCCAGAGCTACAATAGCTGCATACACACCCGCAGTCACACAACTTCATTTTGGGTGCTTGACAACTGCTCACCCCACGTAACTGTGATTTATGATGTTTTTTTGCTGGTTCTTGTCTTTTCAGATGATTTCTGGCACAAAATGTCCTTAGGAATGCATTGATTTGCTTAATGACCGTGGCATTAATCTAAAGGCAAAGAAAGATGTAAAATCAAGTCTGGTCACATGGGTGCCTTGACTTACAACCGTCGTGACTTAGATGGAAATTCTAGGCTCCATTATGGTCATAAGTCAAGAACTATATATTCCAAGGAAATCATGCAGAGTATAAAGCTATAACTATACGTCACACAGTCTGTGTTATAAACTGTAAGATAGTTAATCACTCAGAATTCTTTGCAGCCTTAGAAACAGCATTGAAAACCACAGGATTTGCCAAGAAACCCATATGGCAGACAATCGTGCCACAGACCAGAAGAATCCAGAATCGGGACCAACTCAAAGCACAGGACGCAGCAGCCCTCAAAAACTTAAAAAGAAAGACAAAACCATCACCATCTTCCCACAGACAAAGGCCAAACCACAGCTGGACAGAATTCAACACGTTCAAAAGCAAAAGAATTACTGGAGAACCAAAACTTGTATTCAAGTTGACACTAATCCACTACAGAAACTCAACAACCTGGTCAACTGGCTTGCTTCAATATACCCTAACTGGGACGTTGGCACCCTGATGATTAACTGCTTCAATATGCCTCATTTGGAAGGTCTAACCCAGTAAATTATTATTGGAACTGGTTGTTCCCTGACTTGGTTATTACCTGGATGAGTGACCACTTGGAAGTCTCAAGGTTGTAGACTGGTCTGAGAAGTTGGAAAAAGAAAAGGGCAAACTACTTCCGAATTATTGCCAAACAAAACTACATCGGCCGGACTTCGATTACAGCTACATTCCTGCTTTATTCGTGACATTTTCTAACATTCAGCTGACATTAGGAATCCTTTCATGTTTTTCCATAACTATTTCTGACGTTTTTAAAAAGAGAAAATAAAAGGCCAATCCGTTCGAAAGATGGACAAGGAATAACCCTGCTACTCCTTTCGAGAGGAACGCCGAGGAGGCATCTTGCTGAAAGCCTCCCCTTCAAGGGATTCCTGAAGTTTCCTAAGCCTGGGGGTGGGAGATGAGAAGGGGGGGCAGCAGGAGCCTTTGCGCCAGATGAGCTCGCAGAGAAGGAGATGGCAGAGAGAACACTGTGCGGTTGTCAGCCAGCCTCTGGCAAGAGCATCAGTGAATTTGCGGTGGGATGGAGGCCGGCCAGTGGACACTGTTGGCGCCTGGAAGCATTTTCCATGATGTAGGCTGTGAGAAGTGATTGGGGGGTGGGAGGGGATGTTGGTATCCAAGCAAAGAACAAAAAAAGAGGAGGAGGAGGAGGAGGAGGAGGAGGAGGAGGAGGAGGAGGAGGAGGAGGAGGAGGAGGAGGAGGAGGAGGAGGAGGAGGAGGGGCGGAGGAGGGGGAGGAGGAGGCGGAGGAGGAGGAGAAGGGGACGGTTAATTTTTTTTTGTTCAAGAATGA
>QLTV01001458.1:4718138-4733599 GCA_003457575.1 Thermophis baileyi
GGACAAGGAGAAACAGAAGGACAGGGAAAAGGAGAAGGAAGGACAAGGAGGAAGAGAAGGAGAAGGAAAAGGAGAAGGTGAAGGTGAAGGAGAAGGAGAAGGAGAAGGAGAAGGAGAAGAGGAGGAGGAGGAGGAGGAGGAGGAGGAGGAGGAGAAGGAGAAGGAGAAGGAGAAGGAGAAGGAGAAGGAGAAGGAGAAGGAGAAGAGGAGGAGGAGGAGGAGGAGGAGGAGGAGGAGGAGGAGGAGGAGGTCACCTTATTCCATAACCACCACCAACTTCTAACTTTGCCAGATGCCAGTCTGCTCTTAGGGCAGAGAGAATTTTTTGCACTATTGGATGGTTTTTTCCGAAGTCATTTCAGCTCTAGTGGTTTGGGGCTGAGTTGCTGTTCCCTCCCCACCCACTTTCTTCTTCTTTTTTTCAGATCCATTCCCATTGTAAACATCTGACCATTTCCAGAGTGCATCTATTGAAATGAATAGATGCACTCTGGAAATCAGCTTCAGCTTTTTTTTTCCTGTTCTGCAATGCAGAATAAGTCTATGGTTGGTTGCTTCCTACCAGTCCTAGAGGAGGATAAACTGGAATTGAATATTTTGTGTTTTATCACGTCAGAGAAACCCAGCCTGTGTCTTAGCATCTTGCATGAACCAAGCCATAATTAAGGCTTAAGATTCTACAGTATATTTGGGCATCGTGTTCTGTGTGAATACAGCAGTTCTATGTTCTCAGCCCTAATATGGATTTGAACATTTTGCATGAAGCCATCCTGTAATTTTTACACCATGGTATCTTTTCAGATAGTTCATCCTGAAAAAAATACTTTCATTTAGTAACTGGTGGTATAGCAGCTGGAAAAAAACGCTCAGCAATAATAACAAAAGAATTTGATGCACAAAGATCCAATTTGTCCTGAAACTCCCATGGGATGCAACCTTTCCAGAAAAGTGACCTGTGTGAAAATAAACTCTACACCAGCATTTTTATTAAAGCGCTGAACTTCAAAGGATGTTTATTCTTCAATTCACAGGTGCTGAAAGTCTGTAGAGATTCTCAGTCATCCAGGTCATGGTTGTCCCAAAGGTGCTTTTTACAGGAGGCACCTTGACTTTCTTGTTTTTTCTTTGAAGATGTTTCGCTTCTCATCCAAGAAGCTTCTTCAGTTCTGACTGAATGGTGGGGAATGGAAGGATTTATACTCCTTGCAGACAGCTGGTCATTTGCATCCTTTTAGAGGGTCGTTGAAGCACTTGGAGGTTTATCTGTGTCCTCAGGGTTACCTGAGTGGTGCTCCTGGTTCCTGTAGTCTGCAATTTTTCCTCTGGAAATCCATTCCTACTCCCACACCATTCAAAGGGTGTTCATCCCAAATTGTATAGTTAAAAGTCTGTAAAGATTCTCAGTCATCCAGCAATGTTCTCTCTAATTTTTTTTCAGTGTGTGCGGACATTAAAAATCACTGCGCGGCAGTTGGAAATTGCTGCGCGGCAGTGCAGCCACGCAGCTTAGAGGGAACATTGTCATCCAGGTCATGGTTGTCCCAAAGGTGCTTTTTCAGGAGGCAACTGGACTTTCTTGTTTTTTCTTTTGAAGATGTTTCGCTTCTCATCCGAGCTGAAAAAGCTTCTTGGATGAGAAGCGAAACGTCTTCAAAGAAAAAACAAGAAAGTCTAGTTGCCTCCTGAAAAAAAGCATCTTTGGGGCATTCAGGGGTGCTGCCATTTATTTCAATATCAAATCTCTGTCCCCACCACCAATTCAACTGAGCTGCTTTAGCATATCCGGAGATCTTTCCATCTACTGTAAAAAGGGGAGCTCTGTAAGGCCATTAAAGTATGATCTTATACCAGGGCTGGGCAATTATGACAACTTTATGACCTGTGGGACTTCAACTGTGCTGACTCAGGAATTCTGGGAATTGAAGCCCATGGGTCGAAAAGTTGCCATAATTGCCCAACCCTGTCATATGCTGTCTGTGCACAGAAATTGGCTTGCTTTGCAAATATAATCATAATATATAGTCCCCTGATAAATTATTGGGAGCTGTATCCAGGCACTGCTCTGGCTAGATCCAGATAATTTAAATAATACATTTTAATTATAATTTGCTGAGGAAGTCACCATTGGCTGGCTGCGTTCCCCTATCACATTATGCTAAAAGCTTCATGCTATGCCCGGACTGTGTCTTGTCTCGAACAAGTGACAGATTGTCATAATGAGAGTAAAATATCAAGTAAAATGTAACAGCCAGGGGGAAAGAAGAGTCAAAATAGTCAGCATGGTTGCCATAGAAATGTAATTGAAGCCCCAATAACGCATGTTAAAAAAAAGGGAATTGTGGGGTCCTTGGTGCTCTCTGAGTTTGGTGGTTTTCTTGCAGACGTTTCATTACCAAACTAGGTAACATCATCAGTGCTAGAAGGGAGTGGGGTTTGCTATTTTTAATATGCTAGTTGCTTGCCCTGTTTGAAAGTTAAGAGAAATTGCATTCTCTTTTTGGGGCTTTTGCAGTTCATGTTGTATTAAGGCAGAGGTCTTCAAACTTGGCAACTTTAAGACTTGTGGACTTCAACTCCCAGAATTCTCCAGCCAGCGTAGCGTAGCTGGCTAGAGAATTCTGGGAGTTGAAGTCCACAAGTCTTAAAGTTGCCAAGTTTGAAGACCTCTGTATTAAGGCATTGTCTGAAAATCTTCCCAGAGAACATCCATTATTAAGAGGATTAAACAATAACCATTCTAATTATCAAGGACCATAACCGCTGTATTTAGTCAGATGCTAGCATGACAGCTCTGTCCTTTCCCTAGAGAAATAATCAATGTGTTTTCAGCAATCAGAGCGTCTCTGTTATACCAGCTCCTTCCACTAATTAATCAAATGACAGAAGCCGTTTCTGAAGATTTTCTGCATTCGCCAATAGGAAGTGACAGCTGAAACCATCACAAATCCATCCCGAAGGAACTAATGGGAGAAGAAGGAATATGCTCTTCACACAGGAAAGCCCGTTGGCCAGCCTGTGAAAACATTCTAAAACTAATAAAATCCATTCCTCGTTTTCTTTTAAGGCTACCCCCAAAAGTAAGGGGACAGAATGCAAGCCAGTTTGGTGCAATGGTAAAGGTGCAGGATTAGGAACTGGGGGACTGTGAGTTCTAGTCCTTCCTTACTTAATGTCAGGCCCAAGAACCAAGAAAAGCACGAGGAGTTACTTTTGAGCAGTTTCCTTCATTGTTCCTCAGCTATAGACAGAAATCTTGCCAAATTAAATCAACTATTCGCATCGCTACAGATAATACTCTGAGAATTGCTAGTGCGGAGCAAATTGCACTCCTTACTAGCACTGATGATATTACCTAGTTTGGTAATGAAATGTCTGCAAGAAAACAATCAACCACAGAAGAGCACCAAGGATCCCACAGTTCAACCCTGAGCTACAAATATTCTCTTCGATCAGTACCACATATGGGTGTCAAATGCTTCACAGGAGCTTTCTTAACTCTCTTCAACCAAGCTATCTGACCTTTACTGCCTCTTTGCTCTCTGGAATGCAGGCCCCTCCCTCCTGGGAATCCAGACTACATTCCACCACAGCCGGGCAAGTCAGAGGGGTGACTTTGATCCAGGTACTTTCCCTCTGTCCAGCCCACCTGTTGTTTTGGAGAAAAGAGGAGGTGAGATCATGACATACACCATTTTGAGTTGTACAAAATCAAGGTGGATATAAATTATAACAACAACAACAACAAGAACAACAACCCTTCTAAACTTTCCTTGAGAGTTCTTCTCTAACACCCACCCACCTTCTGGCTCAGCTAAAAAAAAAGTTTTTAAGTAAAATTGAAACTAATATACCAAGAAAGCTGATGATTATAGGCTAGTCTATGTTTTTCAACCTCAGCAACTTTAAAATGTGTGGACTGTAACATGTATGGAATTCCTCAGCAGGATAAAGTGGAGGAACATTAAACTAGAGTATAATATTTTTAAAAAAAACTCAGAAAAAGACAATGGGAAATCTCTTGTGTGATTGCCCAAGAAAATCACACAGATGTTCCAGCTTGGTCACAAGAACCTTCAGGTTTAAGGATGCTGTAAGAACTCAAAAACACTAAGTTGTGGATTCTCCATCCCCAGGCTAGGGTAGTCTAATCTAGTTTATTAGGTGAACTCTGCCATAATGTTAAGCAAAGATACAAAAGATGGCCTTTACTCACATGATGTATTACCAAATTCCTTCTGATTCTATAGGTGTATGTACACCTCCACCATCTGGGTTGTGTTTGGGTCAAGTTGAAGGTTGTCTCCTCCTCCTAAACTTCCCAAAAAGTGTGAATAATGTGCATCAGCACTCAGTCCACTGGAGCTCCATAGTAAATGCAGACAAGATAAGATAACCTTCCTTGTCATTTTTTACTGTGGGCACCCTGGCACACATTAAAAATAAAATTCTGTTGCCTGCTTTCAAAAGAAAGTATATATCTACCCATACTCATACACAACACACATACACAGCTGCATGGAAATCACAAAGGTGCTTTTTTCAAAAGGCAACTGGACTTTTTGTGGTTTTTCTCTTGAAGACGTTTCACTTCTCATCCAAGAAGCTTCTTCAGTTCAACTGAGGAACTGAACTGAAGAACTGAAGAAGCTTCTTGGATGAGAAGCGAAACGTCTTCAAGAGAAAAAACATAGAAAACCCCAGTTGCCTTTTGAAAAACCACCTTTGGGACAACCATGACCTGGATGACTGAGAATCTCCATAGACAGCTGGATGGAAAGTAAGAGCTCACTTGAAATCTTGGGTTGAAAGTCGTAATTTATGGTTCCCACCTAAGAAAATTGATTGGAGCCTTTCCTGGCAATTCTGACACCCCAGTTCTGCCAATGCATTTAAAAAGCTTCCAGCCCACAGGAATTCAGTCTCTGCTATTGAGATTTATCCTGCGGGCAAAACATTTGGGAAGATACAGCTACCCCACCAAGAAGAAAATAGCAGCCTGGGTAGAAAACCTACATTATTAATAAGAAGTGTAATTGAGCTGTATGGTTTTTTTTTTTTTCAAATCTGGGCAGCCTAAGATCAGTCATGCATGTTTGCCTATAGACCATTCTGTTATTTATTCTGAGACAAATCCATCCATCCAGGGGTGGGTTTTAACTTACCTCGCTGCCGGTTCGCTTCCCCCCGCGGCGCATGGCCACGCCTCGGGGGCCCACGCACATGCACAGTAAAAAAAAAAAATTAAAAAAATTTTGTTTTAAAAGCCAAAAACAAGATGGTGACGCATGTGCAGTGCCGGAAACTCAGCTTCTGTGCATGAGCAGAAGAAAAAAAAATTAAAAATAAAAATAAAAATAAATAAATAAATAAAAATTCAAAAAAAAGATGGCAGCGCCCATGGACTGGCACCAATCGAACCAGATCGGTGACATCATTGTGACGTCACCAGCGGGTCGCTACCAGTTTGGGTGAACCGGTCCGAACCGGTAGCAACCAACCTCTGCTCCAGTCAGTGAGGAGGCGGAAGGGGAGGGGAAGCAGGAAGATTCGTTTGTCATGCGAATATCGATGGATTCTAAGAGAAAGATTAATCATTTCTTTTCAGAGGCTTTATGGGTCAAAAAGCTGGTGATTTTCTACTCCTGTCACTTTGCCAAAACAAGTGCCTTGTGGCTTTCCTTCCTCACCCGCACCAATATTTTCCAGTACTGTTAAAATGAGGAATAAAACAGCAATCAAAACCAGCTTCATTTGTCAAAGACACGAGAGGAGACCAGTTGCCTGAACGTCAGATTTTGGGAAAGTAAATTCCAAAAGACAGAATTGTCCCTTTTCTTGTGATTTGAGGGAGGGATGGAGGAAGGGATGGAGAACCCAAAAATGCACCAGAGAGATGTGATTAGAATGCATGGAAAGGACACTTTAACACCACCACTGCTTTGCACTCCCCGTTCCCAGGTGGCCTTCCGTTTTGCTGACTCCAAACTCTCCAAACACAATATCAACCTCCTAGTCCTGCCCCAAATTTCTTCATTCTGGCAGAAACAAACATTCACCTCAGTTCCACTCCACACAAAATAAATGGTTCGACTTACTCCTTTAACTTTCTCCTTGAGGCAGATTGCATGCAAAAGAAAGAAAGAAAGAAAGAAAGAAAGAAAGAAAGAAAGAAAGAAAGAAAGAAAGAAAGAAAGAAAGAAAGAAAGAAAGAAAGAAAGAAAGAAAGAAAGAAAGAAAGAAAGAACCAACGGTTCATGAGAGAGGAAGCTAAATGGTTTCAAGTTATCTTTCCTCTTGAAGGACCAAAAGTTCCAGAGTTGAAAGGGATGGTGGAACAAGGTCCCTGAATATAGAGACAGGACGTCTCTTTTTTAAAAAAATTGATTTTCTATTCAATGCAATTCTTAGTGCTTTATAAACATCGTGTTGTCTGGGTATTTAATTTGCTTAACAATACCAATTACAATCTCCACCCCTTTTTTCCAACCATTGGTAAAATAAATTCCACGTTTGATAATATTCTACATCCTCTTTCTGCTTAATTTTCAATGTCAATCTATCCATTTCTGCACAATCTAATATCTTCTTGACTATTTCTTCATCTCATGGTATATCTTCATTTTTCCAGTATTGTGCGAAAATAATCCTCACTGCTGTTAAGACATGTAATATTAAATACATACTTTTCTGTATTATACCTAATTAAAACAATTTCTGATATTATACCTCATAAAAACAATTCAGGTTTATAATCTACATGTTTCCCTATCATCTTTTAGACAGGACGACTCCTGAGCTCTAAAGCAGGGGTCTCCAACCTTGGCAACTTTAAGACTTGTGGACTTCAACTCCCAGAATTCCCAAACCAGGTTGTGAGTTGAAGTCCACAGGTCTGAAAGTTGCCAAGGTTGGGCATCTCTACTCTAAAGAGCCACAGCACCTTAAAATATTTTCTGTGATTTTACTACAGATATTCCTTGACTTAAAGCAGTTCATTTAAGGACTGTTCAAAGTTACAATGGCACTGAAAAAAGTGACTTAGTTATCACCCTTTTTCACACTTAAGACCAGGGGTGGTTTCCTCCCGGTTCGGACCGGTTCTCCCGAACCGGTAGCGGCCCGCTGGTGACATCATGATGACGTCACCGAACCAGATCAGTCGGTGCCGGTCCGTGGGGGCCGCCATCTTTTTTTATTTTTATTTTTAATTTTTTTAAATTTATTTTTTCCTTCTGAGCATGCGCAAAAGCCGACTTCCGGCACTGTGCATGCGGTCGCCATCTTTTTTTCGGCTTTGTTTTTTTTCCCCCGGATTTTTTGTTACTGCGCATGCACACGCCCATGAGGCGCGCCCACACAGCGCGGGAAGGAGCAAACCAGCAGCGAGGTAAGTTGGAACCCACCCTTGCTTAAGACCATTGCAGCATCCCTATGGTCACGTGATCAAAATTTGGATGCTTGACAACCGACTCATATTTATGACGGTTGCAGTGTCCCGAGGTCATGTTATCATCTTTTATGATTTTCTGACAAGCAAAATCAATGGGGAAGCCAGATTCACTTAACAACCATGTTATTAATGTAGCAACTACAATGATTCACTTAAACACTGTGGCAAGAAAGGTCGTAAAATGGGGCAAAGCTCATTTAACGAATGTCTCACTTAGCAACCAAAATGTTGGGCTCAGCTGTGGTCGTACGTTGAGGACTAGCTGTACACTCCTCTGAGCCAGAAATAAATTGGTTGAGTTCTGAACACATCAAGTGACTTTGTGAGGTCCTAGAAACCTGGTGCTATTTTTGAACTGAGACTCAATGTGGATAAGATTCTTTTCTTCTCTTTTATGCCTGCGGTGAGCTGATTTACAAGGCAAGCTGGAGTGACTTGGGGGTCTACAAAGTCCAGATATTCCAACAACTGTGCTAAGGTCCACTGCTCTACAAAACTAATTGGGGTTACAAAAGGCAGGATTTGAAGAACATTACAATCTAATCAAAGGGGGGGGGAACCACTATTTCCAAGTTTGGGTTTTAGATTAAAACCAGAGATGATGTTTTCGCTTTTAGGGAAATGTACCGTATTTTTCGGAGTATAAGACGTACTTTTTCCCCCCTTAAAAGAGGCTGAAAATTTGGGTGCGTCTTATACTCCAAATGTAGCTTTTTCGAAGCTATTTTTCAGCCCTAACGAGGTGCTAAGAGTGAAGTGATCTTCCATGCTTTGCCTGCTTTTTTCATTGCTTCTCTCTGTCAGCTGTGCTTTAGAAGCTGTTTTTTATCCCGCTCAAAACCAGCAAACTAATGTGCTGAAGCTGACCAGACTAAGGACGCTAGCCAGATGAATACCTGGTAGGCAGAATTCCCCCCCGCCCTATTTTCCTCCCCAAAAACTAAGGTGCGTCTTATACTCTGAAAAATACGGTAGTTAAGTTGGGAAATATGTAATAGTTCTCCCTCGGCTTTAATATCTTGGGAATTCAGGTTCCTGAGCCAGTCCCCAGGACGTATTAAAATATTTAGAGATACTTATCTCTCAGTGACATGGAAGGATAGAACAGTTTTAATGAATAGAAATATGCATGAAAAGGATTTGGGCTGAAGCACACCCACACTGTGAAGTCCTCAGATTTATTCCTTACAGTGTATTCACACAAGACTTGACGAGAATCCTTGTGGATCTGACAGTCTACAGAGGATGGTGATGATGATATACACAGCAGGGTTTCCTCCTCTTCCCCCCACCCCAATGGCAACAACTCTATCAAGTAGGATGGATTGGCAGAGAGTCGCCCCAAGTCATACAGCATGACTCCATGGCTGAAAGTGGACTTAAATGTAGGTCACGAATGAAGGGAAAGATACATGTCCCAGGATAATGTTGGAGGATCCAATCTGGGTTGGTCACCAGGACCAGAGGTTTAGTCTTCTAAGCTTTTGGACTCATGTTGGAACCCATCCTCAGAGAACTTCTCTCTCACCACATTCTGGTGAGAGAGAAGTTCCCTGAGGATGGGCTCCAGCACGAGTCCAAAAGCTTGGAAGACTAAACCTCTGGTCCTGGTGATCAACCCAGATTGGATCCTGTTAAATCTAGGTTTCCCTACTTGGGACAGTTCAGTATCTACAGATTACAGATTAACAGAGTTGGAAGGGACCTTGTAGGTCATCTAGTCCAACCCTCCACCCAAGCAGGAGACCCTACACGATTTCTGACAAATGGCAGTCCAGTCTCTTCTTGAAAGCCTCCAGCTCCCACAACTTCCGAAGGCAACTTCTGTTCCATTGGTTGATTGTTCTCAATGTCAGAAAATTTCTCCTTATTTCTAGGTTGAATCTCTCTTTGATCAGTTTCCATCCATTATTCCTTGTCTGGCCTTCAGGTGCCTTGGAAAATAGCCTGACCCCCTCCTCTCTGTGGCAGCCCCTCAAATATTGGAAGACTGCTATCATGTCTCCCCTGGTCCTTCTCTTCACTAGACTAGCCATGCACAGTTCCTGCAACCGTGCTTCATATGTTTTAGCCTCCAGTCCCCTAATCATCTTGGTTGCTCTTCTCTGCATTCTTTCTAGAGTCTCAACATCTTTTTTATAGTGTGGTGACCAAAACTGGATGCAGTATTCTAGGTGTGGTCTTACTAAGGCTTTATAGAGTGGTATTAGTACCTCACTTGATCTTGATTGTATCCCTCTGTTAATGCAATTTAGGATTGCATTGGCTGCACCACTACACCACACTGTCCTTTCTATTTCAGCATAGAGCCAGATTTGGGTTGTTGGATTTCATGGCCAAATATGGGTGCTTCCACCACCTGCCATATCATGACTTTTATCTCCAGCCATCAAAGATATTGCTCATGTTTGACTATCAACTATATGCCTCTCTTAAGCTTAGATACTTAACGTCACTACTTGAAAGAAGAGCTTGAATCTTCCTATTATCTTATTTCCTCTTGGATTCTAATCTATAAGCATGAGCAGAACAGCTAAGATTATAACTAAGGCAGCTGATCTAAGAACCCGTTATAGTGACAGAATGGGGGTATCCTGTAAATGCAATGAATTTGCCTGGATGATGATTCTTTGTACCACATATGCATTTATATAAAGTATATTTGTAGCTCAGGGTTGAACTGTGGGGTCCTTGGTGCTCTCTGAACTTGATGATTTTCTTGCAGACGTTTCATTGCCAAATGTCTGCAAGAATAGGTAACATCATCAGTGCTGTTATCATCATCTAGTACTGATGATGTTACCTAGTTTGGTAATGAAATGTCTGCAAGAAAACTACCCAGCTCAGAGAGCACCAAGCACCCCACATATGTATTTTATCACTGTATTTTCCTTTTATCTATTTTACCCTGGACATATACCCCGTATTTTATTTTTGTTCTGTATTTTTCATATCGGTAAGACTGAACAATCAATAAACTATCTATTTCAGCACAGAATAATGTGGTTACTTAAAGGTGAGAACAGAACAAGGGTTCTGCTAAGAAAGATCTCTGTTGCCTTCCAGAAATTTGGCCACAAGACACCAGCAGTTGCCTGGTCTGCCTACTCTGAACTGGGCAGTTTGTCTAGGAACACATTCCTTCTCCATGATACAAAGCCCTGGCTCCATCAAAGGGTTGTTTGCTTATATAAATCCCATCATTTTTCAGGCTAGTTGCTTTTAAAAACTTCCAAAATGTTACACACAAGCCTTAATTTCACCCCAGGAGAATCCAACCTAATGCAGATTTTCAACCGATCAACCTTTCTCCACGTCTTCCTTGAAATCTGGAAACTGTGCCCACATTTCATCACAGTGAACACCAAATTTCAAGAGAGATCTGAAATATCACTGAATACAGTCCTTGATGGATTCTTTAGGCTGCAGAATCGCAGGGGTGGGAAGGGAAGGGCAGTGGACGGGCTCCATTTGGGGAAGGAATCCGTCCTAAGGGGGGGAAAAGGCATGCCTGAAACTCAAATCCATATCTAAAACTTCTGTTGCCTTGAGACTAATTTATTTGAGATTTCTAACATGGATCTTCCCCTTGCATTCTGAACGAGAACAATCCAGGAAGAGTCGTGGGACATGCTCTGTCTGTTCTTGCAGACACTGTGTTGAGCTCTAACCGATTAATATTCTAGGCAAATATTTTTATTTCGTTTCTTCCTGCAGAATAAGCTCATTGCATCACGCTCATTTCTGCCAAGGCCAAAGATCCAATATATTTAATCACGGCCAAAGCTTCAAGTCACCTTGACTGCTCATTTCGCTTCTCCAGGTTCATTGTAGTCTGTTCAAATTTACCCTATTTTTTTCCTGAGTTCTCCTTAGACATCCCTCCTGCATTAACTCGCTCAGAAGGCCACCATTCTCCTTTGCTCACCAATTGTTCAGTCATAGCCAACATTCCAGCACATTGGGAGACAAAATAAACAATCAAACACATCATGAAGGACTTTGTGGTGTGTTAGTCATCTCTGAAAATTCCAGCCCCAGAGGTTAGGGATGCATTACCCTCCGAAGAAGCATGTTTATAATCCAAAAATAGAATGCACTGAATTACATGAAATTGGTCTGTGGTGATGTATAGATATTGTCAGCGTTCCAAGTAATGCACGCATAAAAAACAGAACTCTGAGGCAGGGATTTCCTCAAAGAACAGTTTATTGGATACTTCATATTGGCACAACTGGTGAAAGCCGACTCTGAAATTTCCCGCGGCTTTCACCTCATTAAAAGTAAACGTTTCCCCTTTTCCCCCCAAGTCATTGATCATGCTGTCCAATCCAGGTGCTGGCCGGTTGCTTGGTTACTTGCTCCTCCTCTGGCCAGCCACCTGTGAGAATGTCCTTGGTTCCCACCAGAAAACTTTATTGTTTTGGCTACAAAACCCCATCTAACTATTTCCCCCCCCCCTCCCACCATTGTGTGGCAACCTTGAAGCCTCCAGGATGGCTTCAGCCAGGTTCACTTCAGGTTTGACAGATATTGGAACACTGCTATCATGTCACTCCTAGTCCTTATTTTCATTCAGACGGACTAGGGGTGACATGATAGCAGTGTTCCAATATCTATACATACTCAGATACATATCTAGACATACTCAACTCCTGCAACCAGTCGTCATATTTTTTTAGCCTCCAGTCTCCTAAGCATCTTTGTGCAAAAGAAATGCAAAGCTTTTCCACATAAGGCAAAAACTATGACTGGGTAACCCAGCCTGATTTCCAGAGGCTAAATGTGGATACAAAACTCTTTATCTTTAAAGAGATAAAGTCTCCCTCAACTAGCTCTTGACGCCTGGTGAGAACATGACAAGAACATGCTGTTTTCTTGGCAACAGTATGGATGTCATCCACTCCTGCTGTTTTCTACTATGTTTTTTGAGCTCCTCAATCCCTAGAATTTTTGGATCATCTCCTCTCCAAACATGAAGCAGGCCTCGCCCTGTTTGAATGTTCAGAGATCAGCCAAGTTCAGCTAAAGGTTGTTATCATCTTTACCTTGAAACTGAATCCATTGCTTAATGAATGTAGTTTAATGAAGAGAAGGACTAGGGGTGACATGATAGCAGTGTTTCAATATCTAAGGGGCTGCCACAAAGAAGAGGGGGTCAACCTATTCTCGAAAGCACCTGAAGGCAGAACAAGAAACAACGGATGGAAACTATTATGTAGTGGGTTTCAGTAGGCAAGAAACAACCCAGCATAGCTACAACAGCATTTATTGAATGAATACTTCTAACTGAGGAACAGCAGGAAATGCCTGTAATTTATACTCTGGGCCCACAGGGTCTTAACCAATCATAATACTTGAAAAACCCGCCCAAATATGAATGTTCTAAATTTCCCTCCAAAACAGTTGGAGTTAACAGTTAGGGTCATCTAAAGGTTAGTTTCACTTTAGCAGGGCTTAACACAACTATATATATTCAATACGTAACAGAAACTGATCAAGGAGAGAACCAACCTAGAAATAAGGAGAAATTTCCTGACAGTGAGAGCAATTAATCAATGGAACGGCTTGCCCTCCAGAAATTGTGGGTGCTCCATCACCGGAGGTTTTTAACAGGACAATCATTTGTCTGAAATGGTATGGTCCAAATGGCTTCAGTCAGATCAGCTTCAGGGTTGAACCCTGACAGGTATAGGATCTTCTGTATGATCAGGGGCTTGGACTAGAAGACCTTCAAGGTCCCTTCCAATTCTATTATTCTGTTATTGAGAGTTTGAGATTGGAACTTGTGGGCATTTCTCTGAGAAACAGAATTTTGAGTTCCTTAGGTGTGTCCAAGTGCCTTTGAACGTGAACGAGCCTGAAATGCAGACCATTAAATGTTTATAGATTTATTCAGATGGTGTACATATGACTAGCTAATAAGATATTTTACAAGACATTTAAAATAAAACAGGCAAGAGCTGTCAACTAAACTGGGCCGCTGTATGTACCACTAGTGATTGAATTTCTATACTCTGGAGATTGTGTGTGTGTGTGTGTGTGTATCTATCTCTATTATCTATCTGTCTGTCTGTCTGTCTGTCTGTCTGTTTGTCTATCTATCTATCTATCTATCTATCTATCTATCTATCTATCTCTATATCTATCTATCATCTATCTATCTATCTATCTATCTATCTATCTATCTATCTATCTATCTATCTATCTATCTATCTATCTATCTACTATAATGTATATAATCTTATACACTTTTCTAACCTGCTGCTATTTTTTTCCTGTGCCTTCTAATTTCAAACAAGGGGAGTGGGGAAGAGAGAGATCCCGTTAGATCCAGATCTACAGGAGCAAATAACTATATGCAAGCTTCCTGTCCTGATTTCAGAATTTAAACTGTGTTTTGTTATCATTCCTCCATCTGAGTTTGTGGTGCATTTCAGAAAAAAAGTAATCTGAATCAGTATGTGATTTTTTTTAATTTTATTCTAAATCTTGTATTTCAGGATAGGTAATTACTGTTGGGAATTCAGTTTGTTCCAGACTGGACTGAAATTTGCAAGATCCCTCTCCAAGAGGTAGGGGTAGGGGTGTGTGTGTGTGTGTGTGTGTGTGTGTGTGTGTGTGTGTGTGTGCGTGCTTGTGAATAGTGGTATCAATATTCACAGGAGATTGACTAAGTGAAATGATATATCTAAAACTGCTGCAGAGGAAATTGACTAAGTGGTTTCCTAAATGGACAAGAGAGCCTTTTGCCACCGAGATTGCTTCTTTCTGCAACTGTAAATATGGGAAGTCCTGCAAATGGATCTATTTTAGACTGACTGAAGCCAAGCTCTGCAAACAGGCTTCAAGGGAACTGCAAGCTGTTGAATGCACTTGGGGCTCAAATTATAGCTGCTGCTAATGAATGCTGGAGAAAGTCAGCACTTCAGAATAAAATCAGATTTGGAGCTTCTTAAATGCCCCAGAGGTAGGGCTGGCCAGCCTACACTCAGCAATAGCATCTATCAAACCTTCACTTTGCAGTGCAACAGCTCCTCCCCTCTTAATGCAAGAAAACCTTTTCCATTTTAAAAGCCTATAATTTTTTTCTAATGGGTAGAAGTATGAAATTTCACCAACCCATTTATCTCCAAAAGGGATATGTGGCAATATGCCAGCATAATATTGGAGGCACACAATGAGAAGAAGAGAAACCAACACAAACACAAACACATTGCTGGTCAGTGTCACTGAGTTGTGGCAAGTGATATTCTATCATCTATGTCTGTCTGTCTGTCTGTCTGTCTGTCTGTCTATCTATCTATCTATCTATCTATCTATCTATCTATCTATCTATCTATCTATCTATCTATCTATCTATCTATCTATCTATCTATCTATCTATCTATCTATCTATCTATGTACCTACTGTACCTACCAATCTATCATCTATATATCTATCTCCCTACCTACCTACCTACCTACTTACCTTCCTGCCTACCTATCTACCTACCTACCTATCTATCATCTATCTATCTATCTATCTATCTATCTATCTATCTATCTATCTATCTATCTATCTATCTATCTATCTATCTATCTATCTACCAACCTACCTAACTACCTACCTAACTACCTCTGTCTGTCTGTCTGTCTGTCTGTCTTTCTGTCTGTCTGTCTACCAATCTACCTACCTGCCTGTCTATCTATCTGCCTATCTATCATCTACCCACATAGAATAGAATAGAATAGAATAGAATAGAATAGAATAGAATAGAATAGAATAGAATAGAATAGAATAGAATAGAATAGAATAGAATAGAATAGAATAGAATAGAATAGAATAGAATAGAATTCTTTATTAGCCAAGTGTGATTGGGCACACAAGGAATTTGTCTTTGGTGCATATGCTCTCAGTGTACATAAAAAGACAAGATACATTCGTCAAGAATCATAAGGTACAACACTTAATGATTGTCATAGGGTACAAATAAGCAATCAGGAAACAATCAATATTAATATAAATCAT
>QLTV01001458.1:4739935-4749973 GCA_003457575.1 Thermophis baileyi
TTCTCCAGGAGTGGGGAATGGAGATTTTGCAATATCCTTCCCCCAGGAGTGGGGAGGGAATGGAGATTTTGCAGTATCCTCCTCCCAGGAGTGGGGAGGGAATGGGGATTTTGCAGTATCCTTTCCCCTACCACGCCCACCAAGCCACACCCACCAAGCCAAGCCATGCCCACCAAGCCACGCCCACAGAACCAGTAGTAAAAAAAATTTGAATCCCACCACTGCTGACCCTCTAGCCCAGAACAGACCAGCCTCCATTTCATTTTTAATAAAAGGGTTTAAGAAAAAGCATCTTAAGTCAGATTGGGCAAAGGGCTGATAGGCCCTAAAGCAGTAGGATTGTATGAGCCTGTACATCTGGGGATGGAGATTCTCAGTCGTGGTTGTCCCAAAGGTGCTTTTTTTCAAGAGGCAATTGGACTTTCTTTGTTGTTCCTTGAAGACGTTTCGCTTCTCATCTAAGACGCTTCTTCAGTTCTGACTGAATGGTAGAGAATGCAAGGATTTGTATTCCTTGCAGACAGCTGGTCCTTAGCATTCTTTCCGAGAGCCGAGAGCCGAGAGCCGTTGAGGCCACTTGGAAGTTAATCTGTGCCCTCAGGGTCACCTGAATAGTGTAAATGGGTGTGGAACCTTCTTAGAACTGCTGAAATCTGGGACTATTTAAAGTCACGAGCAGGGGGTCAAGCTATTTTCCAAAGCACCTGAAGGCCAGACAAGGAATAATGGATGGAAACTGATCAAGGAGAGATTCAACCTAGAAATAAGGAGAAATTTTCTGACATTGAGAGCAATCAACCAATGGAACAGCTTGCCTTCGGAAGTTGTGGGTGCTTCATCACTGGAGGCTTTCAAGAAGAGACTGGACTGCCATCTGTCAGAAATAGTGTAGGGTCTCCTTCTTGGGTGGGGGGTTGGACTGGATGACCTACAAGGTCCCTTTCAACTCTGTTATTCTGTATTTATCTGTATCTGCACAAGCATTGCACCATCACAAGGTAAGCTTTCTCTCCTTTGTGGGTACCAAAGGGATGGGATTGCATTACAGTGGTCAATGCTATTTTCACTGCCACATCCCCCACCCCAACTCACTGGATGCTCCTGAGGCACACAGGGGGCCTCAAATCTAATCTCAAATCTAGCTCAGTTCATGGGGAACTCCACAGACATCTCCATGACATTTTGAGGGGTCAAAATGAAGTGAATTGCCATTCCCTCATTTATCCTTTTTTATTATTATCTCCAAGTCTGATTGGTAGCCCAAGGATTTCCTTGTGGTCTCCTAACCCTTTGCAATCCAGATATGTGTTGTGAGCCGCCCAGAGTCCTTCGGGAGTTGGGCGGCATACAAATTTTATTAAATATAAATAAATATAAAATATAAATATATCATTATTTCACGATCAGCCATGATCGCTCACCAGAGTTTATCTCATCTAATCTGGAAGAAATCCTCTATGTACACAGGTAGTCCTCGACTTACGACCACAGTTGAGCCCAACATTTATGTTCTAAGTGAGACATTGGTTACGTGAGCTTTGCCAGTCGGTTTTACGACCTTTCTTGCCACATTTGTTATGCGAATCATTGCAGTTGTTAAGTTAGCAACATGGTTGTTAAGTGAATCAGGCTTCCCCATTGACTTTTATTTATTTTATTTATTTATTTATTTATTTGTTTGTTTGTCAAACATGTACAAGATAGCAGGTGTAGGTATAAACATAAACATAATCAAAGTGAATACAGATAGATGAGGACAATAGGACAGTAGGACAGGGATGGTAGGCACGCTGGTGCGCTTATGCACACCCCTTACAAACCTCTTAGGAATGGGGTGAGGTCAACAGTAGACAGTCTAAGGTTAAAGTTTTTTGGGTTTGGGGAAGAAACCACAGAGTCAGGTAGTGAATTCCAGGCATTGATCACTCTGTTGCTGAAGTCGTATTTTCTGCAGTCGAGTTTGGAGCGGTTTACTTTAAGTTTGTATCTATTGTGTGCTCGTGTATTGTTGTGGTTGAAGCTGAAGTATTCATTGACAGGTAGGACATTGTGGCAGATAATTTTATGAACTACATTTAGATCAGTTCTAAGGCGACGTAGTTCTAAGTTGTCTTAAACTTTGCTTGTCAGAAGTTCGCAAAAGGAGATCACATGACCTCGGGACACTGCAACCGTCATAAATAGGAACCAGTTGCCAAGCATCTGAATTTTGATCATGTGTTGTAAGTGTGAACAAAGTCACTTTTTCCAGTGCTGCTGTAACTTTGAACGGTCACTAAATAAACTGTTTTAAGTCAAGGACTATCTGTATTTGTTAAGTAAACCCCAATGTCTTTTGTAGGTGTGATTCCCAGGTAGGATTGTACAGCTGGGAAGCTTTTAGATGCTTCTTAATGTAAAATGGAAGAGGAAATTATATGAAATAGGAAATATACCTTAGGAAACCTTCAGATTTCCTATTTTTTCCTCATTTGGGATCGTTAAGAGGCTTTATGCTTGAAAAATGCTGCTGACCTACGGTATTAGACCTGGTGTAACTGGATTCCTTTTGCTATGTATATGTATGTATATTTAGAGTTAGAATGTTGCTCGTACCATAGTTGTTATTTGTTCAGACTGATCTGGCTCTTTGGCTCTTTAGTTTATGTTTATGACTCTTATGTTTTCTATGAAAAGTTTCCCCCTCCCCCCAAATGTTGCAAGCCAGGCAGAGTTGCTAATTATGAGTTGGGAGGCTAAATAAATTGAAGAAATATACATATGTCCATGTGTGTGCGTGTGTGCGTGTGCATGTGTGAGTGCACTCTCTCTCTCACATACACACACACACACACACACATACATAAATTCACACTCATAAATCAGGGATGTTATTAGGCAAGTTTTGATATCGGTTTGGCATTGGACACGATTTTTTAATTTATTTACCGGTATATCCTGCCCTTATGATTTGTATAAATAACTGAAAATGGCCAACATGCCTAATACTCCTTCTTCCTCCTTTTTTTCTCCATAACAACAACCTTATGAGGTGGGCTGGGCTGAGAGAGAAGGACTGGCCCAAAGTCACCCAGTCAGCTTCCATGCCTAAGATGGGAACAGAACTCACAATCTCCTGGTGATTGGCCCAAAGCAGTGGTGGGTTGCTACAGGTTCGCACCGGTTCGGGCGAACCGTTAGCGGTAATTTGGCCTGGGTCGCAGAACCGGTAGCGACTGCTGGCTGGCCATGCCCCCAAACCGGTCGCCCGGTCGCTGCTCGCTCGCACCGCCCACCCGCCCCACCCAGTCACTTCCTTTTCCTCCTCACCTCCCAGGCAGCTTGCCTGCCTAAGCTGCCTTCCCACGTGGTGCCTGCCCTGCGCCCCAACGGAGCTGCCTCCTCCTGCCTACAGGTAAGTCGCGCTAGCCTCCCCCTCCCCAGAGCTTGCTGTACACACACCCCATCCCCACTGGGCTCCCGACCTTACCTTCCTCCCATGGCTGGTGGCAGAGGGGAAGGCATGCCAGCGCCCACGAAGAATGTTGTTGTTAAGGAGGACCACTCTTCAGCCCCAGCCATGCGTTTTCAAGCCCGGGCTATTGCAATAGCTAGAAAACGCATGGCTGGGGCCGAGGAGTGGTCCTCCTTAACAACCTCCAAAACTGCTCCAAGCCTCGGTTCCTCATGGGCGCTGAAAGTATCAGCCTGGCTGTTTCTCTGTGCCTGGCTTTCCGGATGGGTTCCCAAAGTGCTGTGCTGCGAAAGATGCTCCCCCAGCAAGAGAGTGGTGGAGAGAAGAAGCAGCTGCTGATCACATGGAGTGTTGTTCTCCGGCGACTTGTTTTCTCTCCACCGCTCTCTTGCTGGGAGAGCGAGAGAGTCTTTCGCAGCACAGCGCTTTGGGTCCTGTAAGTGTAAGTCCCATCCGGAAAGCCAGGCAGAGAGAAATAGGTTCCTGTTTCTCTCTGGTGCAGCGCTTTCCGGACTTACCAGGACCCAAAGTGCAGTGCTGCGAAAGACTCTCTCTCCCAGCAAGAGAGCGGGGGAGAGAAAACAAGTCACCGGAGAACAGGTGGAGGGCTCCATCATGTGCTCTCCAGGTCAGCAGCTGCTGCTTCTCCCCCCCCTGCTGATCTTGCCTGGGAGAGAGAGTTTCGCAGCACTGCGCTTTGGGAGTCAGACTCCTGTAAGTCCCATCTGGAAAGCCTGCGCTTTCCCAGGGCCCCGAGGGCTGCTCCCCCTCCCGCCGCCTGGAGCTCTCATTTCACCTGCTGCCCCCCCGCCTGCCGCTGGAGCTCCCCTTTCGGCTACCACTGCTGCCTGCCGCCACCTGGAGCTCCCCTTTCGGCCACCACCGCCTGCCGCTGCCGGGAGCTCCCCTTTCGGCTGCCGCTGCCACCTGCCGCCACCTGGAACTCCCCTTTCGGCCGCCACCGCCTGCCGCCTGCTGGAGCTCCCCTTTCGGCTGCCGCCACCGCCTGCCACTGCCTGGAGCTCGGCACGGCAGCCACAGGACATCTGCCTGCCCTCCCGGAGCAGCAGTCTCAGCTCCAGCGTGGCGTCTCCCCCGAGGGCCGCCACCGTCAGCCTTACCTTCATGGGCAGCCACGCGCTGGCTCCGCTGGGATCTGAAGGGATCCCGTATTCAGGCTGGTGGAGGCACGTGGAAGATCTAGAAGGTAAGTCCGACGCTGGCGGTGGGGGAGGGAGACCTGCTGCGCTCGGCCGAAGAGCCGCCTCGGGGGGACATGGCGAGGCTCGCTCGCCTTTTGGGCTTGGCGCACTTGGCTTCCACGGGGCCTTTGGGTGACTGCCGCCCGCTTGCCTTCCCCTTCGCTTCGGGTCCCGCTGCCCACATCCAGCCCATGACTGGGGACACGCTGCTTCCGGGCCGGGCCGGCCAGCAAGTGAAAGAGACAAAGAGAGAAAGAGAGAGAAAGAGAGAGAGACAAGAAAGAAAGAGGAAGGAAGGGAGAGAGAGAGAGACAAGAAAGAAAGAAAAAGAGAAAGAGAAAGAAAGAAAGAAAAAGAAAGAAAGAGGAAAGAAAGAAAGAAAGAAAGAGGAAGAAAGAGAGAGAGACAAGAAAGAAAGAGAAAGAGAAAGAAAGAAAAAGAGAGAAAGAAAAAGAAAGAGAAAGAAAAAGAAAGAGACAAGAAAGAAAGAAAGAAAGAAAGAAAGAAAGAAAGAAAGAAAGAAAGAGAAAGAAAGAAAGAGAGAGAGACAAAGAAAGAAAGAAAGAAAGAAAGAAAGAAAGAGAAAAAAGAAAGAGAAAAAAGAAAGAAAGAAAGAGAAAGAAAGAAAAAGAAAAAGAAAAAGAAAGAAAGAGGAAGGAAGGGAGAGAGAGAGACAAGAAAGAAAGAAAGAAAGAAAGAAAGAAAGAAAGAAAGAAAGAAAGAAAGAAAGAAAGAAAGAAAGAAAGAAAGAAAGAAAGAAAGAAAGAAAGAAAGAAAGAAAAAAAAGAAAGAAAGAAAGAAAAAAAGAAAAAGAAAGAAAAGGAGAAAAAGAAAGAAAAGGAGAAAAAGAAAGAGGAAGGAAGGAAGGGAGAGAGAAAGAAGAGGAAGGAAGCACCACAAACCTTGGCACAAGAGGCTTTGAAACAGCACAGCAAAGAAAGAAAAAAGGCTGGAAGGTATCTCAGAGGTCATCTAGTCCAACCCCCTGCTCCAGCAGTAAACCTTACATCGTCTGGATTATTTTGGTGCCTCTAACAGAGAGGAAAATTGCTAGAAAGGAGAAGAAGTTTGCTAGGACAAGGCTGCCATGCAGAGGAAGGCAGAGATAGTCCTTGACTTATGACCACAATTGAGCCCAAAATTTTGGTTGCTAAGCAAGAGCGTTGTTAAGTGAGTTTCACCACATTTTACTCAATCCATGACCTCTCCTGCCTCTAACAGTCATGTGCAACCTAGGGAAGAACATCTGAAGGCATGTGTAATGTTCTAATGTACAGAAGTTATGGTTAAATGTGTGGCAGAAAGTGGACTCTGGGTGTGTTTTTCCAAATGCAGTAAGTGAGGTTGAATGTTTATAGTGTGTGTAATATCTATGTACACATATGGCATATATACATAGGATTAAATAGTATATTTTGGATGTTCAGTAGTAGTAAATAAATAGACAGAAAAATTGTATCTCGTTGAGGCCTTTGAGGTGAGGAGAGGCCAGACACCCTAACCCTAACCCTTGATGTGAGTGAGGTCAAGTTGGCCACGCCCACCCAGTCACATGACCAACCAGCCATGCCCACCCAGTCACATGATCACCCAGCTACGCCTATCCAGTCACATGACCACCAAGCCACGTCCACCCAGTCACATGATCACCAAGCCATGCCCACCCAGTCACATGACCACCAAGCCACGCCCACCAAGCAAGCTATGCCCACAGAACTGGTAGTAAAAAAATTTGAAACCCACCATTGGCCCAAAGTCATCCAGTCAGCTTTCATGCCTAAGGCGGAACTAGAACTCAGTCTCCCAGTTTTTAGCCTGGTGACTTAACCATTAGATCAAATGGGCTCTCATGAACACACCTGAACTGCTCTACTTTAATAGAATTTCTTTGCAATCCAAATAAATTTGGTGGATTTGTGGTTTGTTTCCCTCACCACTTTCACTGAGCCAGTGACTCCTGGCAGATACCGCATTGTAGTGCCCGAAAAACAATAGTGCTAAAGAGTGTCTGCATGTGAATTTTAGAGCAGGGAGTAAATCAATCCAATATTCCCAAGGAGACCCCTCTGTTTGTTGTTAGCGCATCTCCATTTTCAATACTCGAGGAACATTGGCCAGCGTATATAATGTAGACGTCCTACCAGATCGGAGTTTATTATTATCATGTAAAATAATCTATACTATGGATCGGCGGTGCTGGCTGGAAAATTGGGGGGGGGGGCGTAGCACCAACTCATTGGGGGCTCCTGAGTCCCTTTTACCTTCTGCATTGATGCTAAGCAGCTGCATCTGCTAAAACCAGAGAGCTGACCAGTTTCTGGGCTCCGTGAAAAATATAATAATAAAAAAAGCATTTTGTAATCCAGTTTCAGTGAGGGAAGAAGCATTTGCCAATTTGGCTGGGACTAAACTTTCCCAGGGCCTACATGGACAAGAGACTGGAGGAGGAGACAAAGAGTCTTAGCAAGGCAGTTCTTGAAAGCGATGGATGAAATGAGAGAAGAGTTTTCACCCTCCTCTGGAAAACAATACAGTGATTAGTGCTCAACAGTTACCATTTTTAATTTTCCAATCTGCTGTAATCCAGGGCAGAGATACATCATGCGGATTGTGAAAAATGTTAAGGGGAAATTGCCTGATTCCAGCCGGAGAAGGAACCCGCTGGGGTGGGTGGGCGTGGGTGTTATTTTATTTTATTTATTATTTCAATTTCAAGGCCACCCAACTCACAGTGACGCTTAGTGGCTTGCAGTAAACATTCAAAAAGAAAACAATACATACCAAAGAAAATCGAAGGGGCCCAGACAACAGGTTAAACAGAGTTAAACAGAGTAACAGAGTTGGAAGGGACCTTGTAGGTCATCTAGTCAAACCCCGCCCCCACCCAAACAACAGAGTAACAGAGTTGGAAGGGACTTTGTAGGTCATCTAGTCCAAACCCCCCCCCCACTCAAGCAGGAGTCCCTACATCATTTCCGACAAATGGCAGTCCAATTTCCTCTTGAAAGTCTCAAGTGTTGGAGCTCTCACAACCTCCGAAGGCAACTTTTGTTCCACTGGTTGATCGCTCTCACTGTCAGAAAGTTTCTCCTTATTTCCAGGTTGAATCTCTCCTTGGTCAGTTTCCATCCATTATTCCTTGTCTGGCCTTCTGGTGCCTTGGAAAAGGTCTTTAGCAATTTGCAGAAAATCAAATTGGGAGCAATATCAAAGATGCCTCTCAAGGGTGGGTGGAGGAGACCATTCCACGGGGCAGCCCCAATCCCTACTTCCTAGTCCTGAAAGGTGTCCCTGCTTAATTGATGGGACCTGGAGGGTGTCCGCTCAAGTGACCTCCCCGGACAGGCAGAAACCTGTAGAGAGCATAAGGATCTGAGTAGGGGACAAAGGGTAGGCAAATGCTGGAAAAACCATGATCCAATTGATCACAATCCAACTGATCATTAACCAATTGATCATTGACCAATGATGATACAATTGATCATTGACTAATAATCATGATACAATTGATCAGACAAATGATCCTTGAGAGCATATTGCACCAAAGACAAATTCCTTGTGTGTCCAATCACACTTGGCCAATAAAGAATTCTATTCTATTCTTCTATTTTCTATTTTTTTTCTATTTTCTATTTTCTATTTTCTATTTTCTATTTTTCTATTCTATTCTATTCTATTCTATTCTATTCTATTCTATTCTATTCTATTCTATTCTATTCTATTCTATTCTATTCTATTCTATTATCATGATCCAATTGATCACTGACAAATTATCAATGACTGATGGTCATGATCCAGTTGTTCATTGACTGATGATAACTGATCAATGAACATGATCCAATTGATCATTGACCGATGATAACTGATCAATGAACATGATCCAATTGATCATTGCTAATGATCATTAACCAATGATCATGATCCAATCGATCATTGGCCAATAATCATGATTCAATTGATCATTGACCAATGATCATTGACCAATGATCATGATCTAGTTGGTCATTGACTGATAATCACAATCCAGTTGATTGTTGATCCAGATCCATGATCCAATAGGCAAATGCTGGGGGGAAAAACATGATACAGTTCACATATGCTGCAATTTATGTACTTGTACCAAAAACTGGGATTGAAGTATGGTGTGGTGATGTTTGTACGATGACATCAACACACGTTACTGATTCAACATCATACAATTTGCTGCAGAAGACACTCGATACACCAACTGTCCTGGATTAACCACTAAGCAAAATAAATATGTGTTTAGGGCACTAAGGAAGGGAGACACTCCCGAGTTTTCTCCCCCAGCTATCGGGTCCTTAACTTTTTCACTGCCACATTCAACTTCATTGGTTTTGTTTTGTCATTGTCTTCTTCTACCATGTTCAACTTTAATCTCCATTGTTTTAAAAAGGTTTCTTTGACACTTGGTGAGTGATTAAAGTTTAAAAGTTTGGTTTGAAGGTGTCAGATATCCCATTTCTTTCAAGTCTCATGGTGTTTCCCTTCACAAAGAGGAAGAAACAGAGGGGAAAGTGTTTTTGGCAAGGGCTTTAACAAAAGGGGCTCTGGGGAAAAATTCCTGGTTCTGAAAAAGGAGGGGAGGCTTCCACGTTTCACTGTTCCTCCAGATAAACAAGTTTGAGGCAGGAGGAGAAAAATCACCCAGCCGGTATTGCATATTGCTTTGTTCTTTGATGGTGCCCTACTTTGGCCTGCAGTTTAAATATAGTTTTCACTGTTTGAAAAGGGGGGGGGGGAAACTCTAAAAGGCTATTATTCCAGCCAGCTGCGAATCTCTGAACTTTAGTGCTTTTTTGTAAAGTAAACACACACTCATCCCCTCTGCAGATTTCGGGGCAGCTGACTATCCAGCAGGTAACGTGACCCTAACACACCGACAATTAGGTGGATGCTGCGGGGCTCAATTCACCCCAAGGTGATCCAGGAATGCGGTTGGCCGGTGACGGGTGAGATTCAGAATCCAGACGGTTTGTCTTGTCCCGTTATTCCTGGCCCCACGAAGGATGCGTTAAGGGGGTCGTGTGAAGCCCCCCCATCGGCATCCAGCGCTTGCCTTTATAGGTTCCCCGCTTAGCCCGGCTTGCAATCGGATATTTCAAGTCTCCAGACTTTTTTCTTTCTTTCTTTCTTTCTTTCTTTCTTTCTTTCTTTCTTTCTTTCTTTCTTTCTCTTTTTTCTTTTTTGCTATACGCTGGAAAAGCCTCCTCCTTGGGAGTTTGGGGGGGGGGGAGGACAACTTTCCCCCGGCAAGTTGGTGAGAAAAAGAGAAAGTGAGAAGCCGGAAGCGATCGGGCTCTTTCGACTCCCGGCCTTCCCCCCCCCCCCACTCCCATCCCGCCTCCTCGCAAGCCTGTT
>QLTV01001458.1:4750620-4760879 GCA_003457575.1 Thermophis baileyi
TGGGGAAAGAGGGGAGGGGTTCGCTCCCCACGCGCGCTCCGTTCCAACTTCCTTTGGCACCGCGTGGCGCGGTTTTGCGGAAAGCTGGCGGGAGGGTTTTGCTCCGCTTTGCAGCCGATCTTTTCTCTCTCTCTCTCTTCTGGGACGGGTGGATCGGATGGTTTCCAGCCCTGCGCCCCCGCCTCTTTTACTCGACCACGGGATGGGCGACCTCCGGCTGAGAAACGGCAGGGGAAGGGTTCAAAAGACCCGAAGCTCAGAGACTCGAGAACATCCCCTTAAAATTGCCTTTGAGGAATAGATGCGCCACAAGTGTGGGGCAGAAGCTCTCCTTTCCAGCCGTTTCCCCCCACCCCCGAGAGCCCTTTAAAAAGGATGGCCGGCAAGGACCCCCGGGCCAGAACGAACCTCGCCCCCCTCCAGGGGTATCTGGGGCATGATGTGGGGGTAAGGAAGCCACGAGCCCCCCTTTAATTTTGAAAGGTCTGGCTGAGACAGAGCAGGAGAGCCAACCATGTGCCTGGGGAACCTCAGTGTGACTTCGACTTTGCATTTGACACCTCTTTGCAATTTGCTGCCTGTGATGTCAGCTCAGAAGTCTCCCCCCCCCTCCCAAAGCCGGTCTTTGCAAAGAATTGTGGTCCTAGCCAGTTGCAGCCCACCTTTCCTGAGGTGTCTTGTTTTTCAGATGATCCAAGAACAAGCTGGGAAGGTACAGTTTTACTTCTTCATCTTTTCTTCTGGGAGAGGAAACCCATGAGCGAAGAAAATGATGGGCAAGGAAGAACATCAGACAACAAGGAATTAATGTGGTGGATGACTCCCTTGCTGATGGTAAGTTGTTTTTTAAAGTCATTTTCTCTCCCCCTGAGAACATGCACTGGGGTGGGTGAATAGGATTGCTGGCTTGTGTGCTGTTTGCGTGCTGTTTGCGTGCTGACCAATTAATCAGTGGAACGGCTTGCCTTCAGAGGTTGTGGGTGCTCCAACACTGGAGGCTTTTAAGAAGAGTCTGGACAGCCACTTGTCTGGAACGGTATAGGGCCGTGATGGCGAACCTATGGCACGCGTGCCACAGGTGGCACGCGGAGCCATATCTGCAGGCATGCGAGCCATTGCCCTAGCTCAGCTCCAGCATGCATCGGCCAGCTGATTTTCGACTGGGTCCGCCCACACCACCCCTCCCCTCCCAGGAGTCTCCACGCGGCCCGTTTTGGATGCCAGGTAAGTACAGGTCTCACACGGAGGCTCTGGGAGGGCGTTTTCGGCCTCTGGAGGGCCTCCGGGGGAGGCCATTTTCGCCCTCCCCAGGCTCCAGGAAAGCCTCTGGAGCCTGAGGAGGGTGAAAAACGGGCCTACCGGAAGTCGGGAAATGGGCCATTTCCGGCCTCTGGAGGTTTCAGGGAGGCCTGCTAGGCCCAAAACGGGGCACGGGGGGGGTCATGCGTGCATGCGCGGGGAGCGCAGGGGGTGGGGCAGCACGGGGGTCACACGTGCATGCTCAGGGGGCGTGTGGTGCGTGGGGGGGCATTGAATTATGGGTGTGGGCACGCGTGCACACACACACACTTTCGGCACCCGAGGGCAAAAAGGTTCGCCATCACTGGTATAGGGTCTCCTGCTTGAGCAGGGGGTTGGACTAGAAGACCTCCAAGGTCCCTTCCAACGCTGTTGTTCTGTTCTTTTTAACTTCCCAGCGGCATCTGAGCAAAGCCTTTAACTTGTGCTTGAGGAAATGGCCTGTCCTTTCCTAGAAGTGACTGTGTCTCCCACAACCGCCATAAATTGAGACTCCTGAAAATATAGTAGTTGGGAAGCAAGCCAATCTGGGAATTGGGGGCTTAGAACAAACCCTGTTATGGGGTGCTGTGCCTTGATTTAAGCTGAGATTCTGTTACACTCGGAAAAGAAATGGAATGCACTTAATTTGGGGTAAACCTAAATTAGGAGGCTTGCCATAAATTGCAAAACAAAAAGATGAAAGAGAAAGGGAATTGGGACTTAAACGTTGGCCGCAGCATCTCAGTTGCTAAGTGGATAAATTAAAGCACATCTTTTGCATTCTTGCATGCTTTTTGGTCCGTTGACTCAGACGGTTAAGAGAGCTGAAGACAAAACATGGAGTTGACCTATCTTCCTTCTGTAAGATTTGTTATCTTGCGCTGTTCTCTAGAGTTTTCAGGAAGAGGGAGTGAAAATCCTAAATCCATCAAAATCTGCTGCTTTCCTCTTTTGATGGAGAATTGGAGCAGTGGTAACAATGGATTTAAATTCATCAATCCAGATGTTTGGCTCCGGGACAGTTTCTGTTGTTTTTAAAGGACTTTTATGAGTCTGGTGGGAGCTCAGAAAGTGCTTCTAACAGTTGATGGTTTTAGAGGAGGTAGGAGGAAGAGGAGGTTGTGTCTCTGGCAAGGATATTAAAGGAGAAAGCAACGTGAGTAGAAGGCGTTTGGCCGGCAGCCAGTCCTGGTTGATCAAAGGGAATTCAGTGTGGGGAGAGAGGCTTTACAATCTCTAAGAGAGAATAGATGTGCTGGGTGAAGGTTCAAGAGCGTCTTGAGTAGTAAGTGAGTAAAATTAGCTGCACATGTGATCCTCCCTCCTCCCCTTCTGTATTTTTAGAAGAGTTTTATGAATAAGAATAAAACAGAAGAAGTTGGTGTCTGCTTCTGCCCAACTTGGATATAGCTCAAAATATACATGTTTTATGTGAACTCAACCAATATGGCTTCTAAAATTAACACCCCACCATCTGGGCTAATAGACTGCCTTAATTCAAAAGGTAGTTTACTCCAGGGGTCTCCAACCTTGGCAACTTTAAGACTTGTGGACTTCAACTCCCAGAATTCCTTAGCCAGCTGGCTGAGGAGTTTTGGGAGTTGAAGTCCACAAGTCTTAAAGTTGCCAAGGTTGGAGACCACTGGTTTACTCAACAAACCATGGCCTTCTGTAAAGTTGTGGATCCAGTATTATCAATACCAGATAAAACGCAGGTAGTCCTTGACTTACAACAGTTCGTTTAGTGGACAGTTCAAAGTTACAACGGCACTGAAAAAAGTGACTTATGACCATTTTTCACACTTATGACCACTGCAGTATCCCTATGGTCACATAATCAAAATTCAGATGCTTGGCAACTGACTCATATTTATGACAGTTGAGGTGTCCCGGGGTCATGTGATCCCCTTTTGCGACGTTCTGACAAGCAAAGTCAATGGGGAAGCCAGATTCACTTAACAAACATTTTACAAACTTAATAGTCGCAGTGATTCACTTAACAACTGTGACAAGAAAGGTTGTAAAATGGGGCATAGCTCCCTTAACGGTTGTCTCACTTAGCAACAGAAATTTTGGGCTCAACTGTGGTCGTAAGTCGAGGACTACCTGCACTGCAATCGATGAACTTAGATGATATGTAAACCAGTTTATATGTATCCATGAAGAGCCAAGCTGGAGGAATAGCTTATCGGTATGGGTTGTTTGGTGGAATGTGTAGTCCAGCCCATCAGAATTGTGTAAAATTAGAGAATGTAAAGATTTTTTTAAAGAACTGAACAGTGGGTAAGGAGATAGTAAACTCAATCCTCTTCCCCACCGGGTCTTTGCACTGGCTGTTGTCTTCCATCCTAACCTTGCCTACAGCAAGGAGGTTATCATCACAGAAGGATGATCTTTCACTCCCCTTTAGGACTGTGGTGTTGATACTATTATAAGCACCACCCCACCCCCTTGTCTATGGCATTGTGCTAAACTGTAGGGCCGATCTCCATTATTTGGGTTTAACTGAAATTATATATATTTTTTCAGTTGCCTAACTGCTTCGTGGAGTAAGCCTCACTGAATCTTGCACTGGGGAACATATCCTTCAGATTTCAATCAGCCCTATTGATGTTTATTTATAAGCAAGAGCCAGTAATGTATAGAGTTGCTTCTTGCTGAACCAGAGGGATGGAGCTCTGGTTTCATGGGCATAATATTGCCCAGGTTTGTTATCTGTCATCCTTTAAATTAACCCCCAAAACTGATTAAGGCTGCTGGGTTTTATCTGAATTGCTTGGATTAGGATTTTCTCCAAAGGAAGTATTGTGTCGGTGAGAACTAGCAATCTTACGGGGTTTACTCTAGAACAGGGGTCTCCAACCTTGGCAACTTTAAGCCTGGAGGACCAACTCCCAGAATTTCCCAGCTGGCTGGGGAATTCTGGGAGTTGAAGTCCGCCAGGCTTAAAGTTGCCAAGGTTGGAGACCCCTGCTCTAGAATAAATGTGCCTAGAACTGTAATTTGAGCATATGGAATTCCTCCCCCCCCCAAAAAGCAAAATATACATTAATTTTGAGTTACACAAATACAATGCAAATGTTATATAAACTTGGCTCCTCGGTAAATTCTGAAGCTAATCAAATGGCTTAGAGTACAACTGTAGCAACCTGCTCAAAAATAAGACACCTCTTGACTTTACTAGAGCTTCTTCAGATTTGATTGCTTGATTGACTATGTGCCATCAAGTCATTGTCAACTCTTAAGAGACCACATGGATAGATTTTCTCTCCACGGCGATCTGTCTCTAACCTGGTCTTCCAGATTAGTCATTGCTACTGTAACTTGAGTCTTTTCTACCTGGCTTCTGGTCATCCTCTTCTTCTCTTTATTTCCATCTTTCCCAGCATTAGAACCTTCTCCAAAGAGCCAGGTCTTCGCATAATGTGTCCAAAGTAGGAAAATTTAAGCCTGGTCATTTGTGCCTTGAGTGAGAACTCTCATATGTTTGATGATCCGTTGCTTCTTTTCTTGGGTGTCTAATGTATTCTCAGGAGTCTTCTCCAACACAAAACATCAAAAGTGGCAACACTCTTCCCCTCTTGCTTCTTCAAAGTCCAACTTTCACTTCTATAGAGTGTCCTAGGGAAGAATGCCATGGCTTGCACGATTCTGATCTTTGCATGTATAAACCCACCCCAGCATTTGATACCTTTTCCAAAGCCTTATGACCAGCGGTGAAATCTACTTACCTTCTCTACCGGTTCGGAAGTGCACGCTTTGCGTGCTTTTTCACCCGCGCTCCGCTCACGCGCGTGCTTTTTCACCCTCTGCGCATGCGCAGAACACTTTGCGCATGCACAGGGGGTTAAAAACAAGAAAATGGCGACGTCCGGGCGGGTGGGCAGAGCCTCGCACTGCCACCACTACTGGTTCTCCAAACCACTGGCCGCCGCCGCTACAGGTATGCCCCGACTGGGCCGAACCGGTAGCATTTCACCCCTGCTTGTGACTCTTCTATCAAGTCTTAGTCTGGGGTGCGTTTCTTGATTGTCGATCCTTTACTGTTGATTGTTGACTTTAAAAGGCAGGAGATATTTACCACTTTAATATAATTGTCAATTCCAAGGCTAGTTGTTGTACATATCATTAATCTAGTCTTCTTTATATTTAAGTTTTGTCCCATTTTTTTTCTGTCTCCTTGACTTTTATTACTAGAGCTTGCTGGTCTTTGCAATTTCAGCTATTGGCTAAGTATAAAATTGCTCATTTTAGTATAGCTTTTACTCACCCAGATTAATAGGTTGTTTATTTATTTGTTCATGATATTTTTAATAACATTTTAAATAAGGAGTCAATCCAGCAATTTTCAGTATGCTTATGCATTAATATTTTGATCCAGTAGGTGAACTATTTTTATTTCTGTTTCTTTTCCCAGACTTGGAAGAATCTGTTAAACAAACCAAATATAGTTTCTCTCTTCCGTTCTACTCCCAGACATGTTAATGTAAAAATAGCTGATGGTGGGTCAACCTTTCTTTTTCCATAAATTTATCCTGGCAGGTTCTTTGAGATCTAGTTGCTCTGTGTATAATTGAACATAGGAAGAATTTGCTTTTAAGCATCACTTCCCTCCAAGCCACAGAACTGTGTTTTGAGAGGCCTCTCATTTTGATGTTTGCACTGTAATAAAAGTGTGGAAGAGGAGTGCAGAAAACTGTTACAAAATCACTGGAGAAACTATCTAGGAATGAGACTATGAGTCTAGCCCAATCTTTCCCAGATGTTGTTGAGACTACAGCTCCCAGAATTTCTAAGTGACTTGGCCAGAAGTCATATTAGGAGGACAATAAAAGTTGGGAAAGGTTATATAAGTAACAGGAAGATTTTGTGGAGTTGTTGTGTAGTCCCACCTGTGGGACTTTGGGAAGGGTTTTGTCTGCCAGATAACAATCGCCAAATTAATATCATTAGGATATTAATATATGAGTATCAATAGGATGTTGGGCCCATTGTTGTCTCACGATAACAATTCAACACGTTCTTCCAATATAAGACCTTTCAAAATTGTCTGTCACAGATTTATGCTTTTAAGATGTTCCAAAGAGCTGCTTAGTCACTTCATATGTAATTTACCCATTAGCTGATCAAAGAAGTCTTGAGTATTATGAAATGTCTCCTTCTGTCTGAAGATGCATTGTGAGAGGACAGTGTTTTGAGTCTTGTTTCTCCAGCCTTGGTAGAAACCGGATCGCTCTGAATTGAAAGTTAAGGGGGCGCGTTGGTAGCCAATCTGTTTTATGACCACCTTCTTAGGGGAGACTGTGGTTTCATTATCCGGTGGAAAAGCAGAGTTTAATTAGTCATGTGTAAGTCTGGGGAAATGAAAGCACCTCAGTAATTAGCAATCGGCACAATTGTACAGGGTGTGCCATGTCTTTCATGGAAAAGAGGTGGGGAGGAGCAGATATTTTGCTCCATGTTAATTGCATATGCTCTGATAAATTTTTACTGTGGCCTGAAGCCAGACAGACAAACAAACAAACATACAGAGAAGGACAAAAAAACAAAAAAACAAAAAAAACAAAAAACAAGCCAAGTTTGTAAGATTAGACCTTGATCTTTGGGAAGTATCTTCTGTCGCATTCTTGAAGCTAAGTAGCAAATGTTAGAGACATTTATTAATGACCTGCAAGTTTTTGTAGGCTAATAGGACAGCCACGTAGTAATCATCTGACTGCCCTGGAATTGTTACTAGAAAAGGAAAAAAATTAAACATTGATGTCAATCCAGATAAAAACTGCAGTGTAATAGCTTGTGTGCAATAATTTTATTTCTTCCATGCAGTAAGGAAAGAGGCAGCAAGTTGGAATAAACCTGCATTAAAGTATCTTCTTGTGATAACAGAGGGAAGGGCTTTGAAATGGTGTTTGTAAACATCCAGCAATATTTAAATCCAGCAATATTTAAGCTAGGCAGTTGTGTAAAGGTGAGATGTTTTGTAAAGGTGAGACTCCAGTAAAATTGGGGTCCTGCAAAAAAACAACAACAACTGAGAAGAATTGAATTTCAATTCTGGATCCAGGAGATGTTATGTCATATGTAATGAGTAAGAAATTGATTAGCTTCCATTTCTTTTCCCAACTGAAGCAGTTTTAGAAACTTTTTAGAAACACTCATTTTTATGAACAATTTTCTATTAGATATACATTTCTATGTAGGAGTTTGGGGCACAGCAGATGGCAACACATGCAGGATGTTGTGTCCACACCAATACCGTAGTGTACATACTTGCGTTAGATATGGGGATGCAAGGATGTAATGGCAGCATTTGCCTGATCACACTGTTGTCCCTGCATTGTTTTGGAATCAATAATCAGTGCATCTTATATATAGGCAATATGTGAATGGGAACTGTATCACCAGTGTTCAGAAAGGTGAAGTCTGAAATAAAAGTTTTCCAGTCTGCATTCAGGCTTGGGAAGAAATTATTTCAGTTGTCTTAAAATGCGATGGATGGATGGAGGGAGGGAGGGAGGGAGGAAGGAAGGAGAAAGAGAGAAGGAAGGCAGAAAGAGGGGGGGGAAGGAAGGAGAAAGTGAGAGGAAGGAAGGAAGGAAGGAAGGAAGGAAGGAAGGAAGGAAGGAAGGAAGGAAGGAAGGAAGGGAGAAAAGGAAGGAAATACACAAACCCCATTGAGATCAGAGTGCCTTTTAAAGATATCTTTTAAGAAGGATCTTTCCCTCTCAGCTGCAATCTTCAAAATACAATGGTGGAACCAGAGGTGCTAGGCCTAATGTATGTTCCCCTCTTCAGATTGGCTGAGAGATTTGCTGGCTTAGGAAGATGGGAACCTGACATTGTAATTCCTCCAGTCTTCAGCTTGGATTTGCAATGGGGTCCTTTCTGGTATTCAGAAGTCTAGCAACAGAATTAGACATGAGGAGTCATCTTGAGGGTTTGCCAAGGGGCCTCCAGAAGGAGTGGAGATCTTCTCAATTTGAGGTCCTTTTGGTCCCCAACAGCCAAACTGGTGTGTAATCTATACCAGCCCTGAAGCTGGCATAGAATGATTCCCCCCTACAGCTTCCAATGAAAGGGAATTCTATTTTTAAAAACCACATGCACACATATGTTCGGGGAGGCACACACAAAGACACACACGAACATTTCTCTTCCTTGGCTTCAGCTCTGCGAGCAGGAATCTGGCAAGGCTCCAGAAAATTTCAGAGTTACTACATTTGCAGGCTCCAAAAATTGAGTCCAGGAGATAACTGTAGCTAGGTACCCTGTTTCCCCCAAAATAAGACATCCCCTGATAATAAGCCCAATCAGGCTTTTGAGTGCATGGCAATAAGGCCAAGGCAATATGGCCACGCGCTTATTTCAGGGTTCAAAAAAAAAAAAAATAAGACAGGGTCTTATTTTTGGGGAAACACGGGTATGTCTTCAGTAGGTGGACCTGGACTCAGAAAGAGGTCAAACTTGGATGAAGATGGACTACAGCTGATCACATTTTCACCAAGAGGAAGAACAGATGGAGGTAAGGCTGGATGGAGGAAAACTAAGCATTGATTCAACTGGGTCCTTGTGTAGATCAACCTTCCTCAACTTGATTGCTTCCAGATGAGGCAGTTACAGTGTATTAAGGAAATGCACTGGGTATTGTAAGGAATGGCAGTTGCAAAACATCTGGAGTGCCCTGCCTTGAGAAAGGCAGCCCTGGGAAAGCCGAAACTGAGACACAGGAGGACTTGGCAGCTTTACACGAGCAGAAAGGAAGGTTAAGAATTGGGTTGGTGATCGGGCTTGGGTTCTCTGTTTGGTTTCTGATTCAAGCTGTGAGTTCTCCAGCTGCTTGCTTTTGGCATGACTGTACAGCTCTATTGCCAGGATTGCCAAGCGTGTAGCTGATGTTGTAAAGACCAGGGCATTCTACCAGCTATTTGAAATGCATTTCTGTATAGATAGTCCTCGACTCTTATGACTTCTCACTTAGCAACTGTTTGAAGTCATCACAGACCCCACGCCCACCCCAAAAAAGGTACCTACAGCTTGGATAGTTGTGATAGTTGCCCTGCTGGTCACGTGATCGCATTTTGGACATTCGACAACCGGCTCACATTTATGATTGTTTGTACATCCCACAGTGATGGGCCCGCAATTTACCTTTTTTTTTTTTTTTTGGTGGAAACCGGCATTTATTTCGGGTTTCTAGCAAAAAAGGTGCTCATTGCAGACAATGCATTTACTTAACAACTGTGGAGATCATTTAATAACTACCGCAAAAATTGTTGTAAAATCGGGTGGGTTACGTGATGACCCACTTAATGACTGGTATGACTTAACTACTATAAGCTTACTACTGTAATCATTAGTCATAAGTTGAGGGCTAACTTTATGTACCAGTTTTCAGAATGACGTTACTTAAAAATCTTGCAGAAGGTGTCAAAGATGGAAAGCCAAGGGAGCAGAGCCCAAGTATTTCCCAAACCCTAAGACAGTCTTCCTTTCTTCTCCCACCCGATTCTTCCAATCCATCTCTGCCTCAGAGCTGAGTGTAATTGTGTGATGACTTGTGGCTAGAATCCAACTCCATAAAGAAAATAGTGTCACCAACAATGCTTCAGAGAGCGCACAGAAATGCCAGAGAGCAAGGGCTATATTTGAATATGCTGCCGGTGTTCCTATTCTAGAGTTGTTACTGTTAAAGCAGATACGTTTTTGTTTATTATGAACTATTAAGTACATGACATCATGATGGCCGTCTCTTTGGACCAGAGTTTCTGAACCTTGGCAACTTTAAGTTGTGTGAACTTCAACTCCAAGAATTCCCCAGCCAGCTTGCAGAAATTTGTTCTGCAGCTTCTGTGAGGAGGAGGAGGAAAAGAAGAAGAAGAAGAAGAAGAAGAAGAAGAAGAAGAAGAAGAAGAAGAAGAAGAAGAAGAAGAAGAAGAAGAAGAAGAAGAAGAAGAAGAAGAAGAAGAAGAAGAAGAAGA
>QLTV01001458.1:4760914-4782910 GCA_003457575.1 Thermophis baileyi
AACTCCAAGAATTCCCCAGAAATTGTTCAGCAACTTGTGTGAGAAGGAGGAGGAGAAGAAGAAGAAGAAGAAGAAGAAGAAGAAGAAGAAGAAGAAGAAGAAGAAGAAGAAGAAGAAGAAGAAGAAGAAGAAGAAGAAGAAGAAGAAGAAGACACTGGATCTATTAGATACAACTGCATGTTTTCTTTGATGATTGGGACTGGGAGGTCTACTTTGCAGAATAACAGAGCTATTCAGGGCTTGGGATTTAAAACACAACATGTGAATCGGAGCACGTAGACTCTGTTGGGGACACCTTCAACTGAACATTTCAGCAGCTGCTTTAGGAAAATTGCCTTAAGGCCCAAACAGTGGCATCTGTAAAAGGCCAAGGGGGATTAGAAAGGGTTCTGTATTGTGTGATGTCATCACTCCTTCTCAATGTGTATGGTGACATCACACACATGCCCAGAAGAGACGGAGATCCCCTCAAGTCTGGGCAAAGATCTCTTGGAAGCAAACCATTCCATGGACATCCGTGGAGAAAGGCATGGCAGATGATGAAAGGTGTGTGATGAGGCTGCTATGCAAATAGCAATAGCATTTAGACTTATATACCGCTTCATAGTGCTTTACAGCCCTCTCTAAGTGGTTTACAAAGTCAGCATATTGCCCCCAACAATCTGGGTCCTCATTTTACCAACCTTGAAAGGATGGAAGGCTGAATCAACTTTGAGCTGGTCAGAATCGAACTGCTGGCAGTCAGCAGAATTAGCCTGCAATACTGCATTCCAACCACTGCCCCACCATGGCTCACATCCATGAATCAGATGTCAGGATGCAAGTCGATAATGGCAACCTTTGTGTCATGATGACAGACACGTGGTCTTCATTTTAACATCACTATTTGTCACTAATGTCAATATCCATTGTTCTTTCGGGGTTGCATTTAAAAGTATAGAGGGCAGCAGTTAAGCTCTATGTACCAAGTCTAGAAGGTATTGGAAATATGCATATTTTTTTCTCCAGTAGTGCTAAGTTTGTAGTATAACAGGCATTTACAATCCAGTGTAAAAGATGTAACTTTTTCAGTATTGGCCCAATTTGATTCAATTTGTGGTCATTGAATTGAAATGAATTGGGCCAATACTGATGGCTTGCACTGGAATTAAAATGCTTATCACGCTACAATCTTATGATCAATATTGGCCCCATCTTCCTGGAAGTCCCTTGTGCATTTTAAGATGGCTCAGACTTTTTAATTTTAAATATGCTTTCAGTTAAAAGAGGATGGACTGGTTTTTAAACTGTTAATGTTCTATAAACAGATTCTTGATGTGATTCATCAAGATTTTGGAATGGATTACAAATGGTTTGCAGTTTGGACTTTGTTTATGTAAGTAGTGTAATGGATGATAGACAGTTGATATCAGTCCATGGATGAAAAGCATATGTAACTGGAATGGGGCAATTTTAATCCTTTCCTCCCCACATCAGTGGGGTGGAGGCTTCAGATTTTCTGGGAAAGTGCCAGGGATAGACGACTTTGCCCAAAAACAACCCCTCCGTTCTCTTGGCAGAGGAAAAAGCAATATTATCCACTGGCTTCATTTTTAAAAAAACATGATATTGATTATAAGCTTTCTGGAGAAAGCTTGGACAGGACAACAGCCTTAACTAAAAATCCTTAAGATGTAAAGAGAAACTCTTTTCATAATTGGATTGCTGCTTTTAATTCTTGCTCCGGGATTTGAAAATCCAGCCTCAAAGCAGGTTAACCTCCTTGCTTAAGTCCTCACTTCTGCTTAAAGGGCATGAGCGTGTCTCAAGCCAGGAGTGATTCTTACATCTGAGTGTGCCGTTGGATATTAATTTTATTTCTTTAGCCTCCTGTAGGCTGCAGAATTTTGAAATGTGTCACTTGTAGGATGTACCTGTGTTCACAAAAAGATTTTTAGCCATGCCAATTAAAAACATGGGGTCTGCATTCACACAACAGTTGAAGTATGGTTAGTTTGAAACATACTCAGTGTTCTTTTATTTACCCATTGTGTGTGAACCCAACTGATACAATAAAGTTATGGTTTGATGTATAGTATAGATCAGTGTTTATCAACCTTGGCAGCTTGAAGATGGGTGGACTTCAACTCCCAGAATTCCCCAGCCAGCTCTTGGTGGCTGGGGAATTCTGGGAGTTGAAGTCCACCCATCTCAGGCTAACTTTCTGCATGCAAGGTCTGGGAAGGGTAAAGATTGCTCCTCTCCCTCAGCAGGTACAAGCCACCAGCTTCTGTCTAGAAATTAACCAGCATCCAGATTGTCCATTTCAGCACAAATCTCTAATTCACCCTTATTTGTCTTTGCTGTATTACAGTGTGTTTCAGCAATGCATGAAACCCTCCCAGTGCTAATTAATGGTGGATAATCAGCAAAATTTAGAGATTGCAGGGTAACTATTAGGTCAACAGCACCTTTTTTGGGATAGGTGTGTGTGAACGAAGCACAAAATGTTAAAGCATAATATCCCCCCCCCCAAATTAAAGCGTTATTTTCTATTTTGGAGGAAGCAGATGCATGAACCCAAATCCGTTTCATTCTCGGTTGAACCCAAATCCGTTTCATTCAAAATGTGGTTCATTTCATTGCTATTAAATCATGCAGTATTTTAACATAACAATACTTTTACTACCGGTAACATTTTCTATTTTTTCTCTCTACTTCTTCTTTCCTGTATGTGATCTTATTTTTTTATAAACCACTTTGGGAAAGTTTTTATAAAAGAAGATCTATCTACAAATATTTTAAATAAAAAGAAGTAAAACGCAGTCCTGAAACTGGACATTTTTCTATTGTTTTCATGTATTAAATTTGTTGCCCACCACAATCAAACAACTCTTGGTGGCTTATAATGCATCCAATCAGGTACTCTCAGTACCTGGTTGTTGATTTGCAGACATTTCACCACCCCACTAGGTAATATCTTTCCATACTTCAGCCCTGAGCTACATATATTCTTTTACATTGTCATTAAAACATCTGCAGTACAGCATTATATTAATAAAATAAAAGTCAAACTTGAAAAAGAATATATATAATAAAATACCTGGGGGGGGGGAAGCTACAAAATTAATCCCAAGTGAGAAGCAATAAAAGAAGTCAATGGCAATCATCAAAATTCCAACTCTTTTCTGTTTTTAGAATTTATTAATAAGTGGGAGTTGATCAAAACTTGAAGGATGATATATTCTAGAAATTTGCACTGTAACTAAAAAGCAGCAGCACAATGTCTCCATCCCCTTTATTTCACTTAAGGGGTGGGTGGGTAGAGGTCTATTAAAAGTTTCTCCAGGGACTTTCATGTCAAGTTAAGTCAAAACTGGTGGGAGAAGATAGTGTTGGAGCTAAGCCATGTAGGTTTTAAAGGTCATACCTGGCACGTTGAATTGCATTATTATTATTTTTTTGCCTTTATATAATATAGTTTCATTTACATGGCAATATTCCATTCCAAACATTCAGCAATGCAGGGACCCACATTACACATTTTTCCCCCCAATAAAATCCAGCAGCAAACTTGGCTGCCTCCAAGAATCTGGTAAACCTTCCTCCTTATCTTGAAATTCAGTGTTGCTTCTGCTATTAAGATGATTCTTAACCCATATATCTTATCTACTTTAAGCAATAATCCTAAGAACACGAGGAGCTAAATCCTATTCAATTCGCTTCAAAGTACACCCAGGATGAAGCTGTCAATTTCATGTATTATTTCAAGTTTTGCAGAGAAATGCTCTGCTGCGATTTTGGATGTTTCCTAAGTTGAACTTGATATTTATAAGCAGGGATGGGCTTCAAAAATTTTAGCAAGGGGTTCTCTGCCCGGTTGCTGGGTGGGCATGGCCATGGTGGGCGTGGCCTAGTCGGCCTCCTGCACCAAGGCGGCGGTGGGCATTTTTGCCCTCCCCGGGCTCCGGAGGCTTTCCTCGAGCCTCCAGGAGGGCGAAAACGGCCTCCCCAGGCTCCGGAGGCCCTCTGGAGGCCAGAAATAGGCCCGTTTCCGGCCTTCCCGAACTTCCGGTAGGCCCGTTTTTCACCTACCCCGAGCCTCCGCGCACGCCCTACACTTATCTGCATCCAAGACGGGCCGCATGGGGACTCTTGGGAGGGGCGGGGTGGAGTGGGCGGGCCAGCAAGGAGTGGGATTTGGGGGTTCTCCAAACTGCACAGAATCTTAGCTAGAGGTTCTCCCAAACCCCTGCGAACCCCCAGCAGCCCACCCCTGTTTATAAGCCCCATTAAAAAAAGACATTTGCCAAAGCAGTAGATCATACACAGAAAGAAAATGAGAAAACTATAGTCTAAATACAAGACAGGAGACAAATTTAACAATTTTAAAAAATATCACTTCTGCTCTCCTAAACTGCCTTTTTTGGAACATGTTGAGGAGGAATTCATGAGTTACAGGACAGGTGGACCTTCACCTCCTCCAACCTGCCCCCAATCCCATCTAACACACCTGTCAGCCCCCACAAGATAGATCAGACTAGCAAAAGAACTTTCTGGAAGGCTAAATCTACTTTTATTGAGATTGGCTACAACAGAGGTAGTCCTATGGAGTCTGCACATCACAAGTGTAAGTTGTGACAGTCATAAAGTTGTCATTATGGGACGGATCCAAATGTATGATCTTTGTTTCTGTAGTGGTCATTATGTGAATCACCACGTTCGTTAAGCGAATCTAGTCGATAAGCAAATCCATTGTTCACTATGGGGTGTTTTTGCTGAAAACCAAAAGTAAACACCAGTTTCCAGCAAAAATGTCATAACCCATGGTCAAGGAACAGTGCAAACAGCTGTAAATGTAGGTCAGCTGTTGAGCATCCAAAATGAGTGACTGCAAGCGGTGGTAGAAGTGGCCATTGGAACTTCAGAACCAGGTCGTAAGGGCCTTTTGGGTGGGTCTGTCGTAACTTTGAACGGTTGCTAAGTGACCAGTCGGAAGTCAAGGACTACTGGTAAACAGAATCTTGCAAGTTTGATTGTGCTTTACTTTTTCATTACATTGCAGCAAATCAGAGAGGCAAGTTTCTGAGCTGCTTTTGAATGTGATCTTGCTGCTCCTGCTTTTAACAGAATAACAGAATTGGAAGGGACCTTGGAGGTCTTCTAGTCCAACCCCCTGCTCAGACAGGAAGCTCTATACCATTTTAGACAAATGGTTGTCCAATCTCTTCTTAAAAACTTCCACAACTTGGAGCGCCCACAACTTCTGGAGTCAAGCTGTTCCACTGATAAATTGTTCTCACTGTCAGGAAATTTCTCCTTAGTTCTAGCTTGCTTCCCTCCTTCATTAGTTTCCATCCATTGCTTTTTGTCTTGCCTAGGGAACGATTCCTCCATATTTCCACCAAGGTCATCTTTTTTACTCTCTTCAATGCCCTATTTTACTATTCTGAGAAAATCTCACTGCTATATTTATACACTGATGTGGCTTTCAACAGGATCCGTGGCCCTCCTTTACAGCTCCATCGTGGCCCTTCTGTTAAGTAGTGACCACTCAACGCCTTTAACGAGATTGCTAAATTTCACCCATTCTCTGTTTGCAATACAGGTAGTCCTCAACTAATCACCAAAACTGAGCCCAAAATTTCTCTTGCTAACTGAGACTGTCGTTAAGTGAGTTTTGCCCCATTTGACGACCTTTCTTGCCACAATTGTTAAGTGAATCACTGCACTTGTTAAATTAGTAACACGGTTGTTAAGTGAATCACGCTTCCCCACTGACTTTGCTTGTCAGAAGGTTGCAAAAGGTGATCACATGACCCCAGGACACTGCAACCGTCATAAATATGAGTCGGTTGCCAAGCCGTCTGAATTTTGATCACGTGACTATGGGGGATGCTGCAATGGTAGTTAAGTGTGAAAAACGGCCATGAATCACTTTTTTCAGTGCCCTTGTAACTTTGAACAGTCAGTAAGCGAACTGTTGTAAGTTGAGGACTATCTATACCAGTGTTTCTCAACCTTGGCAGCTTGAAGATGGGTGGACTTCAAAAAGGTGCTGTTGACCTAATAGTTACCCTGCAATCTCTAAATTTTGCTGATTATCCACCATTAATTAGCACTGGGAGGGTTTCATGCATTGCTGAAACACACTGTAATACAGCAAAGACAAATAAGGGTGAATTAGAGATTTGTGCTGAAATGGACAATCTGGATGCTGGTTAATTTCTAGACAGAAGCTGGTGGCTTGTACCTGCTGAGGGAGAGGAGCAATCTTTACCCTTCCCAGACCTTGCATGCAGAAAGTTAGCCTGGCAGGGGAAAAAATTTAGATCCAAATTATTTTCCCATTAGTCTGGTTCTTCGTGTACTTGGCTTCCTCTGTATTGTCACAGCAAAATGTGTCAGTCCCGCTACAGATACAGATGGCATCACGGAGCATTTAGTCATTTTAAAGTTGACTCCTAAGCCTGAGTATTAATACTAAACAGAAAAGCAGAGGCTGCGCTGAGCAAGCATTTAAAAAAAAAAAGATCTTGTAAGCAAAGAATCCAGTAACCGAGAACAATCTGCACTATGTAATGCAGATATATACGAAGGGGGCCCTTGTGAGTCACAAGCAGAGAAAGCAGTGTTGTTTGGCTGTTCCTTCTCCCCCCACCCACCCCCAATGTTTAATCCAAAAATACAAGAATAATGCAGCAATGCAGAAGGAGGAATTTTCCAGACACACTAGCAAAAAAAAAAAAAGGGATGTTCTGGTGACCCCAAAAAGCTGTTGCCAAAGACTTCTACCAAGAAAGTTTGCTGTTGCAGGAGACAAATGATGTGACATGGAGTATGGATCTGGAAGTTAGTTTAGCCCCCGCATTGCTTAGCCTAGTTTCCTTTGGGGGCAGGATGAATAACAGAATAATAGAGTTGGAAAGGACCTTGGAGGTCTTCTAGTCCAACCCCCTGCTGAAGCAGGAAACCCTGTACCATTTCAGACAAATAGCTGTCCAATCTCTTAAAAATTTTCAATATTGGAGCACCCACAACTTCTGGAGGCAAGCCATTCCTCTGATTAGTTGTTCTCACTGACAGGAAATTTCTCCTTAGTTCTAGGTTGATTCTCTCCTTCATTCGTTTCCATCCATTGCTTCTTGTCCTGCCTACAGGTGCTTTGGAGAATAGTTTGAACCCTTGTTCTTTGTGGCAGCCCCTTAGAGTAGAGACTCCTTGAGTACCTGCAGGGCTATTTTTTTATATGTTTGTCGGGGTGGTGGTGGTGGTGGGAGGAATTGGCTAAATGTGCTGAATGTATTTCACCAATGAAAGCCCTGAGAATATCATTCTAACCCGGTATTTCTCAATCTCATCCATTTGAAGATGCGTGGACTTCAACTCCCAGAATTCCCCAGCCAGCCATCTTAGCAAGCATACCGCTGGATAGCTTCCTGTAGCCCTTTAGAAGTTGGGAAGCTGAGTTATGTCCTCCAATGAATTCTACCATTGCTTACACTTGATTGACACAATGGGCTAAAATTCCCAGGAGGGGAACTCTGGGAGTTCAACTCTACACATCTTCAAATGGCCAAGGTTGAGAAGCACTGCTCTAACCAATGGGAGGCATGTTATATATGGCTACCTCTCTTTAGTGTTGCACCCGGTGATCGGTAGGCTTATTAGGCGCATAAATCTGGTCCATACCAAGTTGAATTCCAACAGCTTACATGAAATATGGTTCTAGTCTCTTGGACTGTGGTCTTCATGCATCAATAGAAGGGCTCAGATCCCTTTCTGTGCCCCCGCCCCAAATCTCTCCAGTCACAACTACAGAATGTCAGTGCCAACATTTTCCATCCTTTTGCAGTGGGAAACTCAGTAGTTTCCCAAGAGTGCTTAATCTAAAAATAGCCCTAATAACAGAGTTTTTAAAAATTCACGTTCCCTTCCCAGTGGAAAAAGGAAAAATCTCAGCTGTGTGTGCATGCAAGATATGGCTTTACCCACTCTACACTGCTGCCCCTGCCCATTGCAGTTCTCAGCTCTCCAGAAAGGACCCAAGCAGAGGTGGGTTCCTCCCGGTTTGGACTGGTTCTATAGAACCGGTAGTAACTTGGCGGCCTGGATCGCTAGAACTGGCAGCGACCCAGGCCTGCCACGCCCCTGAACCGGTTCTTTTGGCGACACCATAGGCGCCGCCATCTTGTTTTTAAGCACTGTGCATGTGTAAAGTGCACACAAAGTGCACTGCACATGCGCGAAGCACGTGCAAAGCGCACTCTGCATGTGCGAATCACTGAGCAAGCCAGCAGCGAAGAAAAGCAGAACCCACTCCTGGACCCAAGTACAGCCATTGTCCAGCTTGGTTCAACTGAAACTGTACCATAGTTTCAGAGAGTGATTACAGGTAGTCCTTGACTTATAACCATTCATTTAGTGACCATTCAAAGTTAAAACAGCACTGAAATGAGTGACTTGTGACTGTTTTTCACACTTATGACCATTGTAGCATCTCCATGGTCATCTGATCTAATTGGATACTTGGCAACTGGCCTGTATGTATGACAGTTGCACTGTCTCAGGGTCACATGATCCCCTTTTGCAACCTTCTGACAAGCAAAGTCAATGGGGAAGCCAGATTCACTTAACAACCAAGTTACTAACTTAACAGCTGCAGTGATTCACTTATCAACCACAGCAAGAAAGTTCATAAAATGGAGCAAAATGTACTTAACAACTGTCTTTCTTGCTTAGCAACAGAAATTTTGGGGTCAGTTCGGGTCGTAAATCGAGGACTACCTATAGAGTAGTAATGCTAAAAGCTGTCCATCTGTCTTGAAACTGTATATATAAAAAAAGATGGGGGAAAGGTAGGGTAGATGTGGAAGTTTGGGCTGTGTTTATATGACATGCTTAACTTGGATATGGATTTAGCCCATTTTCTGGGTTGACAGAATACACTGAACTGTAATCCAACCAAGTAAGCTGGATTAATTGGTATAAACCAAGTATAAACTGGGTGAAACCAGGCTTAATAGCAGTGACTGTGAGAGGGACCTTGGAGTCTTAGTGGACAACCAGCTAAATATGAGCCAGCAGTGTGCGGCGGCAGCCAAAAAAGCCAATGCAATCCTAAATTGCATTAACAGAGGAATACAATCAAGATCAAGTGAGGTACTAATACCACTCTATAAAGCCTTAGTTAGACCGCACCTGGAGTATTGCATCCAGTTTTGGTCACCACACTATAAAAAAGATGTTGAGACTCTAGAAAAAGTGCAGAGGAGAGCAACCAGGATGATTAGAGAAGGAATAATAGATGGAAACTGACCAAGGAGAGATTCAACCTGGAGATAAGGAGAAACTTTCTGACAGTGAGAACAATCAACCAATGGAACAGCTTGCCTTCGGAAGTTGTGGGAGCTTCATCACTTGAGACTTTCAAGAAGAGATTGAACTGCCATTTGTCAGAAATGGTGTAGGGTCTCCTGCTTGAGCAGGGGGTTGGACTAGATGACCTACAAGGTCCCTTCCAACTCTGTTAATGTTAGGTAATCTGTTATCATAAAAAAAATAGCCATATTGGTAACAAGCTTGACAAGTTTTGTAAATGCAGGTGTTGGGTCTTTTACTGACTTGGCTATCTGTGTTGTGTGAACCCCAGTTGAGTGATATCAAGAGAGAAAAAGAACATCCAGGATGTACAGAGGTGTCATCATTAATTCATAGGCATTTGTTTCTAACCACACCATCATCAATGCCCATATGTGTCATAACCTCATGATCAACTTCTACCCCTCCATACTTGCATCATAAGATTACACACAAGTACATACCGGCTAGAGTTTGCATTCTGATGTCATGACACATGTTTTGTCCCTTGTCATCACAGTGGGCTCCAGTGAGTTGATTTCTGTACAGTACCCAGAGGTCACCAAGTTGGCTCACAGGCATGAAGGCTCAGTGGGAGAGCTGTTGCAGATCTTCTGGACAGGTCTCAGCAGGAATCAGCAATTCTAACACTCAAAAAAAGCAACCTAGAACTAAGGGGAAATTTCCTAACGGTGAGAGCAATAAACCAGTGGAACGGCTTGCCTTCAGAAGTTGTGGGTGCTCCAGCCCTGGAGGCTTTCAAAAAGAGACTGGACATCCATTTATCTGAAATGGTATAGTGTCTCCTACTCGATCAGGGGGTTGGACTAGAAGACCTCCAAGGTCCCTTCCAACTCTGATATTCTATGTTCTTCTAAGTTGCTTTAAGATGGGAGAAGAAGTAGGAAAATCTTAGTTTAATAAGGCATGTCTAACTTCAGTGCACCATATCCACGAAATCTGAAATGAACTGGAGTCCACCTAGTCCCGGAATGGGACTTTTAATGGCTGCTGGCATTGGCAGCTAGCCGATTGGTTGGCGGCTAACTGTCCCAGGCGGCTAAAAACCCAGGACGAACCCTCCTTTGGCGAATCGGCCGCGCTGAAGCGCGTGGAATGGAGGGGCCATGGCCCATTGCCCAGGGCGAATGGGTGGGGGCGTGTCAGCCAAGGAGAAAAGTCAGAGGAGAATCGCCCGAGGAGGAACGCTGGCAGAGAAGGAGGCGCGGCCAAGGGTAGGAGACGAAAAGTTCTAGACCCACCTAGTCCTGACATTGTAGTAGGCTGCAGGAGGGTTTACCTATGTGTGGCCTCGCATATTATCTGATCCCAGCCAATTGTGTCTTATGCAGCAAGTCACAAACCATGACTTGGTCGAATGTCTGAACCAGGCTTATCTGAAAATACTTTAAAGAAAAGGAAAATAAAGATTAGCTTTCTTCTGGCACCGAGAATGACCTTCTTTTGCAGAGCCGTTTGGAATAACATTTTGCCAGCCTAAGGAGCTTGCCAAGAAGACGGATTTTGTGATTTGAGTGGGATGTGTGGCTGTCGTTTTGAGCAGAGGCTGGTCAGTACTTAATGCGGGATGCGCGAGCTCTTCACTCTGAGCAAGAAATTAGGTCTGTTTGAACTCTTAGAATAGCATGAAACTGGCAGCATCGGAGGCAGTCAGGAAATGGTTTCCAGAGATTGCTAGAAGCTGGTTAATCCAGTTCCTGATTTGGAACATTTCATGCAAACAACATGGATCTGTCCCATTAATAGCTCTCCTAATTAGTACCAGTTATAAGATCACGGGCTTTAGGGAATTTGCAAGTTTATTGCAGCAAGTCTTTGACCTATCCATTTTCTGCAACGAGTGGGTTTGAAGAGCACGGAAACATGATGTTGTGTCAGGCGCTGAATTTAAACCCAGTGCATCTGGTACAAGGACGGATGCAATGCCTGGTCAGTTCATCAATTCATCATGTCCCATTTTGCAAACAATTAAAACTACGTCTGTTTTCCATGCCTGTCTCTGAAAACACAATTTGTGTTCCAGGAGAAATTAAGGGCATACAGTAAATAATTTTTTTTTTTAAAAAGCCACTAGCCATGCTGACTGGGGGATTAAAAATAAAAATGAATAAATCCTGACCTGATTTTTTTTTTTTTTTTAAAAGAAGGAACCCAAATGACCTAAAAGCTTTTGCAGATTTTTGGTCAGGCAATTGCTGTAAAGAAATGGGAAGAAACAAGAAAAGCTCAACGTTACACCAGAAATGTCAGACAGGGTGGGGTAGGGGCTGGGGGGGGTTTCTATTTCAGATTTCATGATGCTGATTATAGACAGAACACAGACTTTAGGTACCACCATTCGTTTTAGTAACAGTTCAAAGCTACAATGGCACTAAAAAAGGTGACTTATTATTGGTTTTCAACTTAGGACCGTTTAGCATCCCCATGGTCATGTGATCAAAATTCAGGCACTTGGCAACTGGCAGGTATTTATGACAATTGAGTTGTCCTGGGAACGTGTGATCACCATTTGTAACCTCCCCAGCCAGCAAGCAAAGTTAATGGGGAGGCCAGATTCGCTTAATGATCACATGATTCACATAACAACTGCAGTGATTCGCTTAACAGCTGCGGCAAAAAAAAAAAGTTCATAAAATGAGGCACAACTCAGTTAACAGCGGCCTTGCTCAGCAGCATACATTTTGAGCTCAATTGTTGTCATATGTCAAGGACTACCTGTAATGTTAAGCTTCCCTTCTGGATATAGAGCGCCTATATCAGGGGTGTCAAACTCGATTTCATTGAGGGACGCATCAGGGTTGTGTTTCACCTCAGGGGGCTGGGGGCGTGGCTGGGATGGGTGTGGCCATGGTGGGCGTGGCCAGCTCAACGTCACTCATCGAGGTTCTGTTTTCTGCCACGACGTCCTCCTGCAGCCCTCTGCCAGCAAAAACTGAGCCTGGGGAGGCTACGTGCGGCCCGCCAGGGCTCCATTTTCAGTCGCGGCAGCCTCCCCGCACTCCATTTTCGCTGCCAGAGGGTTGCAGGCGGCCGTCGCAGCAGAAAACGGAGCCTGGGGGGCCCACCCGCAGCCCTCCCAAGCTCCATTTTTGCTGGCAGAGGCACCATGGGCCGGTCCTTCACTGTTTCCAGGGCAGTCCCGTGGGCCAGATCTAAGCACCCCGTGGGCCGGATCCAGCCTTCAGGCCTTGAGTTGGACACCCCTGTCCTATATAGTATGGAAGCTTCTTGGGATAATGGTCCCAAGGCTTGCCTAATGCCCCAGCTCCTGACTGCAGTGCAAATTGTGTCGGTTGTTACTACAAAAAGTGGAGGCTGCCACTAACTGAGTGGCATTAAGAAGGAAGTTGACAAAGTCATGGTTGCTAAATCTGTACAGGTGTCTGACCCAGCAGGGTGTTGGCATTGTGAGAGTAGCAACATCTGGCTGAGTTCCTTTTCTGAACTGTAATAGCTTGAACAGACATGAATTCCTGATACTTCCAAGCCAACTGGAATTCTCAATAGTGCTTGCACGCATCCTGTTCACATATAGATAGATGATTGATTGATTGACTCATGGTATATGTATACGAATCCATACAGACATAGAATGCTTTATTAGTAAGACCGTAGAGAAACATATCCAAAGTTCCATTATCTGAACTTTAACCAAAATCTACAAGTGTATCTATTACATACAGAAAACCCCCTGCGGAATTCTTAAATATTAAAATCACAGACAAGCAACTTTCAGTATATTTTGGGATGTCACTAATGTTTCCATTTCTGTAGCATTTGTCATTCTGAATTGTCACTAATCTGACTTTCCCTGCTCTGTGAATTAAAATGCCACAGGGTAACACAGAACAGTTTATAGGGATGGACAGAATTCACAGTTGAATCATAAGCTGACCTTGGAAGCCATATGTAACTTTTTATTTAGAAAGGTCAAATATCTCCTGCCAAAATATGGACTTAATCAGTCCATTTCAGTAATAGTGTCAAAGAGTCCCAGAACTTTTTTTTTTTAAAAAAAAACAGAGAGACTTATATGGGCTTATGTAACCTTTCTCGAGAATTCTAATAATAACATTATGATTTTGAACTCTGCATAGAGCAGCTTTCTCTGGCTCTGAGTTAAGTTCTGTCTTGCTCTGCTTTTTTTAGTTGTATTTAATTCCAGATAAATGAATATTAGCAATAGTTGTCATGTTAAATCTGCCTCAAAGTCTGAACCACTTAAAAAAATATCTACATGATTTCCTGAATTGTTTCCTCTTAAAATCTGTCTCTCCACCTTGTGTCTTCCTGAGTCTGCTGGAATTTCAGTGTCCAGATTTCCCAGGGAATTACAATCCCAATGCATGGGAAGGGCATCCGGTGAGATACTAATTCTTACAGAATCCCCAAATGGTTTTGTTGCGTTCCTTTTAAAACTAGGATCTGCATAAGCTTCATTATCATACTTGGCAACCCTACCAAGCAAGTTATGCCAATCTTATCCAGGTAATGCTTGCTTTTAGGGGGGACTGAATAGGTCACCCAGATCTCCCTTGATAAAAGTCATTGGATTTCCAGGTGGGGTCTAAAATGTGTACCACGATGACCTACTTCCCCAAGGCATTTGATTGGAAACCATGTTGAGCTCTTTAGGTTAAAGGATCACAACCTGAATGCTGGACTTGCAGACATTCTTAAAGAGGTGGAACCAGGGGTGAAATTCAAAAATTTTCCCTACCGGTTCTGTGGGCGTGGCTTGGTGGGCGTGGCAAGGGAAGGATACTGCAAAATCTCCATTTCCTCCCCACTCCAGGGGAAGGATACTACAAAATCTCAATTTCCACCCCACTCCAGGGGAAGGATACTGCAAAATCTCCATTCTCTCCCCACTCCAGGGGAAGGATACTGCAAAATCTCCATTCTTTCCCCACTCCAGGGGAAGGATACTGCAAAATCTCCATTCCCACCCCACTCTGGGGCCAGCCAGAGGTGGTATTTGCTGGTTCTCCGAACTACTCAAAATTTCCGCTACCGGTTCTCCGAACTACTCAAAATTTCCGCTACTGGTTCTCCAGAACCTGTCAGAACCTGCTGGATTTCACCCCTGGGTGGAACCTGAAGACCACTGTTCCATTTGCAAACATGATCAGGTGGGGTCCAGATGAGGTCTTCTCTTTGGGTAGACCTTCAGTTTCTCTAGGACTGGCCTTCATTATCTCTAAACCAGCCCACTGTATCTGTCCTAATTTTTAAAAAGTGGGTGTGATGTACAAGGCAGGAGCTCAAGGTGAGTTTCAGTCTGCTATATTGCTAGAAACATGAGCCTCCAAGTAAGCCTTAAGTAAGATGAGTTACATTTTGGTAAGGCATCGTGGGGTGTTTCTAGTTCTCTTGTCATGAGCCGAACAACCAAAGCTTCTCAAGTGATTATTTAGGAACAGTGACTGACTAGATTATTTTCATAGTATGAAAGTCTTAAACTGACATCTTAGAACTTTGAGTGTTAGGATTTTTTTTTTTTTAGCTGAGCGTTTGAGTTCTCGAAAAGTTCAAGAAAGACAGCTCATTCCAGAAATTCTTCTGCATGATGTTGATTGCCTGCGTTAGGAGATCCGGGGACATTGTAGTAGACAACAGAAACAATCAAGAGGTTGGACCAAGGCTGACAAGCAAAAGTAAGGGCCATGTTATTTTATTGCCATAATGGCTTAGAACAGCGGTTCTCAACCTGTGGGTCGCGACCCCTTTGGGGGTCGAACGACCATTTCACAGGGGTCGCCGCGCACGTTAGCCCGCCATCTTGGTGCCACCGTCACTGTAGGGGTGAAAAGGTCCCGGTTCGGCTGTGCCTGCGGGTCGCCGGACAGCTGGTAGCCCGGACGCCGCCATTTGGGTTCTTCTACCCTCTGCGCATGCGCAAAATGCTTTGCGCATGCGCAGAGGGTAAAAGAACCCAAATGGCGGCGTCCGGGCGAAGTCTCCCGCTTCCGACACTATCAGCTGTCCGGCGACCTGCAGCGGCGGCGGCGGGGGGGTCGCAGGGGGGTCGCGGCATTAGAAAGGTTGAGAACCACTGGCTTAGAAGGTATAGAACGTGTGCACGAATCTCATTCAAAGAGAGGCAGCACTGTGGAACAGTTTGCAATGCCATCAAAACATTTTGCCGAAATGATAAAAATTTTCATCTGCCGGCAAGACGTGCAGCAAATTAACACACTACAGGTAGTTCTCAACGTATGACCACGATGGAGCCCAAAATTTCTGGTTCTAAGCAAGACATCTGTCAGTGAGTTTTGCCCCGTTTTACGACCTCTCTTGCCACAGTTGTTAAGTGAACCACTGCAGATGTTAAGTTTAGTAACAAGGTTTGTAAAGTAAATCTAGATTCCCTATTGACTTTATCAATACCGGTAGCAATAGCCCTTAGACTTATATACCGCTTCACAATGCTTTACAGCCCTCTCCAAGCGGTTTACAGAGTCAGGATACTGCCTGTCTATGAAATATCTAATATATGTGTGATCAATAGATTTATAGTTACATCTGTATTTATTTGTATCTTTAGGGATTACATAATGTTTGTGGATTCATGTTTTTGAACTTTTAAAAATCCCTTCCTTCCTTCCTTCCTTCCTTCCATCCTTCCTTCCTTCCTTTCTTCCTTCCTTCCTTCCTTCCTTCCTTCCTTCCTTCTTTCTTTCTTTCTTTCTTTCTTTCTTTCTTTCTTTCTTTCTTTCTTTCTTTCTTTTTCTCTTTCTTCCTATAATTTCTCCTGATGTCAGAATTTGACAGTTTGGGACAGGAACACATTTGTCATTCTAAAGCTTGTTCACTTAATGTCTTTTTCCAGAGACAGATAATAACTTAAAATGATTAAATGAAAACAAAGAATTTATGTTTGGTTTACTTGCATGCTCAATACATTGTTGATTAGCTTTAAATCATGTTTCTAGCAATGTGGCAGGCTGCAACTCACCTTGAGCTCCTGCCTTGTATCACCAGACCCACTTTTTAAAAATTTAGGACAGATCTAAAGGGCTGAGATAATGGAAAGCGGCAAGACTGGCCCATTGCTTTGGCTTCCAAAGGCCGCAAGGAGCAGGGATGATGTGAAAGACCGCAAAGACAACACATACAATGGTAAATGGGCCTTCAGGGACATGTTTTCACACCCCTATAATGTATGCATGGGTCTTACTATTAGAATAAATTCATTACCAAATCTAGAAAGCAATTTTTTCCCCTAGACTAGTTAGGCTGGCCAAGAAGGGTTAGGTTTGGATCAGGATCTCAATCTAGCTTTTTTTTTTTAATTCACAAAAGGTTTGGTTGTTGATTAGAGCTTAGCAATCCCTTTTCTCTGGTTCAAAGCTTTTTGTGACTAAGTTATTGTGTTATGCAAAGGACATGTGCCTCTAATATCTTATCAACGTACCTGAAGTTCTACATTGTACAAGATGAGGGCCTCTCTGTGTATAAACCTATCTGAGTCCATAGTAGAGCTTAGAGGTGGACCTGTCGGTTGGGAAGGAATGCTTAGCAGATCTTTATAAGCCCTTCTTGATGAATCACAGCCTTCCAATTACATTCATACTGTCCAGGATGGAATAAGTTCTCCTGCCATATTTAGGCAAGGGATTGGACTAGAAGCCCTTGGACCTATTAGTCTATGTCAGGGCTGTCAAACTCGATTTCATTGAGGGCTGCATCAGGGTTGTGTTTGACCTCAGGGGCCAGGGTGGGTGTGACCAGTATGGGCGTGGCCAGCTCGATGTCGCTTGTGTCGGGGGCGCCTGTGGTGGCCCAAGTCCTCTGCCAGCAAAAATGGGCTCCCGAGCTCCGTTTTTGGCTGCGACGGCTTCCTGCAACCCTCTGCCAGTGAAAACGGAGCTTGGGAGGGCCGCGGAGATCCATTATCGCTGGCAGAGGCACTGCAGGCCCGTCCTTTGCTGTTTCCAGGGCGGCCCCATGGGCCAGATCTAAGCACCCCATGGTCCGGATCCAGCCCCCAGACCTTGAGTTTGACACCCCTGGTCTATGTTGAATGTTTTGTTCTATCTCCTGGTTGATTAACCCTTCTCTCTCTCTCTCTCTCTCTCTCTCTCTCTCTCTCTCTCTATTCTTAAGATGACTTGTAGACAACCCAAGAGGAACTGACCGTATAACTGAAGTTGCCAAAGCCATGAAGACCCACAACACCCCAGAGAAGAAAACATCAGGTTCCTCTGCTCCTTCTCGGTGGCACAGGGGCAGGTTTCGGCGCAAGCCCTCCCTGCAGACGGTGGCGAAGGGACAGCTTCGGATGCGCTCGCCCTCGGGAGTCTTCGTGATGGTGGGGATTTCGGTGGTCTTGGTGGGAATGACCATTGCTGTGATCGGATATTGGCCTCACCGTACAAAGTCTGGCAGCGGCAGGCCAGGGAGCGCCAATGTCACCGGAGACATCAGGAAGGAAATTAAGGTTTCTCCCCAAGCTCGCCCCTTCCTCCACAGTGAGAAATTGAAGCTCATTGGGCCGGTCATCATGGGTGTGGGACTCTTCATCTTCATCTGTGCTAATACGATGCTGTACGAAAACAGAGACATGGAGACTCGCTTGTTGATGCAGCAGGAGCTCTATTCCATGGGCCTGAATTTCCCACAGGACCCGGGACCAGCGAGCGATTACTTTCAAAGGAGAAGGACCACCTCATCCACCCTCAGGGACAATGCCGAATGTGTAGAAGGCTACTACGAGGTGGACCTTTCTTCCAGTGGCTTCCAGTCTTGCTCCAGCCCTGTGAAGAAATGGGTCAACAGCTGCAATTCCAGCAGGCTCCAAACCACGACCCAATTCTTTCATCACAAGAGTATCTCACCTTCGCTGTCTCTCTTGAGCATCCGTTCGGACTCCGGCAACGCCGTGCCGGAGAATGGAGCCTTCTCCTTCGCTCGCGGAGCTGAGTCCGTCCTCTCTACGGCTGTCAACGCCCTGCCTTTGCCTCTCATTAAGCTGAACAGCTGTCTTCTTGAAAAGCAGAGCGTTTCGCGGGTGGGTGTCCGGGATTTGGAAAGCAATTGTAGGTTGCCAGAGGAGAAGGAGGAGGTACGGAGACTCTCGTGGGCTTTTCCGCCTGGATGCAACCACGTTGTGCCCAGGAAGGACACCCTTAAAGACAGCCATGTAGTTATTGATATGGATAGCACGCCCCACTCAGGTACCTTGGTGGATAACTTTCATGAATGTGCAAAGAGAGAGTTCCTAAATTCGGGTCATTCTAAATCCTTGGATCTTGGCCAGCCAAGAACGGCATTGGTGGCACCCAGCATAGACAGGAAACACAGGAGCTGGCCTAGGCTTGATCACATTGACCTACTCAACTATGCAAAACTGGAAAGCCAAGGAGAGTCTTCCGACAGGCTTTTGGGGGCCTCAAAAGAGCTTTTTAGGGGGGAGAGCATTTCACTATCCCAGGAAATTCCTATGAAAACAGGTCCTATCATTTGATCCAGCACCCGAAGGGAACTGTGTTGTTTTGCTATGTCAGATTTAGGCATTGCCAAGAAGGGGGCAGGCTGATCAGTATTTGCCATGAGGATTGCAATGCTGGCTGCTTAATTCAACAGCCAAGGTCTGTTGCCGATGGAGAAATAGTTCGGATGACTTTCTTCCCAAGGGTCATGCGGTTTCTTGCCTTAACTAAAAGTCTGATCGAGTGTGAAAAACGTTGCCCTGGATGGACTACACATTCCAGGTTGCGTACGTCTGTGTAGGAACACAAACCCCGTGTGGGTCGGTGAGCCTGAAGTTCCATGTCACACAACTGGGCTGCTCACAATGCATTTGTAAGGGCCGAGGGGAAGAGTCAGAAAATAGCAAGACTTCAGAAATGCTGAAGTGATGCCTCCTAAAATCACAAAGACCTGGTTTTAAAAAAATCATGAAGTCACACTTTTATACAGGGATGCAAGTTTCTCAATTCTTGGAACTACAGTTCCTGCCTGAGGTGTTTTAATGCTCGGTTAGGAATACTAGTTTATTTTTATTTTAAAGACACTTGTATTGCTGATCTCATAATTTGGAAGCCAGTGGTTTCTAAAGTAAAAAAAAACAAAAACCAATCCTACAAATTAATCGGTGTTTCTTCTTTGTGTGCTTTATTTTTAGGGAATCAATGAGAGTGTAAAATGTCTATGGAGATTCTCAGTCATCCAGGTCATGGTTGTCCCAAAGGTGCTTTTTCCAAAAGCAACTGGACTTTCTTGGGGGGGGGGGCTTCCCCCTTTGAAAATGTTTTGCTTCTCATCAATGAACTGAAGAAGCTTCTTGGATAAGAAGTGAAACGTTTTCAAAGAAAAAAAAACAGTCCAGTTTCCTTTTGGAAAAAGTACCTTTGGGAGTGTGTAAAAAAACCCTTCAAAGTAGGCCATGTTAGGAAACAGTCTCCCAATTTTACTGGCACTCTACTTTATTGATAAGAATGTAACATCTTGAAAACCTGGCAAATCTTCTCTCCCCGTCTTATAACAAAGAGAATCAAGATGGGGAGATATTGAGTTTCTTCCTCACCCCATTCTCACTTTTGGGACTATTGTTCACTGAACAATTGTTGAATATATCTTCCTCAAGGCCACTTCCATAGCCCACTACAACAGAGTTGTTCAAGCTTGCCTTATATTATTTCAAGCTAAAGTAATTAGTGATGCCATATGTTTATGGAGATTCTCAGTCATCCAGGTCATGGTTGTCCAAAAGGTGCTTTCTTAAGAGGCAACTGGACTTTCTTTGTTTTTCCTTGAAGAGGTTTCACTTCTCACCCAAAAAGCTTCTTCAGAACTGAACTGAACTGAACTGAAGAAGCTTTTTGGATGAGAAGGAAACATCTTCAAGGAAAAACAAAGAAAGTCCAGTTGCCTTTTGAAAAAGCACCTTTGGGATAGTGATGCCATAATCCTTTCCGATTGATCCCATCTCCTTACACTTCCTCTTCCATTAATCTTTTAATTTTAGGATGGATGGCAGTCCATAAATACCATATTTTTCGGAGTATAAGACACACTTTTTTCCCCCTAAAAGAGGGTGGAAATGTTGGTGCGTCTTATACACTGAATACAGCCATTTTTGGCCTCCCAAAGCCCCGCCCCACACAAAAACGGGTGCACAGAGGGTTTGGAAGGTCTACATAGTGCTCCTGGGGGGCTGGGGGAGGGCAAAAATGCTCCTGTTTTTGCAAAAAACGGGCACAAAACGGCCCGTTTTTCGCAAAAATGGGGTGTGCAGAGGGTTTGGGAGGTCTGCAGAGTGCTCCTGGGGGCTGGGGGACGGCAAAAACTTTTTTTTTCTTACTTACCTCTTCAAAATCGTGGTGCATCTTATACACCGGTGCGTCTTATAGTCCGAAAAATACGGTAGATAGGATAAAGCACTAAAATGAACTAAAGAGAACCAAAACTTTAAAAGATTAAAATAGCAGTAGCCATCACACACGAAGAGAGGCATAAGAGGGAGGTATTTAAATAAGGACCAGTTGGACACAGCTAGAAGAGGATGCTTAAATCTTGAATGCCAGAGTAAAAATAAAAGCAAACAAGGGGGGTAGAGGAAGGCTTTCCAAAGTTAGAGCAATCGTGTTAGAGAAGAAGAATCTCCTTGTATCTATGAGATGATGAGAGCCATCCCACAATACCTCAGGATAGGTACGTGAAAGAGCTATAGTTCCTTAAATAAGTATCAGAGTCCTAAACTATTAAAAGAGAGCCAGATTGGTGTAGTAGTTAAGGCACCGGGCTAGAAACCAGAAAACACCGAGTTCTAGTCCCGTCTTAGGCACAAAACCAGCTGGGTGAGCTTAGGCCAGTCACTTTCTCTTAGCCTTAGGAAGGAGGCAGTGGCAAACCGCTTCTGAAAACCTCGCCAAGAAAATGGCAGGGATTTTTCCAAGCAGTTGCTAGAAGTCAAGACTCAAGTCGAAGGTCCGAAAACCAAAAAAAAAAAAAAAATTAAAGCAGGCATGTCCAACCCATGGCCCACAGGCCACCTGCGGCCCTGAACAGCTAATAATGCAGCCCCACAAGATCATACACTTTGAACATTATTATGTGATTTATATACATTCACTATATTTTATAAAGGCAGATCTCAACTTACAATCATTTGTTTAGTGACCGTTCAAAGTTACAACGGCACTGGAAAAAAAATGACAATTTTTCACACAGCCCTTGTAACATCCCTGTAGTCCAGGGGTGTCAAACTCAAGGCCCGTGTGCCGGATCCGGCCCGCAGGGTGTTTAGATCTGGCCCTCAGGCCCGCCCTGGAAACAGCAAAGGACCGGCCCGCGGTGCCTCTTCCTGCAAAAATGGAGCTCAGGAGGGCGACGTGTGGTTCTCCCGGGCTCCGTTTTCGGCCGCGACAGCCTCCTGCAACCCTCTGCCAGTGAAAATGGAGCTCGGGGAGGTTGTGTGTGGCCCATCCAGGCTCCGTTTTCGGCCGCGACAGCCTCCTGCAGCCCTCTGCCAGTGAAAATGGAGCACGGGAGGGCTGCGCTCCGTTTTCACTACCAGAGGGCTGCAGGAGGCCGTCGCGGCCGAAAACGGAGCCTCGATGAGTGACATTGAGCTGGCCATGCCCCCTGGCCACACACCCCCCCGCGCGTGCCCCCCCCCGCACTCCGCCC
>QLTV01001458.1:4785931-4807159 GCA_003457575.1 Thermophis baileyi
TAACTGTTGGAAGGGACCTTGGAGGTCTTCTAGTCTAACCCCCTGCTTAGGCAGGCAACCCTACACCACTTCAGACAAATGGATATCCAACATCTTCTTAAACACGTCCAGTGTTGGAGCACCAACAACCTCTGGAGGCAGGTTGTTACACTGATTAATTGTTCTAACTGTCAGGAAATTTCTCCTTAGATCTAGGTTGCTTCTCTCCTTGATTAGTTTCCATCCATTGCTTCTTGTCCTGCCCTCAGGTGCTTTAGAGAATAGCTTGACTCCCTCTTCTTTGTGGCAACCCCTGAGATACTGGAACATTGCTATCATGTCACCCCTATTAGTTAGTCAGTCGAATGTGATGGGTTTGCATGAGATCCTTGTAGGTAAATTACCCACCTGCCCTGCAACATGACTGGGTAAAATCTAACAGGTATATTTCAAATGCAGTATATTGTGCACTCTCTTTTGTGACGGGGGTGTCTAAGGGATACAAACAAAATATTGAAATGGTGTCCACAACAGTGTGATTCAAGCCCTACCTTTTTAAAATGTGCAATACACATAAAAGGCAAGCAGGGTTTCAATAATACTTTCTTGAATTTTGTGGCCATGCCCTAGGGCAGCATTTCTGAACCTTGGCAGCTTTTAGATGTGTGGACTTCAACTCCTTGCTGGCTGGGGAATTCTGGACATTAAAGCTGACACATCTGAAAGCTGCCAAGTTTGAGAAACACTGCCCTTAGGGCATGACACTGTTTTTCATATGAGGCGCATAATCATGCCAGGTATAGATTCTGCAACATCCGTTTTCTGGAAGAAATTAATGTATGAATTGATTTAGAATGGTGGCCAAACATGAAACACATACCAGAAAATGAATTCTGCTTTGCAGTGTGTCTAGATATCAGGTTAAGGACACCGCAAAAATGGATTTTCTGCCGGATTTCTGGATCCAAGCCCTGGATCATTTCTATGTATGTCTACTCACGGTGGTGCAGTGGTTAGAGTGCAGTACTACAGGCTACTTCTGCTGACTGCCGGCTGCCTGCAATTTGGCAGTTCAAATCTCACCAGGTTCAAGGTTGACTCAGCCTTCCATCCTTCCGAGGTGGGTAAAATGAGGACCCAGATTGTTGGGAGGCAATATGCTGACTCTGTAAACCGCTTAGAGAGGGCTATAAAAAGCACTATGAAGCGGTATATAAGTCCAAGTGCTATTGCTATTGCTACTCATTATTCCTAACATGGCCACTGGCCATACTGGTGAGGGAGTATGGGAGTTGTAGTTTAACTATGGGATAAGATCCCAAAGGTGCTTTTTCAAGAGGCAACTGGACTTTCTGGTTTTTCTTTGAAGACATTTCACTTCTCATCCAAGAAGCTTCTTCAGCTCTGAGGAAGCTTCTCGGATGAGAAGCGAAACGTCTTCAAAGAAAAACCAGAAAGTCCAGTTGCCTCTTAAAAAAGCATCTTTGGGACAGAGGTGGGTTCCTACCGGTTCTAACTGGTTCTTTAGAACCGTTAGTAACTCGGCGATGACGTCACGGAGCCGGTTCTGTCAGTGTCTCCATGGGCGCCGCCATCTTGGATTTTGCTTCTGCACATGCGCAGAAGCTAATTTTTGATTGCTGTGGGAGTGCGCGCATGTGCAAAGTGCACACTTGCGCACGGCGCAACCCTGAGCGAACCAGCAGCAAAAGGATCCATAACCCACCCCTGCTTTGGGACAACCATGACCTGGATGACAGAGAATCTCCATAGACATTTATGGGACAAGATCGGTCTTTTTAGGAATTGCTAACTTGCAGAAAAATAAAAATAAAAATAAAAGGATAACTTCAAGGGAGGAAATCTCACAAGGTTGTGTGTTAGGACTGATGCTTTTTAACTTGGTCATACTAGATCCTAGTTTAAGGGTAAGTAGTAAGCTGGCCAAATTCATAGATGGTGATGAGATCCAATGGCAATTGTGAAGAGTTCCATTCCAGAAAATTCTCTTTAAAATATCCGGCTTTTATCAAACAAATGGTAAATGTGGTTCCATTTAAGGAAGTGTAAAATGGTGCACATTGGAGCAGAAATATATAAGTATGCGGTGCATCGTCATCATCAGAACTACTGCACACAGCTCCCATTGCTACATTTAGAAAAAGGTACAACAGAGCATGAGAAAAAGTAGAAGAGGGCAACCCACATAACGAGGGACTCAAAGTATTTTTCTTGGGAGAAAAAAGACGAGCACAATGGGGGCTCATTAGCTTAGAAAACATGTGGTGGTGCTGGGGACATACGATAGGAAGGTTAAAAAAAAACCATGCAGGGAATGGGAAACTATCAGATGTTCCTTTCCTGGTTTGAAAACACAAGAGGTAAGCTAAGGAGGCAGTCCAAAGATGCTTCTTCATGCAATCCATAGTTAGTTGATGCATGAGAGATGAGGATAGTCATTGACTTTGCTTTGTAAGTGGACTAGATAAATTCATAGGGAATAAATCTATTGAGAGCTGTGAGTGAAGACAGATTTCCACACTGGTTGCAGCTTTTGCCCAAATACCAACTGAAGAGAAACACTGATGGTCAAAGATGGTAAGGATGCTGGAGATACCTGGCTAGCTTCTGTGAGAAACAAACATCTGGACTCAGGAGTTATGGCAAGATCCAGAGGTGCTATTTTTATGCTCTTATGAGCATAAAAAGTCACATGGAGGGCCCTGGGTTAGGGATGGCTGTATTATTGAGGCAAATGAGAGTTTATCTCCACCATCACCATCCCAGTTAACCCTTTTCTGCCATCCGCCAATTAGATCCTCAGGTTACGGTTCCCATTTTATAAAAAGGAACCGCTGGTTCTCTTAGGGCATTTCCAGACTATCAAAACAAGGAGGGAATGGTTGCTTTGATTGTGTTAGAAAGTGTAATGCAGTCTATTATATGATAGCTGGAAGGTGTATATCCCACAGGTACTGTCAAAGGAAGTCTTTGAGTCAAGTTTCTAGGATGGTGTTTCTCAAACTCAGCAAGATGTGTGGACTTCAACTCCCTGAATTCCCCAGCCAGCAGTTAACTATACAAGCCCCCCCTTTTTTTCTTCCGTCCAGTGATGTCCGATTCTCAAAGACTGCCTGGACAAGTCCCTGAAATTTTGTTGGACAGGTTTTCCAGAAGTGGTTTGTCATTGCCTCCTTCCTAGGGCTGAGAGAAAATGACTGGCCTAAGATTACCCAGTTGGCTTTGTGCCTAAAGCAGGACAGGAACTGACAAGTCTCCTGCTTTCTAGCCAGATGCTTTGTTTAACCCTACACCAAACTGGCTCTCATCCAATTCTAGTCCTAAACTAAAATCTGAAATATACTGGAAGGATATTGACATAATGGCTGGCTTATTCCATTGTACCTTGCCTCAGTGAAATTACCTTGGTGCTATATTGTGTGAACCCATCCAGCGCATTATGAGAACTATGAACTATAGCTATGGATTCACCATGTGTGAATCCAAGCCAATTATAGGTATCAATTATTAAGCAAGTCACAGCTTAATGGCATGTCGTTCTATCATAGCTTGATCTTTCACAATATTTCCCTCAAATGTGAGTATATGCAAAGCCCACTATTATTTAATCTTTGTGTAAGTGAATTAGTTTTGTTTTGTTTTTAATTCTAACACTGTTTGACACAGATATGGGTCTTATTTCATCACTGGTAATTACAATCCAGATGGAATATATTGCAAGACAGATATCTGTTTATTAATTATAATATTTCAAAGTCAGTAATGTGGACCAAACACCAGAAATTGCAGAGAATCAGGAAATTGAATATTGTAGAATCTATTCAATCAAGTACTTGAAGCTTCGGTTTCTTATGAGGGGTGTGTGTAAGAATTCTCCATAGCAAATTTACTTTGAGGCAATGAAATTTAATTGAGCTCTAAAAAGTAATTTCCTAACATTGAAGCTTATTAGAACCGACATTAAGATGTTTTGGCTCTTAAATTCTTACTTGCTAAATTTTAGAGTGCAGCAGTTTTGAATAATCCTGGTACAATGCCGTGCTTTTTATTATGACTATTTGCATTTCTTCCTGATACATGTTCGTTGTTCCTTTGAACACAAATGAATATTCCTCTTTTGAAAAGAGTTTTGTAAATGCCAAAAAGGTATATAAAAAAAAATAGAGACAAATTCTAGGGGCTGTAATTCCAATTTATCTGGGAGCCATATGGTTACTTTCAAAGTTTGGAACAGGCTCCCTCTGCTGATGCCGCAGCGTAAAACATTTGCCTGTTTGAGCCCTGACTTGCATACACCAAACTGGAACATCAAAGAGGCTAATAGAGCACATTCCATGAATAGGCCACTCAACCTAGACACTGCTCAAAACAGCAGACACGGATTTTGGACTGTTCCCCGATTCTGCATCCTGTTATGGAAAAACTTGCATAGAAAAAGCATCTTTCCATTCAGAAGAATGCAGGAGGGCAAACATTATTTGCAACTAGAGATAAGTGCAAATAAGTATTGTTGATAGGATCAATCCCTGAGAAGTGATCCTGGAGTTTCTCATGGTCATTCTCAGAATCGATTAAGCACGAAGGAGAGAGCCCACAGCCATGATAGTTCCCCTTTTCTGATGTAGGACAACTTTTCCTGTGACTCTGGAATTTCCTGGGCATTAAGGACAGCAGAGTTTGAGTGGAGGAGAGGGCTGAGGACGTACTTGAAGCAAGATGACAAGAGTCTCATGGCCACAAGGCAGATTGGTTGGAGGTTTCAATGCTCACTATTGCTCTTTCCGCAGGTCGCCATCAAAGGTTATATCCAAGCTGGGTTCATACAACATGAACTAACAGTGTGGCTTAACTGCACTGTGTGAGCTCAACCAATGTTGTGCAAAAGGAACAGCAACTTGTTTTTAAAAGTACACAGGAAAGTCATGTTTTAACAGATACTTAAACTAGGCATTTGGGGCTGCATATGATGAACCAAACAGTTGGAAGAATTAAAGTTTCAGCCAGCATATTTCAGAAGCTACAGTCCAGATAATCTGGGCAAAGTAGAGCTTTAATAAGTGACAAGAGCATCATTTTTTTTACCTGAAAATTTATTGAAAAATGCAATACAAGATTGAACACATATCTAAATGCTACATCTAATTTTTCTTTAACTACAAAAGTCCAAATTAACAACTACATAAACTATAAAGATTTGCTAATTGTTTCTGTTCCTACTTTTTTTAAAAAAGAACGAACTATTCTATACAATTGTCTTAAAAAAATTTACAAAGCTCCTTCATATCTGCAGTGAAATAGTGTGATTTAATGTGTAAAAAAGAGAACCAACCCCCCCCATAATTAGAATACATTTTTTAAAACTGCCCCTTGTATGAAAATGGAAAAAAATCACAGTTTATGAATCCCCAACACCCTCTCAAGTCCCCAAAGTTAATTTGTACTTTAATTGTTGGCAAGTGAAAATCTATTATTTTCCTTCTAATTTGACCAATTTGGATATTGCTGCTCTTCCTTCTGTACACACATTCATAGATAAATAGCTTCCATTTACTATACAGTTAAGAGAGTTTCTAGATAATCTCATAAATGGGGAAGGAAATAACTGGGAGCATAGTCATTTCATCATCATAAATAAATAGACTATATTTTATTTACTGCTCCAGTAATGGCAGTGCTGGTCCCCAGAAAACGAGAATGCTAGAAGAAGCTGGTTTATTTTGTGATCTGTTAAGGTGATGGTGGCAGCTCTGAGATTGTGAGTACAAACAGTTTACAAATGCTTTTCCTTCTCAAAACATGACAATCCCTCTTTTCCTTCTCAAAACATGACAATCCCTGTTTCTGGTACCCTAAAACTAAATTGTTTTCATTGTGTCTGCTATGGAAAGTTAAATTAGCTTGGCAAATGCATTTTAAAAGGATTTATTAGCTCCTTTTTTTTTATTTATCCAGCATGCTTGGCTATACAAAATAAAATATTGCTCACTTGCAGGATATAAGCAGCCAGGAGGAAACAAACTCACAACTCTTGTTCAGTTACAAAGGCTGCCAGCAGGAGTGCCAATTTATAAGCTCAGGTGGTAAACAGAAACCCCCTTCGCAGCAGAGAGTAGATTTACACTGTATGCAGGAAGGAATTTCAGAAAAGAAAATAATCCCTATATGGCAGCAGCCCCAGGATTCACATTCCTAAGAGGTTTAAAAGAGGACCCTTAAACTCTTTCAGCCTTTGCTGGTGCGAAGTTTAGTTTTATAGTTTTTGGACAATAGGTAATAAAAGCTGGCGGGAGTTGTTGCACAATTAGACTGCCAGTCAAAGGAAGGTGTGTATGTGCATATTGTTAAGGGGTTTTAAATGTTTCATTACAATAATCAGAAGCAGAGTAACATAACATGAAAACAGCACAATCATTTAGGTTTATCACAGTTATCCCACCTTGGCAACTTTAAGACTTGTGGACTTCAACTCCCAGAATTCCCCGGCCATGATTGGAATTCTGGGAATTGAAATCCACAAGTCTTAAAGTTGCCATGGTTGGACACCCCAATGTATATCATGTAAATCAGCTTAATCTGCAAAAATATGAAGTTTTTCTTGCTTTATAATGCTTTTATCTTCTGGCATACTCAAAGAAAAGTGGAGATCTTATGCTTGGCCATGAGTAGGAAAGCAGAACTTTTATTAAACTCCTGAGTTCAAATTGCCTTGCTAATGAATATATAGAAACAAAAAGAAAAAAAAGAGTAAATTTGAATGACCCTTATTTTTCTTTCTCTCAGGACTACGGCTGTCTTGTTGCCCAGTTGCAATCTTTATCTTTTTATCTTGTAGAATAATTTTTCATCTTTTCCATTCACGTGTATCCTGTGATTTTGAGCATTTCTTGAAACTAACATATTCCTAAGTAATATTTAGGAAAACATCATCCTAAATACTTACACAAACCGCTAAATGAACATTTTTTGCTTCTGATTATTGTAAAAGGAGGCAAGTAATGACACAATGCAGATATACCATCCCACCTTGGACTTCCTTTCTGCAGTCTAATGCAACACTTATTGCAGATTTCATTACACACTTTTAGTAAATAAGCTAAAAATCAGAAAAAGGAAAGTTGGGAGTCATCTATTGCACAACACAAAAAAACGGTGAATCAGCGAAATTAACCCTGGTGCATGAATGAAAATGGAGCTCAAAAGGTAAGGTGGTAGAAAATTCTGAAAATGGGACAGCAATAGATGTAAAGAAGGCCAGGAAGAGGTACAATCTGAAATGCATTCCCCTCATCATGTAAAGGTAATATCTTTTAATGAGGGATTCACATTCCATGCAAGAATGTGTAGGTTAGCTAAACAGAGCAGAACATCATTGGCTAGCTACCCATAGTGTACAAAAATCATGCTCAGTTACAGCTGGTGAAAGGGCAAAACCTGTCCTTAGAAACCATATGGAATACAAGCTTCATGAATAATAGAATTCCATAATAAATAATAGAATTCTTTCAAAACTGCTGTATGCTTTGAATAAAAGACCAGTAAAAGCAGCAGAAATATTAATATTTTGCACCAAAGTGTACCAATCAGTTGTCTTCCACAATAAATAGCTAGTTTTGTAATAAATACATTAAGTGCCCAGAGTTTATTCTAGTTCAATGTAATATTGTTAGGAAGCTTACTTACTCTACTGCTTTCACAATTACTTTCATTAATTCTATTACAACTCAATCCTATGTTTATTTTCAGGGGGGGGGGGATCTGTTTCCAGATGGGCTTCCCTCTGGCATCAATCAGCAATCATTGGAAACATGATGTAATGTCCAGAACATATTAAAGCAAAACTGATCAAACAGCATTCCATCTCAAAACTCTTCTATAATGTTACAAACACTTCATTTTGAATGTAAAATTGTGATTTCAAGCTCAAATGGGATGTTTTGTATTCAAAATGTTTCACACACCACTACCTTTAAATCTTTCAATCCTAAAATATTCCTACTGACTCTTTAATCAAAATGCACTCACATTTGAGGGAGAAAGGAACATGCAATATGACAGGGTAGTATTATTCCAAATAGTAAATGAAAGCTTTTATTTACTGAAATTGAGTTCTTCTAAGAAAAGGTAGAGCTGCTTCTTGTTGCATCTTTACAAAGCCTTCACATATTTTAGGAAAAAAGAACCATCCAACTAAGTAATGGTCTATCTATTTTTGAAAGATGGGAATTCCAAATTGGAGTCCAATAGCTGAACATGCAGATTGCAATACACATAGAAAAGTGAAGTATTTTGAAAAAGAGTAGTCCTATCTGTCTTGTTTGAAAGTAACGTAAAATCAGTATTATTATTTTTTTTTAAACTCCCACTGACCCCTTTCATAAATTACTTATTGCTCTTTCTCTGAACATATTCCCCAGGTGGTACATACCGTAGCTTTCTATGATGACAATACGTACAGTATTAAGGTGCTGAGGACAGCAACCAATGCTGACTTCTACTCTTTCATTCTAATGTTAACAGTGAAAAAGCTAAGGGCATCATTTACCAAGTGCAACAACCTCTGTTCATGGGTTGCTGCTGTTGTTGTTTTTGAGGGAAAGCAAGTTCTTTTATAAGAAATTCTAAATGATCTAAAGGAAACAAGGGAGAGAGATACAGCACCAGTGCACCATGGTTAGGGTTGCCCCCAAGAAAAACGACAGAGTCCCGTCTTCTGATGGAAATTAATATATTCCCTCTCCAAATAACTTTTCACTGAGGAAACAAGACCCTATTCTGACTGATAGCCTTCGATACCATCTTCATGAAAGGAATGCCAGATTGTCTTTAACAACTGAATAGGAATTACACCCCTTATCCAGATACATTGCCAGAGCTCTAAATTTAGCTTTTGTTTAAAAGGTATGATTTTAAATCTTTATTTGCCTCTTGGCCCCCCCCCTTACAAAAAAAACAAACAAAAAACAAAACCCTCCACCCAAACCTACAAATGACTATGGGGTAAAAAAAAAATAACACCATGATAAATCACAGCCTAACTTAATTGTGCTCAGGGTCTCTTACTCTTAAACTCATAGCTTAATGGGGCTAAACAGCAGATAGGATTACAAGGAACACCTACCAAGGACTGTGAAGCAAAACAAAGGTGGAGGGAGAAAAGAGCAGATGAGAGTTGAATGCCTTACCACAATTCATTTAAAAGCTTTACAATTCACAGTATAAAAAAGCAACTTCCATTGTCCCTGAACCTAGGCAACTACTGAATTACTTATATAAACACCACAACCTCTGGATATGTTCAAGCATCTAAAGACAGACATATCCACAAAAGCGAAGGAAATCCACAGGCCAAGTACGCTGTGGTTAGGATACTCTGGACATTTTATAGATCAACCAATCAAATTAAAGTTTTGCACAGTGATTTTTCTGGCAAGGGTCGCTACTTCTAAGTCACTGATATGCCACATGGTAACCTATTCAAAAGGTAGGAGAGAATGCAAGCTACTTGAGGAACAGAAAGGTGAATATCATCACACTTAAAGGCAACATTTTTGATAAGCCCTGTGTACTCTTTTTGACATCTTAATACAGATTCAGAAAATGGCATAGGAAAAGGAAATGAAAAAAATGATGTTTTTTTTTTTAAAAAAAAGCACATCAGCACATGTAAAATATGGCAAATTGTCGGTCACAATATTAAAAACAATGAAAAGGGACATATAGTATTAAAGATAATCCCAAGTAAACATCAAAAAGCATAACTTCCTAACAATAAATGATAGAATGTGTGATTGAGAATAAATCTGGCAAGTTTGAGGTCATGGTGTTCGAAAGTTCCTTTGTAGTTCTGCTGGTATGTCTTGGGGTGGCCTTCAAAGAATGAAGCAGGTGTCACCTAGGAAGATACAAATTCCTTCATGAAAATGGACACACTTTAAGTATCTTACAAAAATGTTTGTGAATTCCTGATATTCTGCAAATGGGACAGAATGCATCAATTATATAATATTTTCAAATAATTGATTAATATTCATCTTCACTGGAAAGTCTAAGCTTTTTATAGCAACATAGAAAAATGCAAAAGCATAGAATACATAAACAAAAAACCTGAACTAATAAGATATCACTGGTTCAATTATTAATATAACAAGGCTTAGCTGGCAATATAAGCCATCAAGGAAAGCCCAGGACAAAGAAGCAAGTCTTCAACAATAGAAAGACCATTCCATATTCTGGGCAGCACAACTGACAGTGTTCTTCTTCGTGTGATTGCTGAATGAACATGAGAACGCTGTGGCATAGTAGGAAAGACGTTTTCTATGAAAAGCTAGATCCATGAGCCATGGTGGCGCAGTGGATAGAATGCAGTATTGCAGGCTAACCCTGCCCACTGCCAGGAGTTCAATCCTGACCTGTTCAAGGTTGACTCATCCTTTATCCTTCCGAGGTCGGTAAAATGAGGACCCAGATTGTTGGGGGCAACATGCTGACTCTAAACCGTTCAGAGAGCGCTGTAAAGCACTGTTGAGCGGTATATAAGTCTAAGTGCCATAGCTAAGTGTTACTGCTATGTGAAATAAATACATCTTACTAAACATATACATAAAGTTTGCTCAACTGTGTCTAATTATGAGGATCAGAATATGAATGTTGAAGTGAGAACATAGCCATGTTATATTTGAGGAAAAGTATCAATAATGATCAATCATCTTTGCTTTCCTTATTATATTATGTGCATAAGTGGTTACGTTTGTATTTTAGATAATGTTTTAACTTTAAAAACCAGATTTTTATTATATCATTACTTTGGATCTTTTTTCTTACTTTTGGCTGATAATGGGACATAACTGCAGAACGATAGGATAAAAAAATTAAATAAGTACATAAAATCCATATGCCTGAAGGTCGCCTCCAAGGATACATAAATGGAGGATACCTGTCTAGATGTTTGCTCAGCAATGGCACTCTGGTCTGTTGCAATGCATACTTAAAATCCAGAAACCCCCCCCCCAAAAAAAAACCTAGGTTCCCTAAATTGACCATAGGATCATTCTTCCACAGATAACATAGTTCTAAAATCTAAAGGTTTAAATCAGAACGCGATGGTCGGTCAATACATGGAGTTAAGGATGCTTCCTAGCACAAGGGCCCAGTTCTTGTTCACTCGTGCATGAAACAATTCTTGACTACCCGTATAGCTCTCGGGCTTTAAATGCTGGCAAGATAGCTGACTCATAAAGTGGTGCCTTGTTGAGAAACATTAGCATTGATCAAAAAGAAACAGGAGAGAAAATACTCTAAGCTACAAAAAAAAAAAAAAAAAAAACACCCCATGCTATTTTGGTCCTTATGTACAACTAAATCACCATCAAACAGTATGTCAGGTGAAACGAATCTGTAGCATAAATAATCCATAAGAAGAAACACAGAGACAATTTCTCAAATTAAATGGTGTGCTGAGATTTCATTCCCAAGTTGCACATTATCTCCATACTGCACTGGGAAGAACATGAATAATTAATTTATTCTTAGCTTTATCAGAGGACACTTCTCTACAAGTTTCAGGTAACTTGCAATGGATGCCCACAGTGATTGAGACATCTACTGCAGGACCGAACAACGCAAGCAACTGTGGATGCCTTTTTGTTATTTTGAACAGGTCACACCAGTTGCCCTTTTCTTAAAGTACAGATTAAAAAATAATTTGAAAAAGTAGGACTTTATTAGAACTATATAAAAACTAAAAATATGGACAAGGTAAAAGGTCATTGGTGAATCTGAAACATTTATTTTAGCCTAGCCCCCTTTAGCATTCTTAGTGTTGCTTCTAATGGCAATAGCCGTAGCACCCAATACTTTTTAAATAGTTTACTATAGGTTTCTCTCAGCCAATTGGTGGTGAGTGGACTGCTTATAATAGTGCAGGAGCAAGACCTGGCAGACAACAAGAAGTACCATATGACATGATACTTGCAGGTCTTATGTTCTGCAGACCCAGCCTATTTAATCCTAAACATTCATTGCTACCACTTTTAAAATTTAGTGGGAGGCTAAATTTCAAGGGTACTTATGATATGATTCACAATTAAGAGTCAGAAGAAGGCTACTATTTTAAACATTCTCATTTCTATTATGGCTGGATTCTGCCACCAATATATGTACATTTTAGCAGCAGCTTGTGCCTGTAAAGATTTACTATAATGGATTAAACCTGAGAGATCAAGAACAGGAAGCTTCTTTAAGACTCCTGATAACAATCCTTATTTATGACTAAAGTTAAAATATTTTATGAAGTAGCTCTAAAAGGGAACTTACCTGGTATAAACTATTTATTCTGCAATCTCAGTCTCCTGATGAACGACGACCTTGGTCACAGACATATCTGGATGTTGCTCTTTAGCTTCTTTGATGGCCTGAACAAGAACCTGAAGAAAAAGAGTATAAAGAACACATTATTTCTGTGCTGCCTAACTTAATTTGCAGTCTGACATCCTATGGAATGGGGGGAGGGGCTCAACCTGTGTTATTTTACAATCAGCCTGATCAAGTTTAACACTTGAGGAAGACTATAAATTAGTGCTATCATAGCAATATTTTATCCAAGTGGTTTTTTTTTAATTTCATTTTAATTATATATTTAACAAAACAGCTTCAAGTTTGTGAATGGCATCTTGTTATCAGTTCAAATGTTTCTAGGTGATAATAGAGTTTAAAAGATTTTCAATGCTTCAAAAATAACTTCAGAATCTGAATTTAAAGTTACTCTTCTATTGTTAAAAAAAAAACCTCCTTCCATTATCAATAATTACAACAATCTCTTACTTGATCATGATCAATGTCTGTATCTCCTGTGATGACAATTCGTTTTTCAATTCGTGTTTCTGAAATTCCACCTTTTACAGTCTGTCATGAGAAGACAAATATTAACATTAACATTTTTATAATTAAAAAATGATAAAACCTACAGAGATTTTAATTATTTTAAAAAGAGAAATGTAAATAAATAGGAATGTAAATAAAAATCTAGTTCAGTGATGGCGAACCTATGGCACGCGTGCCACAGGTGGCACGCGGAGCCATATCAGAGGGCACGCGAGGCGTTGCCCTATGTCAGCTCCAGCGTGCATGTGCGCACTGGCCAGCTGATTTTTGGCCTTGGGGAAGGCCGTTTTGCCCTCCGGAGGCTTCAGGGAAGCGTCCTGAAGCCCCGGAGTGCAAAAAACGGCCCAACGGGAAAACCGGAAGTTTGGAAAAACGCACTTCCGTTTTGTCCCCGGGTGGCACGCGGAGCCATATCGGCCGGCACGCGAGCCGTTGCCCTAGGTCAGCTCCAGCGTGCATGTGCGCACTGGCCAGCTGATTTTTGGCCTTGGGGAAGGCCGTTTTGCCCTCCGGAGGCTTCAGGGAAGCTTCCCGAAGCCCTGGAGTGCAAAAAACGGCCCAACGGGAAACCGGAAGTTCGGAAAAACGCACTTCCGGTTTGCCGTTGGGCTGTTTTTCACACTCTGGAGGCTTCAGGCTTCCCTGAAGCCTCTGGAGTGTGAAAAATGGCCCAATGGGCAAACTGGAAGTTCGGAAAACGGGGGCAGTCACACCCAGCCGGGTTCTGCTGCTGCAAGGGCTCTCACCACGTTCACTGGAGATGGCTGCAATGGCGCATTACAGCGCAATGAAATCCGTTCGCCACAGAATGAGTCTAGTGGTCACTGTGTAAGAAAAGCTCCCGCTCCTGATCTAGGAGACGCGGCCCAGCCAACAGCCTGCCAGAAATGAAATAATTAGGTCAACAGAAGGAGCTGATCCCAGGAGCTGCCTAGATCCGCTGCCCCCCCTGTAGCTGGAAAAAAACACCACGTGGTCTTCGGCGGTGGGTGTGGGCACGCGCGCACGCTAGCGCACGCGCACACACCCCCTTTTGGCACACGGACCAAAAAAAGTTCGCCATCACTGATCTAGTTCATAGGTAGCATTAGTATAAACTTGTATCATCTTTTGAACTTTCCTTCTCATAATTATGATTTCATCATTTTCAATTTTTTTTTTTTCAAAATTTAGAATAGTGAATAAAATGTCCCATTCTTGAGAACCACAGGAAAGTTGCTTTACAAAATATAAAATTAGATTATAAAGAGCATAAAAATGATTTTAAAAGTGAAGTTAATATAACAGATTCTTTTTTTAAATATGTCTGGAAATAGAAAATATTTAGTCAGAACTCAATTAAGCTCAAACTAAACTAAAAAAATGCTTTGATAAGAAAATTTGCAATTCCTTGATTCTCAATTTTAATGTAGACATAATTTGAGGCAAAGCCTTGCTTTAAAACTCCATATTACAAGATACATTTGTTTAACTTTTTTTTTCTCTGTGGTTTCTAACACTGGCTAAGCAGGTTTCCCCAACTTCACCATAAATACCAGAAGTTCAAGTATCAAAACAGTTTGGTTCTTTGTATGCAACAAAACTTTCAAGAGGGCATCTGTAACTCAGAGTAAGTCATACCGTTTGGCTCTTAGTGTATTTTTTTTTTTTACTTTATATCCATTACCAAAAGCTGTAAATCTAAAGGATAACTTGAGCTCATTGCAACTTTGTAACTACTAATGTAGCCAGGGGAAAGACTTTATGTAGCCAAGGAAGTAAGATCCTTCTCATGGATACAATATTATTTTATTTCTAACACAACCACAATTGTCATCAAAACGCAAGCTTTTCAGATCTGCAGCAACACTGTCTTATAACAAAATAGTGCTTCTGTGTTCTGTGCATTCTATTGCCCAATCCTGCGAGGATTACCAAGGCACACAGAAAATGAAATTTACGCATGTAATTTTTTTGGACATGCATGCAGCTTATCAATGAGACCAAATACTTGTTTAGCAGTGGTTTTACCTTCGTTATCTGTGTGGTCGTAGTGCTGCTGGTGGTCTCTGAAGTGATAGTCTGAGCAGTTAGGAGAACTCCAGGATCTAAATCCCCACTGCCATCATCAATCTAAGGCAGAAATACATGGAAGTGTACATGACTTCCTTGCCCAACTACAGTAACTCACTTGGCAGGAAAGACGACATTCATAAAAAAGAAAGAAACTGAAAGACTGCTTCTAAGTGAAAAGAGATAGCATTAGCTAATCAACTACTGTATACATGTAGGACACTAACAACAACATTCTGGATCAGACAAGGCCCATACCAATTTAATCCAATCCTCCCAGTAAACAATTAGATGCCATAGGAAGTTTACAAACAGGACCTTTGTGCAACGGCATCTTCTCAAGGATATGTTAGTAAGAGCTGCTCAGCTCCCCGCGGTAATAAATGTAGCAATTATGATTAAATTCCATTCCTGTCCCACTTGTCTATACAGTGAAAACAATGTACTTTTTAAAATCTTTTGAGATGTTTTTTCAAAGCAGTAACAAATTTCCTTTTGTTCAATGTATACATAGTTTTCTGCTTAAAGGAGGACGGTTTGTCAAAAGCATCCAGTTTACATATTTAGGTTGAGAGACCAGATTTACCAAGCATATTTGCCTCAGGGAAAGATAAAAAAAAATGGAAAGCACTTTGCAGCTACAAAAATAGTAAGAAAATGGTTTACCCTTAAGTCTGTTTTTGCGTAGATTTTTTTGGGGGAAAAAAAAAGCTTCTCACACATCTGGCTCCTTCTGGTACCATCCAACTTACCTTAGTGAGAGTAGACACTGGGAAATTTTTAATTCAAGAGCACAAACTACCAAAGATGATGGATATCTTTTTTTTTTTTTTTAAACTCTGGGGCCATTAATTATGTTTCCAGGATCCACAGCAGTTGTCCACAAATGATGATTCTGGAGAGCAATATACTGACAAATCTCCTTCATCACAGGGTAAGCCAGCTCAGCTCTCAGCAGAGACTTGCCTAATTCTCCTAATTCAGGGCTGGATATCATTTGGCTAGTAAGCACCACCCTCAAAAGATTTCTCAGGAAACTTACAGCCACAAAGTGGCCTCATCAGGCATGGGAGCAGAGCCGTTTCAGCATTCTGGAGAGGGTGTTTGTAAATGCGGTACACCCTTTTAGGTCTTACATTATCATTTTCATCTGTTTCCCACTTCAAAAGGTTGGGAGACTGTATTGTCTGTTTTTCAGCAATCATGGCCAGAAGGAGCTCTGTGGACCAAAGTAGGGGAACTCATGCAATTCTGTTTCAGAAAAACATGACTTTTTCTGATAAAATAATTCACAGCAATTGTCACAAGTGGAATTCCCTGCAGGAACTGAAACATCCCACTGAAATAAAATGTTCAAAGTCTTTTAGATTAAAAATTATGAATGAAACTGCTTGGATTTTCTAGCAATCGTACGAAATATTACAATAAAATCGTAACACTAGATGTGAAGTAGCCTACCTGTGCAGCTTCGTAAGTTATAGTCTTGGTCTCTGTGTGGACAATTGGAACGTCTTTAGTTGGAATTTCACTTTTCACAGTATTAGACGCATCAGAGATGGTAACGGTCTGAGTTTTCACAAGGGGGGGCTACAAAATAGTTTCAAAGTAAAGTACATTTAGTCACCTCATATCAGTATTACTTAACAGAATCCCAATGTGCAACTTATAGATGCATCATGAACTCAACTATACATCACAACTGTTATGTTGTTTGCACTCATTTGCAGAATTGTGAAAATTAAGATGAAATGCAATGATTTCACACATTTTAAAAATCTGGCCAAATAATGGAAATGGATTCACTTCAGTGATCAATATTAATATTTAATGAGAAATTTAATCACAGACATCTACATATATACTACCATATATGTGCTCTACCATGTAGGAAGAATATCATGATTTTTTTACATGCCACAGTATTTATTTATTCAGAAACTAGTTGCATTTAAATTGAATGTAGGAAACCTACAGAGAGTGCATAGGCAACACCTGCAGTTTGAAATGTGAAGTCCACCAGTTTATATTAAATCACTGCCCAATCACCATTTATGGATATTCAAGTATTAAGAGTAACAGGAAAAGAAAAATCAGTGCCACCACCTGATAATTAACTCAAAGAGAACGTAATGTTAGTAAGAGGACCGCATAACCATCATATCCCTTTGCATACCCAAAGTATCACCTTATTATCAGATTACATATTTAGGTTTTTTAGCAGATAGGATTAAATAAGGAAGGAACACTGAAGCAAGCAAGCAAAACAAAAATTACAACAAGCTGGAGGAAAGTGGTATTTCCAAACCTGTTGACTCCAGACTTTGTTGTAATGAATAAAATATTAGTATTAATAATTAGTACTTAGTTTTTCTGATGTATTAAACACCTTTAGCTTTTTGAATTTCCCTTTCTTTGCACGAATCAAGAAAAATTTGTTTAATTAAGACATGTCAATTTCAGAAAAGGATGAAGAAGGGAGTAATAATTTATATAGACAGTATGAAATTGAATAACTGGTTAGTTTTCGGGAATTACTTCAGGACATCAAAAATTAATCCTTCTTCATGGATATGTAAATATGCTTGCTCCAGTGTTTGCAAAGTAACTCAGAAAATGTAGCCCAGGCGTTTGCAAAAGATATTCTATGTTCACATTTACTACCTGGAAACAGCGAATGAGAGCAGGAAATTCATGATCAACATTTGGATTGTAATATTCTCCATTTAGCTCTCTAAGTGGCTTGTTGGTAAATTTTGTTTCTTCAACACCACAAGCTTCCTCCTCTTGCTCATGGAGGTACAATGGAGGTGAAACAGGGATTACAGATATTTCCACCTCAGCCTGTTTAGAATCCTCAGCTTGCTTTTCCATATTTGAGCAAAATCCCTTTTCACACCTTAGATCTTCCTTGCTCTCAAGAAGAGCAGTGGCACCCTCCTCTTTCTGCTCCTGGCTGCTTATTGAAAAAGAGTCTGATTCATGAATTTGTGTAGACGCCAGTGTGGTTGACATTTGGCTCTCACTAAAGCCTACTGAATGCTTTGAAACCTCCCATTCAAAGTGAGAGGCAATATTTTTCCCCTGTGTCACATCATCTGCATCCTCTTTGAAGGGACAGTCACGCACACTCTAAAAAGAAACGAATACACAAAAAAGGCCAGAAAGAATTAGGAATAGAACGCACTTCATCTAGAAAGAGTGCAAAATTTAGAATAAGACTTCGTAGGGCCTGTGTACACTATTACAATGGCTGAAGATGAATATTTCAAGTGCGTTCAAAAAGGCTGTATTATAGTCACTCTGACAGACAATAACAGTCGCACATAGTCAAGGTCAAGTAGTTGTTTATATTCTCCTCTTTGTCAGAGGAATTTGTCCTGGTCCAGCTCCAAGTCTGAAGTGGGCAAAGCTACTGCAGCTTTCTCTGTAATAACAACTACTCTTTCAATCAACTGAAAGCTCATTATGTTTGAAAACATAAGCACATAATTAATGCTTTCATATTGCTGAGGAGTAGGATTCTTAAACACACATTTCAATTTCTTATAATTGAAAAATAATGCTGTCCATCCTGAAGCTACAGGTATGGCTTTTTAAAGAGAAATGAGGACTTTTCTAAAGTGTTCCTTTGGAAACAATAGCTTTTCTTATGGCTTATAACCTGGATTTTTCATACATAAATCTAGGAGCTATCTTAATTGCTGAAGCTCTCAACAAAGCTGAATTTCTCAACAAAGCACAACGTAAAGTATTACTAACTTTTTTATAAGAATGATCCAAATGATATAACGACAAGAAAATCCCAGGCATACAACAGAGATGATGAGAAGCTACCTCGTTATTTATATATTTACAATGATGTTGCTTGCCTGAAAGTATCTGACTGCAAATGTCAAACAGGAAACTTTTGCATGCTATTTTCAACTTTTACTGTAAAATGAGTAACAGCATAATATAAAACCAAGAAATCCACTCAGCCTAATAGAAAGCAAGGGTATCTCTAGCATCAGAGCCAAGCCAGAGAATTTCACCAAGGATGATGCTATACTGTCTTCCATCGTTTGCCTGTTGGAAAGTTCTCAACTAGATCATTATAAATCTCAGCAAGCTCTCCTATTACAATTTGAGGAAAGGAAGAGTAATAGAAAAAAGGCAAGGATGAAAACATGCTTAAGATTAGAAATAGTATAGAAAATTTGCCTGGTCCAATCACCCACTGAATAAGATATAATACTTTAAATAGGATAAGATGTGTGGGCAAAGCCAGAAATTCATGAACCCCAGTAATAAAGGATGCTTGTTTCCAAATCTAACTTTTCATATTAAGTGAAAAGCCTCAGGCAATGAAAGGAATTAATATTTGTAATGAATGACATGACTTTGCTGCAAGGGATGGAATCTTATTAAAAACATTATAAAACGCTTGTCAAATATCCAAAGACTGAGAAATATTCTACAACAAAGTAAAATTTTGTACAATTTTGACTGGAAGTGACAAGAAATCACTAAATGATTATGCAATAACAAATTATGGTTTTCTAAAAATTTGCCTTATTCAATGAGGGAAAATGAAAGCCAATTGAATAAGAGAAAAAACACTTGAATAGTCATTTAATTTGTCCACATTAAGGTAGTGAATTCTGCACTGACTAAGCAGATCAAATAGTATATGCAAAATTTTGTTTTCAAAAATCTTTTTGCTTCTGTCGAATAGTACTGCATGTACAGAGACTGACTATTAATATCAGCAATTAAAATTTAGCATCTTTATGTCTGATAGACAAAATATTCAAATAGTGAGGCTGTTTGGATGAGACAAACACCAAGGCTGAATGTTAAATGTGAACTCGTACTTGTATGTATGAACTTGTAACTATTGGTTCTTCCCTTCCCAATGATTCTTTCTAAAGGTGTCTGTCCCTATCCACCCTGTATCCACCATGGTAGCAAAATGATGAATATAAATGATGGCATGATGCAAGCTTTGCCCTTCTGTATTTGTGTCATCATATCACACTCAAATATACAAAGAGTATATTATAACACACACATTATCTGTCCCTATCCCCCACCAAATCAGGATGCCCAAGACCCCTTGTAAGTAATCTGAGCTAAATATTTTAACCTATTGTCTGCCATTTCTGCTTTTTATAGCTAGAGAAGCAAATCTAAATATGGGAGTAATTTAAAAGCTTATTTTTTCTGATTAGTGATGACAGAAGCCTCAGGTTAAAGAAATGATCAATATTACTCAACGATGGCAGCTTATTATCAACATATATTAGCAGGGATGAATCAACAGTTGTGAACTGTAGACTTTGATGCAGGACACACACATTTTAACTATATTAGAAATAGTTTGTGAAGTTCAGGGAATATTCTAGAACTGTAACTTTTATTGGAAATGCTATTTATAAAGCAAGCACACTCACTGTCAAAACATAACAGCTACAGACATTTAGCCATGTGCAAATTTGTCGAGGGATGGACACATATAATTTGATATGATGAATTTCTCCTTGCTATGTAGCCTTTTGGAAAGTCTCCTGTATTTTTATATGTACAGTAAACAGATTTGTTACACCAGGAATTGCCAGTCTTCCTTTTGTATTAACCCCTGCTGCTACTCAATATTCTTTCCCACATTCCATAAGGAGTTCTATTGTGGCTTTCAGAAAAGTTTGAACAATGTTTCTTTAAGTGTGCAATTCAATGGAATTAAAGATAAATTTAACAGGAAAGAGACTTTTGTATTATGATAGGAGCTCTATACTCTGATATTCAAAGAGATTATATAAAACAATGTTCCAACACTGGAGGTTTTGAAGAAGAGATTTGTTTGAAATGGTATTGGGTATCCTGCTTGAGCAGGGGGTTGGACTAGAGCAGGGATCTCCAACCTTGGCAAGTTTAAGACTTGTGAACTTCAACTCCCAGAATTCCTCAGCCAGCTGGCTGAGGAATTCTGGGAGTTGAAGTCCACAAGTCTTAGTTGCCAAGGTTGGAGACCCCTGGACTAGAGGACCTCCAAGGTCCCTTCCAACTCTGTTATTCTATTAGTGTAAGACTTAATTTGGACATTTCTATAGCTGGCTATCTATATTTTGTATTTTAATGATTTGTATTTGATATTACTTTTTTAAAAAACTCATTTAAGAAAAAGTCTTACATCGATTAAAATGACCTGATTGTTCAGACTGCTCCAGACACAGCTGTAATAAACAGTTTATTAGGTGACGATCATCAATGGGCTGCAGATTATTTCCCTTGCCACCAACTAACCTGATTTTAATTGTT
>QLTV01001458.1:4807958-4820941 GCA_003457575.1 Thermophis baileyi
TCATTAAGTAGGAAATGGACTGAAATCTAAAATACACCAAAGTAAATACAAGGTTATAAAATCTTATGAGCAGGAATTCTCACCCAGAAATGCCTGGCTGAGGAATTCTGGGAGTTGAAGTCCACAAGTCTTAGTTGCCAAGGTTGGAGACCCCTGGACTAGAGGACCTCCAAGGTCCCTTCCAACTCTGTTATTCTATTAGTGTAAGACTTAATTTGGACATTTCTATAGCTGGCTATCTATATTTTGTATTTTAATGATTTGTATTTGATATTACTTTTTTAAAAAACTCATTTAAGAAAAAGTCTTACATCGATTAAAATGACCTGATTGTTCAGACTGCTCCAGACACAGCTGTAATAAACAGTTTATTAGGTGACGATCATCAATGGGCTGCAGATTATTTCCCTTGCCACCAACTAACCTGATTTTAATTCTTTAAGACTATTTAAAAAACAGCAAAAAACTAGAATGCTGTAAAGCAAGTGCCAGTTCAAGCATTACATTTAATCCCAATAATGCCTCTGAATCCCACATATATCCCAGAGGCATTCTTGGAAAATAAAAATAATGGAGGGTTGCACCCTATTATTTTTGGGAATAATACAATATAAAGGAAGCTGAGATGAAAAAGAGCATCTTAACGAAACAGCTGTATGAAGGACATCAATCTCATAAATCTACTTCATACAAATGAATCCCTACTGAATGCTTGAGAACTAATTGGTAAGAATGGTCATAATGATGCTCTCAAAATTCCGAGTGTCTCACTTGTCCAAAAACTGGAGAACTTGGGAACTTTGTTCTAAGATACCACTTAAAAGCTTTTTGATACAAGTAGACATAGGATAATGCAGCTTTTTTTGCTAAAGAAAATATGCAATGAAATTGCGGATTGCTTTTAGTGTTCTTTTGGTATCTTTGAACATCAGAAGCACCTAACGGGTGACTCAAGATAACTCATGTATTAGTTTGCAAAAGTTACAAATTTCCACTCAAAAGCTTCTACTAATTTGTTAATAGCTCCATTATTGACACTGCAGTGAATGGAGACAGTTATTCTTGATAGGTTTTTGGATCAGGCAGAGGATCTATATTAAAATAGCATTCAAATAAAAAAAGAAGGGGATAAACTAATATATAGTGCAAGCAATCAGCGATAAATCCCTTAAAATTATTTTGTTTTTTAAAAATCTTCCGTAAGAATTTTCCTTAACAAGTGGATATTATGGGTATTTCAAGCAATGTATCAATAATATTAGATTATCCCCATACTGGAAATATGTACAGAAGCAGCTATATTTAAAATGTTTAAAATGCACAATTGGTAACATACTACACTCACCAGCAAGAATTTCCAGAGACCAACTAGTGAAAGATAATGCATTTCAAAAGGGTCAATAAACTTTAAAAAGCAGCATTATGAAGCACAAAGACAACATTCCAAATTTAACTTGTTTTCATTTGTACCATTCTTACATTAAACTTCAAAAGTTTAGGGGAAAAAAGCAATAGGCTACCATTAATTTATAACTGCAAACTGGATGGATTTTAAAACTTGAATTACTCAATAATAAATTGAGTATTGTGGTTCTGTCTTTTCAAAATAATCGGGGATAAACAAAGGATAATTCTAATGAAACCATAACATGAGTATTAGAAGTTTGGTTGTATGGATCAGAACCATTCTTTTAGATATTCTGTGTTCTTATTGCGAAGAAGACTTTTAGGGATAATGATAAATAATTAATTTCCACTAGTTTTGAAGTTATCAACCCTTTCCTTATTACTACATACTTAGATAGCTCTCTAAAATCTTAGGTAGAGCCCAAGTTTTGCCTTTCAAGATCCTTTAGCTACTGACTGTTAAGTGAGTAAAAGGATTGTCCTGAATTATTACTGAACAACAATCCATATATAAATAAGATACATAAAACAGAAAATAACATTTGCTGTAATTGTCCATTCAATCACTAAATAAAGGTTGATCCAAACCTATGCATTAGCCATTCTCTTGCTGTATGATTTTTTGCCTAATGTGATTTAAAAAAAACAACCATGTACTTAATTCAATGTTTTATAAATAATCAAGAACAAACTGAACCAAGTAATTTATGGTTGGAACTCACCCAAATGGTCTTCTCAGCCTTGCCATAGTTCATAAAGTAGTAAGATGGAAAAACATAGTCACCCTGAACTCATCAAATTTCCTTATATAACCTAACATAAAATTTTGTGGTGCCCATTTTATTTATTTATCAAATTTATATAGCTGCCCATCTCACAAAAAGTGACTCGGGATAGTGTACAACAATTAATTGACTTGTTCGTGAACTTTGGTACATGCTTTTATATTCAACTTTCAGAAAAATTGGTAATTTAGGAATATTTTGACTGGAGGTCTTCTGGTGGTATAGCAGGATAAATAAAAACATCAAAAAGTAAAGCACTAAAAATCACACACACACACACACTTGAAAAAGAGAGTTTAGCAGTAATGTATCGCTAATTATTTTTAAACCTATAAAAATTAAAAGTATAATACATCTTACTGGTGAAATTCCATTCCATAGCCTCATCTGCAGGAACACCCATTATATGATTACTATCCATCTCACGTCAGAAAATTTGATCATACTTATCAGTAGTGGGTTCTAAAACCCATTGCTACCGGTTCGCGCGCGACGCTTCTGCGCATGCGTAGAAGTGTCCTGGGCAGGTGGGCGGAGCCTCCCGCCGCCGCTACCAGTTCGCAGAACCGGGCCAAACCGGGAGCAACCCACCGCTGATACCTATGTGGGTGAAAGTGATCCTTAAAACAACTAAGTCCCAAAGTATGGAAGGCATAATTTAAACCTTCTGTTCAGAAATAGATTAAAAGACACTGCAACTGCACATATTCTATGGGTCCCAATGTGTTACGATTCCAGAAGAGTGCAACTGAAGAGTCCCAAGTAGTCTAGCCTTAAGATTATTAATCATTATACAAGTGGTCACTGATGTTATTTAAGCTTCCAAAGACAGGGATGGATCTAGTACATGCTAGCTATAAATGCAATCCTTCATGAGTCAAAGGTGAGTCTATGCAGAGAAGGTTAAAGGTTAAACCTTCTTTGAGTGACTCATTGATGGTAGGTGGTTTGTTTATCTTACATGATTTGTATATTGCAAATACTGCTTCACCTCTTTGACTATGACTGATGGCCTTCACTCCAATTTCTTAGGTAGTGTGGGAGCTATACAGAAAAATACAGGAAATTCTATAAGCAACAATATAACAGCATCACCATCTGAAAACAACAATGTAGAGAGAAATGCAGCTATCTAAGCAATGGCTCAGACCCACATCTTTAAAAGAAGATCATAACCCATGGTATTGAAAGCAGGTAAGATGTCCAGAAATCAGTGGACCTATGCTTTTCCCTCAGGCTGGGGAATGCTAATCTAGATAGACATGACTGCACAACTGGAAGAAATTAATTTTATATTTCAAAACTCTCAAAAAGATAAACACCTCATATGTATTTTTCACCTGCACATACAGCACAAACATACTGTATATAATTCTAAATAATAAACATTTTAAAGATTAATTTTAAAATATTATCTGAATTAGTTAAACTTTACTCATATTCAACTTTGCTCAATAATTTAATTGTCACACACCTCCTTTCTAGATTCAAGTTTATAGCTGCTTAGGCTGAATACTGCAATTCTGCTCTCAAAAAACTTGTGAAGTTGTCCTCAATTTATTCTAGGAGTATAAAATCCATTCATCTGTGTTTGCATAATGCAGTAATGAAGAGTCAAAGTCAGAACTTTATAATTATGTTTTAAAATTATACAAATAAATTGGATATCAAATAACTATCTTTACATCTGAGTGTTTCAAAGTTTAAACATGCAAAGATTTAAATGAACAGAATATATAGTTAGATGTCAGAACCTCTACCTAAAGTAATGCTCAGTTATGTGTTAACACAACTGCAAATAGTATAAAGAACATCATGCATCAAACAGTACACACACATTTAGAACATACTAGTTTCATACAGACAGGTGTTGCAGGAAAAACAAAACAATTTAGTAAATATTCCAGAGAAAAGGAAAGCACAGAAAAATTTAGAAAAAAAAAATAGTAATGATAAGAGAGCAATTTAAATTATAGATTACTGCTTCCAATAAGTTATTGGCTCTCTATCATTCTAACCCAGTCTCAACAGCAACTAGAAGTTACAATCTTTCGTTTAAGTAAAATCATACAGAGAGGATAAATGATTCACAAATATGCATCTAGGAATACATAGGCAGACATAGAAAGAATACTCTACCCTTACAATTAATGTGAGGCAACATATCCTGCAAGTCCACTTTATCCCTGCCCAGACTGTTCTTGAAATAACACATAATTCATCCCACTACATTATATTGATACACAAATCACATTTCCCAAAGAAATGGCTTTAAGACAGAGGTGTGAAAAGTGTTTTCACAGCAAGATGTAAAATCTATTTTATAATACCAAGGGAATTAAATCACGTTGGTTTATCTGCTGTCTGGATATACATCTCTGAATTATTCTGTTTCATTTTAAATGGAAGTTGTATATTTCTTTGTTTATAGAATTATGAAACAAGTTGGAAATAGACCCAACTTTAACAATGTCTATAAACAGGTATTCTCTGGTATACTGATTTCCCCCCCCAACAATTACTGTTTCCCTCCCCTCCCCACCCCCTTGACAAGCTCCTGTGCTCAACATCCAACTTTAACAGCAAGCCTATACTAATACATGCAGACATGAGTCTTGAACATGATAGAAGCCATCCAAGCAAGTATATCATTGACACAATCTGATTTTTAGGGATTGCACAATATTAAAATTTGTCACAATGGAACTTGCCTGATGTTCCCTGTTATCTCTCACAAATACCAGAAGTTATGTATTGAATAATTACGTCTTTTAAAAAGCAGAATTTCTGAGAAACTGAACTAGAGTCAAAAATAAAATAGAGTAAGACAGCAGCTTTAGCCAGAAATCAAAGGGTGCAGAGTCTTATTGATATTTCATATAAGCCTCTGTGTGTTCCTTAATCACAGAAAAACCAGCCACCACATAGTCATTGCAAGGATCACCAATAAGGACACCAAAAAAGGAAAGCGTGGAGAAGAAAAAATGTTAGTATACAGGTGACATGTTTTGAGTGTTTTCTGCTCCTCGGGAACTGGAATAGAAATTTTGGCCTGGATTTCTTCAGTTGCTCGATGGGGTAAACTTCCCTCAGGAACTTTCTCTTGCTTTTTAATATAGTCTTCATCCTGCACTAAGAGAGGGCGTTCCTGTGTCTGCTTTCATGGTAGGAGATCAAGAAAGACAGAGAGATGAACAAAATGACTGATGAAAAATGCTCAAAATGATACTTGGGGATATGCAAGGACACAAATGATAGAAATTGTCAGAATGACAGAAAAATATGTTTTGTACCAGTTATGCAACTAATTCCTCTGTTAACCTTACCAAGTGGAAACCAAATTCCACAGAGAAATTAGCTGCTTTCTAATTGACTAAACAAATTCTGAATTGCTAATAGTTCTTTGTGCAGAAACGCATGCTAAATCAACTCTCTCCATGGGTTAAAATATATATTTGAGTGTTAAGATATAGAATTATGTATGTAATGATAATAGTGTTGCTTTACAAACAGAACTGATATCATACAAAATATTGGTTGTGACTTCCTATGCTATACTGAAATTCAAAATTGTACTTTGTTAGATCTGATATTTCAACTATAGCACAAAGTTAATTGTTTGAATACTGAAGAAAGTATTGTCATGGAAGATACCATAAGGTCTACCGCCATGTTACATGATTCAAGTGCAAAATATTCAGTTTCCTATGTGCATTTCTAATAGTAAGATTACAAAGAATACACTTTTATTCTATATTTTTATTTGCATATGACATCAGCGTGTAAAGAATTTAAATATGAGTAGTATTTTGCAGCATTATGTGAAAACTGAGCATAAGCTGGAGAATTCTGAAGTTGATTTTTTTCCCATGTATGACAAATGAAAATTGCTATCTAGGACAGGAAAAATTTGGCTCTAAGCTCTCTCAGTTGATTCAGTCTTCTTTGATCAATCTGATATTTGGGGACAGAGTCTTTGCACACCCCTAAGTAATGGAGATCAGGGAGAAAATAGCTGGAAGTCTGGGCAGCAAAATGAAATGATAAAGTATACAAGAGTAACATGAAAATTAAAAGAAGAACATGAAAAGAGAGGAAGACAACATAAAAAGAACAGGGTAGAGTTAAACTTTCATAATTTCTCTCTTTCAACCTTTATGGCAACATCTTCATGCAACTTTGTCAACCAGCCATGCGCTGAAAGAAGCAATTGAAAAGCTGCAAAAGCTTGCAGCACTGCAAATCCACTTAAAATGTTAGATCAGAAGGCTGTGAGAGATGACATTATTGAAAAGGCAGCCCAAACAATGCTAGCAGCTGCTGTTGAGGGTTTGGGATTGCCAGTACCAATGCAGTAGCAAAAATCTGCTTTAGAAGCATGTATCAAAACAGCAGCTTTACCTCTGGCCCAGCGACCTGTCTCTCACAGGGCTGAAATGTGGCTTTCTTGACCTGGACATACACAAAGTATGGAAAATGCAGTTGTATTTCAAAGTAGAATAAATAGACAGATAAACCAGAACTAAATCCCAGCTTATAGACTATTAAAATTACAATACTTAAATTTAAAAAAATGAAATTCCCTATGACTAATAATTATAATGCATCCTTCTGTTTAAGAAAACAAGTTAAGAAACTTGGAGATGTCTGTGTATACAATTAATTCTAATGAAAAGTCCACTCACTAATACTTATTACCTGAAGTATTGAAGTTATGATCTGAGAAATGAAATTATTCTGAAATGCCCTCAAATTACATTAACTTTCATATAAGAAAATATAAATTATTCTTGTTCAACGTTTATATAATCAGAACAAAACTTTAGGAATCCAACTTTATAGCATTCTTTAACAACTCTACTCTGATCAGAGCTTAAGAAGCTAATCATGAAAGGCCTTCCATGCTGTTCCAACTGTTATTAATAATAATTCAACAATTCCTACTTCTATCTTCCAACAAAAAAATGCAATCAGTTGCAAAATAAAATCAAAATCTTTTCTTTTCAATTTCTTCATTTCTATACCTTAATAATTTTGGATATTCTTAAAGCAAGTCAACAAAACAATTCTAGATCTATAATGACTGCAAAAAAATTCACATGCTACTATAACAGCTATTTAGTTATCATGCACATTATTATTGCACAGGCAGAAAGCTATTATTAAATTCAATTTTTTTCCCACCAGCAAAACACAGCTCATCTTGAAAAGCTAAATACATCAGGAAATCACAAGGTTGTCAGATATATTAGGTCTAAAAAAAATATATCCCAAAAGGCGGCAATAGCCCATGTCTTTCATTTTGTTTCCAAAAGAAGTATATGTGTATATATGATGTATTTAATATACTGCCAATCAGTTGTTCAAAGCAATGTTATGTTCTGAGTCCAGAGCATAGAAATAAATAGTATCTGAGTATTTTAATGAATATTTAGTTCAGATTTAATCCAACATATCTACAATTACACTGCAGAGTGTAATACCAAGTTCAGTAATTATTGAAAATACAAATATATAGTGTAATACTTTTAACAATGCAGAATTACCATTCCAACTTTACAGTGATGGACTAAATGCCTTTTACTGACAGTAAATGATAAGTGAGACATAACACTACATACATAACTAGCATGTAGAGCCGAGGTGGCGCAGTGGTTAGAGTGTAGCACTGCAGGCTACTTCAGCTGACTGCTAGCTGTAGTTCGGCGGTTCAAATCTCACCGGCTCAAGGTTGACTCGGCCTTCCATCCTTCTGAGGTGGGTAAAATGAGGACCCAGATTGTTGGGGGCAATATGCTGATTCTATGAACCGCTTAGAGAGGGCTGTAAAGCACTATGAAGCGGTATATAAGTCTAAGTGCTATTGCTATGTATGCAAATTGTCTAGTAAGTACCAACAGTACTTAGTATGCATATATATGACATGAAAATTTTGTCCCGGTACTCATTTATTTGGTGTTCAACACACAAGCTAGAACTTGCTACTGTTTCCAGTGAAAACAAAGGGTCACACATCAGTCACGTAGATTTGGTGCTCGTTTTTAGTACTCATTGCGCCTCCCGGAACCAATTAACGAGTACCAAGGTACCATTTATTTTATAATAATAATATATGGGGAGGGTGTGGCTCCTCTCTTGTGGCACCTGTCTCTGGGACAACATTCCCCCAAGATTTCTCACCCTGATTCTATTTAAATAAGCCCTAAGACCTGGCTCAATCCTCAAGATTTGGGTTAGTGTTGGTGATGATTCTATGACGTTTTGGGTTTTTTTAATGATTGGTTTTTTCAGGTGCTTGATTATTTTCGTATTTCATAGTATTTTATTGTATGGTTGTATTTTGTAAGCCACCCAGAGTCATAACAGATTGGGGAAGTCTATAAATTTCATAAATAAATAAATATTATCAGACCAAATCAAGCCCTGCAAAGATTTCTTACTGAAGGATAAAGAGCATAAGCTATCATGCTGATTCAGTGTGGGTTGGTAGATAGATATTTTTCGACTTCCCATTCTAGGGATGAGGGAATTATTTCCCCTGTATCACCCACCACCCAACTGAGGTATAGTGGTTCTATATATATAATATATCCCTCCTTCTATAATATATTATGCTAAGGCATTCCAACCCCAACGTCCACAGTAACCTAACAGAAAATTGGCTTTAAAAAAGTTAATAGCTCATTCAATATACAAGAAATGAGTAATGGAACACTTAAGCAACCTTGCTTAACCTTTTGTTTATGTCCTTCTCCCCAAAGGGGAATTCCAATTCCTAGAGAATTAAAAAGTGGTATTATTTAGAAGATCAAAGCCAAATAAATCATCAGTACTTTATTAAGTACTCACTCCTTCTACTCCTGTGGGAATCTGTCCATTGATGTTAAGCGTTCTGAAAGGAGAATGAGTAGAGAGGCGTTTGTCCCATTCACTTGGCCGTGGCTCAGGAACAGATTCCATGAAGTTTTTCTTCAGTTCACTGATGTTAGCATGATGCTTCTTTATTTCTTCTTGGGTTTTATCTAGATCCTATCATTTTAGGAAAAAAAATCCAACACAAACCACAGAAAGTTTTACTGAAGCGAATCTACCGCTTCAGCTTTGATGCTGCAGAAAATTAGTCAAGTCAATTTTCCCCCCCTCAGAGAAATAAAATGTACTAGTTAGTGCAGGATATCCCAAATAAAGTTCAACATTATTTGCAACATTATTTTTTTCAACTAGACTAACAAAAATAAAATCCCAATTATTATTTCAGGAGTGGCAATCTTTTCAAATTTCCTAACTTTGGAACAGTTACCTATTATACATTTCCAACACTCAGCAGATATTATTAGAGTCCAGAACTATTCAGTACTTTGGAGTTGATTCCAAGAAGGTGCTTCAGAACATGCCCGAGTGTATCAAGTAGTGTCTACATGCAAATGCTTAAAGGAGCATTTTCCTGGGACAGTGTGGCTATCTTCCAGAATTGCTACACAATCATAGGAAAAGATGTGGCTATTTTCAGCACTTGCAAAAAGGGAGTTATATTTATGCCCCCACATTCCAAAGCATCTTTTTGGAAATCAAATCTGAAACTTGTAGAACTTTATTAGCCTCTTTAAAGTTTCAATCCTATATTCACAAGTGGTAAATTTTATTAAGCTTGATGATAACTTCTTTCTGAGCAGACTGTCATACAATATGGAACTCAATTTGGCTCTTGTACCTTTTTTGCCTGTTGTTAATCTTATATCCAAAAAGCTTTTACCAGCTGCAGACGTAACTGATTGGTGTGGTATATATCTTTGTGATTATGGTGTTACCAAAATCCACAAAGGTTAATCATTCCTAATCCTAACTCTTGGTAAGAAAAAAAAACAAGAATGAGATTGCCGAATTAAGTGGACATAATTGACTGGTGTATAAAATTCATCGGTGGGAAAAACCATTTTAGTGAGCAAAAAAGGAACAAAAGCCAACCAATTATTTTGGTTACCATTATCCAGGATAATATGACTTCATTAGTTACTTGATTTACCTTTAATAAAATACACGAAAAAATCCCATTTGGACTTTACCATTTCAGAACTCAGATTAGAAGGTTAATATTTTTTATTAGTATGCACATCTCAGAAGCTTATCACTCATATGCTCATCGATCTGCAGGAAAGGTTTGTCTATGGATACATATATGTACGTTTGGGAAAATATATTTAATCACAAATTGTTCAGCCAGTGACCTTATTACAAGGATTAGACACAGCCTGCACTGCTGAAGGAAGCCTTTCTATCCTGATGCTGCCATTCCTCAGGTTGACAAATGTATCTTCAGAGGATACATATTGAATCTACACGTATCTGCACTGTAATAATTAGTCTTTTTTTGTTTGACCTTTGTTCTCCCAAACAAGGAATATCTTTGCTTGGTACAATAAAATTGAATTGCACACATTTTCAGGTTTTGAAAAATCCTTGGATTTTACCTCTTTGCAAATTCTGGGACATTTTCAGTTTTCTCTATTTCAAAATCAAACTCAAGGCTCAATATAAGAATACTTGTGCAGTATAGTCCAAAGAAGGGCTATATCTCATTTTATACTGTACATGTTTAACATTTTTAAGAGTTACTCAGCTAATTTTTAAAATTGTATTGGATAGGAGCATTATTCATTTTATATTTTTATGTAAATATTTTATTTTACTATATCTGGTTAAATGAAAACTTGTCTGAGTTAAAACAAACTATTTGTTAAAACACGAGACCTTCCAAAAATATTATATAAAAAGAAAAAGCCATCCTGCCTTTACTGCAATATTAAGAAATCAAAAGGTTTCCTGATAGAGTGTACGGGTTATGACAATTGAGACCAAAATTTCAATTAACAAGACAGTTGTTAAGTGAGTTTTGCCCCATTTTATGACCTTTCTTGCCACAGTTATTAAGTGAATCACTGAAGTTGTTAAGTTAGGAACATGGCTGTTAAGTGAATCTGGCCTTCCCATTGACTTTGCTTGTCAGAAGGTCGCAAAAAGCGATCACATCACCCCAGGACACCTCAACTATAACAACTACATTCTAGTTGCCAAGCATCTAAATTTTGAATCACATGACCACAGGAGTGTGAAAAATTGTCATGTCACTTTTTTCAATGCTGTTATAACTTCAAACGGTGATTAAATAAATGGTTGTAAGTCGTGGATTACCTGTAGGTTACTATCAATTATACTACTGGTTTGCAGGATAGTGTGGCAATTTAATTATTAGATGAATATTGCAATCTTAAAATGATTGAAAGATATACCAAAGTTTAATTGTATCTAGTACACTTTTAATTTCTTTTCTGTTCATCTTATTGTTTGAAACTTGTTAGACTTTATGATGGGCTTCTTTGGACCAAACTTTGGACCAAACGTTTTCTGTTTATTAGAACTAGATGGGAACAACCCTAATGCTTCATGAACAGAATCAAAAAAGTAAAGAAAAAGAATAGCAGGCAATTATTACAATCTATCTGATTGATCTGCTGTTATTGCCGAAGGTCTGTGAATACCTGCAACAACACAGTTAGGGGTCAAACTAAATATGTAAAACAAATTAGAAAGTGGCATTGGGCTACATATTTATTCTAGAACCCTAGAATCTAGAGGTAAGTGCACTGGATTTTTAAAAAATTACCAAGAGTAGATAAGAAATTAAAAAGTTGACTTATAGAAGAATTAAAATGATGTAGATGAAATATTCACTGTCTCTTGCCAGATCACCTTATATTGACTGGATTACACCATTTTAATTTTGCCCCAAGCTCTGCATTGTAGCAAACTCAAAGCTGTTTAGCACAAAATTAAAAATTCAAAAAGTAATTAGTACATTAAAAAAAATATTGACACTGCACAAGAATCTCCTATGCTATTTCTGAAATTGTGATTAAAAGATAATAACACACAAAAACAGAATCAGTATAAGAAGCACACATTCTCCTGTATCAGTAATATATGATTGGAATGTTCAGTATATTCAAACTCATGTTCAAGTGAGGGAAAAATGCAGTCAAGGCTGCCAATCTCCTATATGTAACCAAAGAAATTGAAAATTATCACTTAGAATGACAAGAAATATCAAGTCTATTCAGCTTGAATAAAATAAATGATCTCACACATCAGGAATGAAGTGATGACATTCTACTTCCTCCTTTCAAATTTATTGGGAAGTTTAAAGGGGAGGAATTATTCTGTTTGAATGCTGTTGAGAAACTGGCCAAATTTGAGATGGAAGAAAAAACTACATGAACTTTTTAACTATGGACAAGTTTAGTTTTCCCCTTCCCCTTCTACACTGTGTGCACAATTATTAGGCAAGCTGTATTTTGGAGGATTAATTTTATTATTGAACAACTACTGTGCTCTCGGTCAATCCAAAATGTTAATAAACCTCAAACCTGAATATTTAAGAAAGTAAAAGTGAGGTTATGGCTTTCTTAGGAGAATATCTATGTGTGCACAATTATTGGGCAACTATTAGTGTGCAGAATTATTATGCAACTAAATGAAAAATGAAAATTTTCCCATCTCACTCATTTATTTGCATCTGTTAAAGTGAGAATAATAAACAAACAACTCAAAATGTACAAATAAAAAAAATCAGTGATCAGAAATAACAATCAGTGACCAATATAGCCACCCTTCTTTTCAATAACAGTCATAAGCCTTCCATTCATGGAGTCTGTCAGTTTCTTGATCTGTTGACTATCAACTTTTTGTGCAGCAGCAACCACAGCCTCCCAGACACTGTTCAGAGAGGTGTATTGG
>QLTV01001458.1:4821578-4846535 GCA_003457575.1 Thermophis baileyi
GTTTTGTGATCACGCCCCAATATCTTAGCAATTTCAAGACTGCTACATCCCTCTGAAAGACTTATTACAATTTTTGACTTTTCAGAGTCAGTTAAATCTCTTTTTTAGCCCATTTTGCCTGAGGAAAAGAAGCTGCCTAATAATTATGCACACCTTGATATAGGGTGTTGATCTCCTTAGGCCACACCCTCTCTCATTACACAAATACACATCACCTGATATGCTTATATCCACTAAGCATTCAAGTTTATACAGCTTGCAGGTGGAAAATATGCATGACAATGATGATATGGTCAAAATACTCACTTGCCTAATAATTGTGCATACGGTGTATAAAGATATATAACCATTCTAGTTTTGATATCAACAGCACTGATAGAAGTAGAGATGGTTTATGACATGCTACCCATATGTAGGATATGACAAAAAATACTCAGCATCGTAGTATGAGGACCAGTCATAAGTACCACTCATTCAAGCTCCAGCATAAGTTGAAACATTTGCTGAATGAGTGTTCATTAAGCTAAGACAACCTGAGAAGCTTAAAAGAAAAGGCTTTGAAATTAAAACTGAAGATCAGGGCAAAAGTCTGCTACTCTGATTGAACTCAATTTTATATAACTATTCTGGGATTCTAGCCTACAGAATGGCATCACAAAATACAACCTTGCTTATTTGTGTCAGTCACATAATTGCATGCTTGGAGACTGTTATGCATAGATAATTGTGTAACGAGTTGCTAAGATTTAGAAATATATTTAAGTGAAGAATGATCCCAATCACATATTTTCAGATAACAAGAAAACAATGTAAACAGATAAGAAAAATGGTTGCATAATGTCATGTTTATTGTGACATGCAAAAGCCTATTTCTAACAAAGTCATGCAAAGAGCATGCGCACACACCTCACCCCAAAAACACAAATGCTACAGCAGAGGCGAAAAGAGTTTAGCAAAGAATGTAGAGGTCCAGGCAAATGCAACTGAAAGAAGCTTCAAAGTCATACAAACCTCCAACATTAAATTGCTATGTCTTATATAAATGTTTTCACCATCTAGTCTCTTTGATCTTTTCTGTGAAAGAAAGGGGGGGAAAACAAAACAAAACAAAAACACACACACACAAATTAAAAAGGTTGTTCTTGCAGGTATTTGCAGATTGGAAAATGAAAAAGGTTAAACTAACATTCATAGAGCAATGATTTGCAAATGGGGTATAGTGTATAGAATCATAAGATCATGTGGAGAATATGAGGAATGTGTGTGGTCCTGCTCATGAATGATGAAAAAATGTAATGGGTTCTTTTTAAAAAGACAGTTATCATGGCTCCATCATTCTGCAAGCTGTTCTTCCACAGAGACACAGTATTTCCAAAAAAGAGTAAGAAATTAGAATATAGCTATGCAGAACACTGGAAATGTCTTCCTGGCTCTCTAGTGTACGTAAAAACATTTTTGAAACTAGCATTTATTAATACATATTTCAAAATTTATATACATCTATTTGCCTTTTCTATTAAAGTAATACTTGTTTTTTACTTCCTGAATTGTTGACTCCTCATAGAAAGTTTTTTGCAAAATAATTAGGAAATGAGAAGTATAAAGAAGGAAACTTTTACTAATTCTTTGGCTAATTCTGATTAATTTTGTTTATTTACAAACAAGTATCAACTGATAAAAGCACAGGAAGAAACCAAAATATTGTCTTTTTAAATACGTTGCATATGCATGAGTGATATGATAATTTTGTTTTGATGGAAGTGGAAAAAAAACAGCTAACCTTCCTCATTCTTATCGGGTCTTCCACTTTTTCTGCACGCTGCTGTTTTATGATAGTTAAAAAAAAAGACAAAAAAAATTTGGGTTCATTTATTTTGATTTGATTTAGCCTTTTTCCCCCTTTTTCTTTTTAAAGAAAGCAAAGCAACCTAACCAGACAAACCTGATTTTGGTCGCCATTTGTGCTGGGTATTGACATTTTGATATGCATTTTCCCCACCTACGTTAAAAAATAAAGTGGCAAAAACATTTTTTTGTTAGTAGAGTTTTGGAGATAGCATTGCTTCAAAAACTACCATTTGTTTTTGAAGCATTGTGTAAACATGCATTAACATGCACTCTTATGAAGACATAAATAAACACCATACAGTTTGTTAGTCCCATATAGTTGATGTTATTTTATTCAGCATTTTGAATTCTTCAAAACAATTTTTTTGTAAGTATAAATATGTAAAGAGGCTTAAAACACGTTATATAGCTGTACACTACAAAAGGTCTCTTCCAACTTTTCTCTTGTTATTTCTGGCTGTGATGAGCTTCTAAAAATCACAAGAAGCATGAGAAAATCTCTACATTGTATTTAACTTGCAATGAATGTTCTAAATGAATTGGGGTGATACTTTGGAGCAGTAATTCAGGAAACTGATTAGATTGCAATCCATTCCTTACAGAGAAATTTGCTTGAGAGGGAATTGTGCTGGTTTGACCAATGTGAAAGTCTGACAGAGAACAAGCACAGGGCAGGGTAGCAGGTGTGGAACAAGGAATCAAGTATCAGTAGAACATCAACTGAATGAGAAACTAGGTATCAGAGCAGAAGCAGCCAAGAAGGCACTAGTCAGAAAAAGAAATCCAAAAAACTTAGTGCATAAGATGAACAGAGGCAATACATTTAAGCTATAGGAAAAACAAAAAAAGAGTTTTAAACCAAACTGTTTATACAAAGTGTCTAATAGAAGTGAGGAAAGGATGAAGGAAAAAGATCCCAGCACGGGAATTCTATTAATTCTGGATTTCTTTGTTCTTACACATATGGCCTTGGCAATCCTCATAGAGTAAGGACTGATTATATCAAGAGTATCAATATGCAGAAAAAAGGACTTAGCCAGACATTTTTGTTACATGTTTCTTAAAGATGCTTGCAAGTTGAATGTTTGAATTGGGTGAATTATCAATTATGCAGCTATTAAATATAAGCAACAGGGCACACTTTTTTTCATTTTTAAACAGTCCAAGGTTTTAAACCAACATTAAAATGTTAACATATTGCTCAGTACTGATAATAAGCAATGGCAGACTATATTTCAACTGTCAACTTTATTATAATATGATATTAGCTGAACTGAACTATACCCATTCATTGTCAGTAAATCCCGCTGAAACCAATCGGGTACATTTTTAAATATAAGAATATGGGATTTAACTGCAGTAAAACTAAGAATAAGTTTATTTAACCAAAATTAAATTTTAATATATTGTTTTAGACATTTTCATGCTAAAGTCTGGATTATAAATAGGTTTTTCTATTTTTTTCCCCCTCTATTAAAGTCTGAGGAATGGAATTTGAAGAAAGAGAAAACCACAGGCATCCATACCAATTACTGTAATTTATATGTAAGGAATTTCAGGGCACAATGAAAAAGCCATCAAAAGTAAGAGTTAAGATACAGAGCAAGATAATAAAACATTACTAGAACAATAACAATGTATATAACGAACTCTTTAGATCCCAGTTTAAAGATAATATATCTAAAATAATGTCCCATTTCACATATTTAGGGCATAACACAATGCATGATGTTACATAAGGGGCGTTGGTCTTACCTGATACGCTCCTTCTTGTAGGGTGGAGATAGCATCCAGGCATGGGTTGACCTCGTCCGTTCAGCCTATAGGACTGAGTCTTTCAAAGATGTGTAGCCCCGCCTCTGTAGCTAGGACTCCCAGCTTGGCGAAGGCCGAAGACAGACTCGACGTGTGGTGCCGCTGATAACGTTGTCTCTCTACATGTGGTGTCGCTGAGCAGCCGCTCTCTTAATGTGAATAGCAAGTACCATGGACAAAGAAGACTTTGGGCGGGGCTGGATGCTATCTCCACCCTATGAGAAGGAGCGTATCAGGTAAGACCAACGCCCCTTCTCCATAAAGGGTGGAACTAGCATCCAGGCATGGGACATACCAAAGCCGTGTGTCCTTGGGCGGGTTGGTCCTGGTTCTGGGACCATTAGACTGTGTGCACTCTTTGAAATACCCTGCGCCCAAAGGCCGCTTCCGCTGAAGCGAAGGCGTCGATCTTGTAGTGACGGATGAATGGCGATGGTGAGGCCCAAGTGGCCGCCCTGCAGACCTCCTCGATGGAGGCTTGAGTCGCCCATGCCGCCGTCATTGCCGCACTGTGGGTGGAATGCGCCGTCACTCGTGCAGGTCGGGGTATAGACAATAAGTCGTATGCCTTTGCGATGGTGCCCCGAATCCATTGCCCAATCGTTGACGGTGTCACTTTCTGGCCCAGCGTAGATGGCAGGAAAGAAACGAAGAGAGCTTCCGTTTTGCGGATCGTCGCCATCCGTTTCACTTAGATACGGAGCGCCTTGTGGACGTCTAACATGTGCCACTTCCTTTCAAGGGGATGGGACGGGTTAGGACAGAAGTTTGGGAGGATAACCTCCTGGGCCCGGTGGAACCAAGAGTTGATTTTTGGGATAAAGGAAGGATCTAGACGAAGTACCACCCTGTCCAGGTGGAAGACGCAAAGTTCTTTCCGCACTGAGAGAGCCGCAAGCTCCAAAATCCTCCTGGTAGAGGTGATGGCCACCAGGAAAACCACCTTACATGTAAGGTGACGGAGAGAAGCATTGCGCAAGGATTCATATGGAGCCGCCGTCAGAGAGGTAAGAACCTTGGACAGGTGCCAAGCAGGGTACCTGTGGACGACGGGCGGACATAGGTTTGTTGCCCCCCAAATAAATCTTCTTACAGTGGGTGTTGAGACAGGGACTCCAGGGAGCCACAGGACAACACCGAGGACAGGGCTGCCACCTGCCTCCTAATGGTGTTAGGGATTAGCCCCTTGTCCAGACCTTCTTGTAAAAATTCAATGAGGATGCCGATTGACAATTGTAGTGGTGAACAGCCTCTCTTTGAGCACCAAGCGCAGAAAGCCTTTCAGGTGGCCGAATAGGAGCGCTCCGTTGAAGGCCTCCTATAGGCCTGGATGGTCCTGATGGCCCTGGCGGAGATGTTCTGTCACCTCAGAGCGCACCGCTCAAGCGCCAGGCGGTCAGTTGGTACCATCGTGAATCCGGATGTACAAGCACTCCCTGGCTGAGCGACGACTCGCTCTGCAGAATCCTCCATGGCTCGGATGTTGACAGGGACATCAGGTCCGCAAACCAGGGTCTCCTGGGCCAATGAGGGGCCAGGAGGAGGACCTCCGCTCTCTCCTCCAGGATTTTGTTGATGACCTTGGGAAGGAGGGGCAGCGGTGGAAAGGCGTAGAGGAGGCCGGGGGGGGGGGCAGGTGCAGCAAAGGGCGTTGATTCCTTCCGCACCCTAGGTCCTGTATCTCGAGAAGAACCTCGGCAGTTGAACATTCTCCGGGATGGTGAATAGGTCGACCTCCGGAAGGCCAAATCGGCTCGTCAACTCCTGGAATATGGACGGGTGCAGGCGCCACTCTGCATGGTCTATGGTCGTCCGACAGCCAGTCCGCTTGCACGTTGGTCTCCCTGGAGATATGCGCTGCCGAGATGGACAGTAGGTGACGCTCTGCCCAAAGACCCAGCCTCTTGGCCTCCCACATGAGGGACTGAGATTTGGTTCCCCCCTGCCTGTTTACGTGGGTCTTTGTGCTCACGTTGTCCGTGAGCATCAGTACATGTCTGCCAGCTGTCAGATGTCGTAGTTGCCGCAGGGCCAGATAGACTGCTCGCAACTCCAGTCTGTTGATGCTGTGTTCTGACTCCTCCTTGGTCCAGCGGCCTTGGACCATGACAGACTGAGCATGGGCTCCCCAACCTGAGAGACTGGCATCTGTGGTGACCACGAGTCTCTCCGGCTCCTGAAAGAGATTCCCTTTGGAACTTGCGGTCGATGACCACCAGAAAAGGGATCGACGAACCTCTGATGGAACTGGGAACCTGAATGTTGAGGAAGCTCGTCCCGATCTCTGAAATGGGAGAAGAAACCATTGAAGGTCTCTGGAGTGTAGGCGCGCCCAAGGTGTGATTGAAATGCTGGAAATCATTTTGCCCAGCAGCGTCGAAAGTAATTTCAAGGGAACCGTGCGCTGGATTCAGATAGCAGATATCATACTTCTGATACTATCCTGACGCTCCTGGGAAAGGTACACCTTGCACTCCAGAGAGTCTACAATGGCTCCCAAGTGGGTCAGGCGGGTACTGGGTGAGAGGTGGCTCTTTTCCATATTAACGGAAAACCTGTGGCGTCTAAGGGTGGCCATAGTTACCTGGATATCCCGCACTGCTTGGTGCCTAGATGGAGACTGGACTAATATGTCGTCCAGGTAACACTGGATGCATACGGGAATACCCCTAAGGTGGGCCGCCACTACCGATAGGAACTTGGTAAAAACCCTTGGGGCAGAGGATAGACCAAACGGAAGGACTCTATATTGATAGTGCACACCTGCATAACAAAATCTGAGGTACTGGCGATGTAATGGCTGGATTGGAATATGCAGGTATGCCTCCGTGAGGTCTATCGAAGCAAGGAAGTCTCCCCTTCTGACACTGCCCAGAATAGTTGCCAACGAGTGCATTTTAAATTGCCTGTACCGAATATGACGATTGAGGCATTTCAAGTCAAGAATAGCTCTTCACCCACCCGAGGATTTGGGGACTACGAAAAGAATGGAGTAGAACCCCTGCCCTTGTTGATCCTCAGGCACCGTTTGAATGGCTTGAATCTCCAGAAGGTGCTGAATGGCCGAATTCATGAGGACCTTTTTGGTGGTATTTTTTGACACTGGGCAACGAATAAAGAACCTCGGGGGGGGGGGGGAGAGAAATTCCAGGGAGAGGTCTGATCGAACTGTCTCCCTGACCCACGTGTCCGAAGTAGTTTCCTCCCATCTGTCGGCATATAGGGCCAGGCGGCCCCCGATGGGAGGATCGGACGGAGACTCACTTGGAGCATCTGAAGGGACGCCCCCCTCCGCCCCGAAAGGGCCGTTTAAATTGTCTGCCTCTGCCTGACCTGTCTGGACCCTGTCTCTGCCTGGCCCCATACTGACCTTGGTATCTGGGGTACCCAACCGCCGGGTCAGGGGATCGAAAGGATCGCCGCTGGTAAGGCGTGGCACGGAAGGAACCCTTCCTAGAAAAGGAGGGTAAAATTTTCCTTTTATCCCTGGACTCAATCAGAATCGGATCCAGGGCGTCCCCAAATAAATGTTGACCCTTGAAGGGGGAGGAGGCCAGGCACCATTTATTGCGTGTGTCCACCTGCCAGTGACGGAGCCAGTGCATCTGGCGGACTACCACTGCGGATCCGATGGCCCGGGAAGCAAATCTTGCAGCTTGGAGAGTGGCGTCCACCGAAAATTGGGCCACAGCCAGGAGTTTATTAATGTCCTGGTGTGCCCTAAGATCCGTGGCCGGGATCCTCTCCTGGAGCTGTTGAAGCCAGATGAGCGAAGTGCGATTAACAAAGGAGGCTGTGGTGGATGCACGAACAGCCCAGGCAGCCGCCTGATGCATCTTCAGGAGCGCTTGCTCCGTCCTCCTGTCCTCGGGCTTCAGGAGTTCCTCCGGCTCGCCAGGCATGGTAGTTGAGGAATGAATGGCCGCCACTGGGGCATCTACCATAGGCAGTTATAGTACCGCTGCCAACTCGTGTGCGACGTTGAAGAATTTCTTGTCAGTTGATGATGGCATGGGACCTGAAGCAGGGGCAGACCACTGGTGTTGTACAGCGTCCACGAAAATCTGTGATGATGGAATGACGTCCATTTCAGTAGTTGTTTCTGCAAATAGTGGATCACGCTGTGACAGAAGCGGGTCTATGGATATCGCTGGAGACGGACCGAGATTGGCCAAGGTCTTGGCTTTGAAAAGAAGAGACTTGAAGAGTCCCGATTGGAATAGGCCAGACCCCGGAGCGGGATCAGGCAGCATGCCTTCATCTTCGGAGAGATCCAGGTCTAGCTGACCTTCCTCCTCCGACACATCCAAATGGGAACCGGTGGGATGCTCTAGAGAGGCGTAGTCTGGAGCTCTTGAGCATGCCCCTGGAACAGATGCCTCATAATCTCCGGAATGTTGGGATGGCATGTCTGAATAGACCGAGGCAGGCCTGCCCAATTGTTTTATACCTTCCGCTATGCCCTTCTGAATGGCAGCTGCAATAATAGACTGCATCTCTGGTGGCATGGAGGGGCCTTCCTGTACGTTGTCACGAAGGCCTGCCGCAGTGGGCGTAAATGTGGCCGATGGGCCTGATCTGGTCGGGCTCCTGGGAAGAGCAGGCGGAGACCCTGAGGCTGACAGCTCACAAATGTCAACACTAGCAACGTTGATGTCATGGGCATCCACTGATCTGCAGCCCCTGGTAAAGGAGTTGGACTCGGCAGAGGCTCTGAAGGGATGGCCTGGGAACCAGTGGCCATGCTGGATTGTGCACACAGTTTCTCTAGAGCTCTATTTCTGCGACGTTCGTCGCATTCTGCAGCCTTGGATCCCCGAGGCTGAGAAGGATGGGTCTCAGAATCTTTGCGGGTACTAGAATGGCCATGCTTGGATGCCTTGGATGTACCCAGATTGGCCTCAGAACTAGAGGCAGCCATCGACTTGCTACTCTTGTTGCCTCCTCTGGCCTTGGCTGCCTTGCTGCCCGCAGACTTGCTGACTGCTGGCCCAGCTAGTTCCTCTGCCCTCCTGTGCAAGGCACCCCTGCCATTAAGGAAGTCGGCCGACTTCCTTAATGGCAGGGCTGCCTTGCACAGGAGGGCAGAGGAACTAGCTGGCCCAGCAGTCAGAGAGGTACAGGTGGCAATAAATAACTCGCTCTGCAGCTGAGGGGTTCCCGACCACGAGGGTGGAGATCACCGTTAAGATGGCGGCCGAGGCAGCAGGAAAGCGCGTCACGCGAGGCGGCTATCAGCGTGGCAAGAGTAGCTATTAAAAATGGCGCCTAATGCCTAACGAGCAGAGCAACGAGCCGCGCGAACCCAAGGCTCCCGACAATTAGCTCCACGTCACCACTTCCATGCGGAATTGGAGCGCAAAACTCCGGTGGCCAATTGGGTCGCCTTGCAACCGCAGCTGACTGGCTGGGCAATGATCTGTGTTTTACCAGCCCCAGCAGTCAATTTAAGCCGACAGAACGCTATTGAGCATTTAGGTGGGAGCGCAAAAGCTCCTTTAGCTACTCTGCCTGCCTCTGTAACAGGAGGCACGAAGCCCCACAGACAAGCCTGAAAAATTAGTTTTGCTGATCTTCTTTTGGAGCGCGATAGCTCCGGTGGCTGCTCTGGAGGACTCAGCCCCTCTGGCAGAATAGGCCACCAATCAGGCTATGAGGCAACAGCTAATACGGCGAGAGCCGAGGCTCTGTGCCGTTAACAACCCAGCGACTCCAATGACTGGGGAGTCAGCTGGGGAAACTCACAGTTGAAGTTCAAAATAGTTGAGGAAATCCAAGATGATGAAACACATTGATATTATTCCGATAGGGATAGGAGCTAGCAACCACACGTCCGCCCTAGTCTGAGGACTGAGTCAAGCTGGGGGTCCTAGCTACAGAGGCAGGGCTACACATCTTTGAAAGACTCAGTCCTATAGGCTGAACGGACGAGGTCAACCCATGCCTGGATGCTAGCTCCACCCTTTATGGAGAACTTTTAAATTTTCTCTTGAAGAGACTCTCAAGCACGTCCTTTATAGTGTTATTGAAAGTTAAATGCATATAGTTGGAAAATGTCTTCTAGCACAGCATCAGAACTTAAATACTTATCCCCTCCTATTGATTCCTATTACTGACACACTGCATGACAAAGAAATCTATCTTAATAATCATTAGCAGTAGCTCTATTCCAAACTCTGAATTCACTTGCATCAATGACAAGAATTAGTTAACTGCAGCTGAGCCATACTTTTGAAGGAATATGTTTATGCCCTGTATTGACTTTTTAAACATTTGGATTCTTTTGGAGTTGGCACCCATAATAAATAAATCAAATAAATAAATAAATATTATTAGGACAAAGTCTCTCTCTCTCTCTCTGTAATGAAATATAGAGATAAAATTTAATCCACTGAAATAAGTAAAAGCAACTCTGTGAAAATACAGAAAAAGGGAATTTATAAGCACCTATTTTTGAGTAATATATTTCATTCATCATTGATGATTAAAATACAAATGACTGTTCAAGCAATCCAATTTGCCACTTATAGTGTCACTCTGATAGACTTCCTCAGAATTCCTTCAAATTCCAAGTGCAGTGAATGAGTATAGAAGCTTTGTAAGAAAGTTAAAATGTAAGTTGAATAGTTTCAAAGAAGAGCCAAAAGGTAGGTGAAACTGTCTCTAATTGCAGCTAGAGATGATGGGTAACTATGTGTGAAAAAAAGAAATGACTACAAGTTAGTATGGTTTTAAGATCTCAAAATGAAAAAAAAAACTATTGGAAAACAAAGTTTAGGAAGTACACTGATCAACACAATCAAAATTACTTAGTTAGAAGGAAACCCTAAAGAATGTTTGGCTTGAAACTTTCTTAGGTTGTGAAAGCAGTGCTTGGAAATCAATGTAATTTGCCCTCACACCTTTAGTCTGAGGACAAAACCAGAAAAAGCAGTAAATACTTTTCCAGGCTGCCTATGCAAGTGATTTAACTGTGAGTGGGATCAATCTCTTATCTTATTCTAAAACAAACAAAGCCATCTTACCAATAATGATAAAAATGGTGGACCATCATACCTGAAATCCTTCAGCTGGTTCTGCTTTGGCTTTATCTTGCAAAGTTCCTTCAAGTTTTACTTCTTTTTTTACTGTTTCCTTTTCAGTTTTAAGAACTGCTGGTTCTTTGCTGACAGATACAGCTGGTACAGTTGGCTCAGTAACATGGCTCTGAGCAATAGCTGGTGCAGATGTAGGCCGCGGGCTTCTATCAGGTGTAACCACTGCTACTGCTAAGCAGAAATAGATACATCTTCAGTTATAGTACAGAACAGAATCAAGAAGAAAGCCACAACACTGCAAAATAAAGATATGCAAAGTGTCATGTCTAAAGCAGAATTTATTTTAAATAATGCATGAAGAAAAATGTTAAAGAAAACATTTAATACCACCAAGAGCCACACATTTAATGTTAGTGAACAATACACTACGTAAAAAGCTTCTTATTTCAAGAGTCACTGTACAAAGTAGGTAACTGATGCAAATAATTATCACAGGCAATATATCATCACCTAATTACTGTTAATCATAGCAATAAATGCAAAACAAGACCACTTGAGTTACTGACAGATGTAGAATCCTTACTATAAAGATTAAACTAAATAAATTAGTATTTTTGTTTCAAAGGGTGGCCCGATCATAATACTGGCTTTTTTAAAAGCAATTTTCACAATTATATCCTGTGTTGTGAGAATAGTATGAAAAAGTCCAGATTACATGACAAAAGTCTTTAACAGCTTTCTCTCTCTTAAGTGGGACAGTGAAACACACTGTAAATTGGATCACCTCTCAGATGCAACAATACATTCAGACTGGGTCCTAAGAAAACTAAGCAAAAGAATGAGCAGCAATAGTACTTCATGCTACATCTATATTATTTCACATACTCATTACTATTCAAAATGTTATCCAAAAAATTATATTGCCTCAAGTTTGACATTTTCAAAATCTAATTTAAAATTGAAGTACACATTTCATCAATCAAGTATACTGTACTAGATCAACGTCAAATGATATTACTCAAGCTAAAAAAATTATCTTTGATACTATCTCTTCCATATCTTGTTTTGGTTCTTTAATGCTGAACTGGCACTACTAAAGTCTCCCTAATTCCCAAACGTATATATAGGTACTCCTCAACTTAGGACCATAATTGAGCCCAAACAAAGTTTGTTAAGCAATAACTGAGTTTTGCCCCTTTTTATGACCTTTCTTGCCACAGGTGTTAACTGAATCACTGTTAAGTTAGTAACACGGTTGTTAAGTGAAGCTGGCTTCATCATTGATTTTGCTTGCTAGGTCACAAAAGGTGATCCCATGACCCCAGGACACTACAATAGTCATAAGTAGATGCCAATTACTAAACGCCCAAATTTTGATCATGAGACCACCGAGTTGAAAGATTGTAAGTGTGAAAATGGTCATAAATCACTTTTTTTCAGTGCCATTGTAACTTTGAACAATAAAGGAGAACATTTGTAGCTCAGGGTTGACATGAGGGGTCCTTGGTGCTCTCTGAGTTTGCTTGTTTTCTTGCAGATGTTTCATTACCCAAACTAGGTAACATCATCAGTGCACTGAATGAAACATCTGCAAGAAAACAACCAAGCTCAGAAAGCACAAGGACCCCTAACTTTGAACATTTCACTAAACAAATGGTGTAAGTGGAAGACTACCTGTACTTCACTTCCTTTCCCTCAGTATGCATCTATTCCATGCTACTACTCCTAGTTCATGCTCATTCACACTGGCAATGTTCCAGAGAGGAGGAAAACAGTGGAAAACATGCATACTATCAAAATTAGACTAAACCATATATAAACTCTTTTAGAGAAGCTTTAATTGTGAATGCCCCCATTCACAATTACAAGTCTATCATATAAATAAATATATTAAGCTTCCTGGTAGTTCTCTACCCATTATCGTACTATTTTGTGCCATACTACTGGTAAGTAATGTTTATAATAAGTCTAGTGAATTATTAGATAAATCAGAAAGAATGAACATTAGTCACTAAGAAAAATATATTAGTCACAAAATATAAGAAGTTGTTACTGTGATACCTGACTCTTCCTGAATTGTTTCAAGTAATAGCGATTTTGGCTCTAGATCCTGTACAACTGATTTTTCTTCTTTCTCCTCTTCTTTTATTGTACTTATGTCAAGAACATGCACAGCTATAAAAGTTATGAATGCATTTTAAAACTTCGAAGAATTAAAAAGAGAATTACTAGGAGCAAACTTGTAATAGAATTTTGTCTCTTCTTCCAAGCTCACTCAGCTGTGCCCAGCTATTTTTGCATGCAAATACATGCACAGACACATTGCTCCGCATTTTTTTCTATTGAAGCAGTCATTCAGCTCTAGAAAAAAAATGTGACTGCTTCAAAGATATGAAATGAGCTTGCAATCTGTCTTTAAATTAGATCTAAATATAAACAACCTAATTATTCTACTTGCTTTCTCTATCCAACTTGATAAATGATTCACTAGTACTACTGTGTACAAACGATAGAATGCAAATTTAATATCACTGTTCTAACAACATATTACAATTTTGAAGGTTGCTACTTGTCGCCATTCTGTTACCTGAACACACAAGAACAAGGGGAATGTGATTATATATGTAGTATCCTGCTTTGTTTATAAAAGGATACTGTTCTCCCATTAAATTTCTTTAGTCTTATAATATGAAATGTTAATAATATATGCAAAAACTGATACTTCCATTCTCAAAAATCTAATTAGAAGCTGAATTATACAACAGGAAATATCTAAGAATAATCCTACTTCATCTGCACAATATTAAAATAAACTATTTAGCAAATTGCTCTAAATATGTCTTAGCACTAAGAAGAATGACAAAATAAAAGAGGATTGTGAAAGCAGCAGAACTGAGACTGAATTCAATGCCTTAAATGTGCTCTGAAATGTGTGTCAGAAGTAATCTAACTTGCTTTGTGTACAGGCTTTCCAAGCCAGATTATACTATTATAGACAAACATAATGTTTTTTAAAATAGGATGAAATCCTCATGAAAAATAATGCTTAAATTATAGCCAACCCCCCCCCCCAAAGATATCCTAAGTTTGAATATAACTTTAGGACTGCATAAATGACATTTCCAGCATAGCAGTTACACACTATCCATACCGAAGAATACAGCTGGCCAGAGATATTGAAGAACTCTTTTGCAAAGTATCTTCTTTTATTTTACAATAGCGAATATGGAAAATGGTTCCACTTCAGTCATCTGACACCTTAGAACAGGGGTCCCCAAACTTGGCAACTTTAAGACTTGTGGACTTCAACTCCCAGAATTCTCCAGCCAACATAGCTGGCTGGAGAATTCTGGGAGTTGAAGTCCACAAGTCTTAAAGTTGCCAAGTTTGAAGACCTCTGCCTTAGAACCAAACTATTTTCTCAAGCAACTGAGATTTGTGGCTTTATTGTTGATGCAAGAATCCAAGTATTAATATACAGGAGGGGCTTTGTGTTCCAATCATTGAAGAACTCATTTTATTCCTTTATGAGATTGCGGGGAGGGGAATTTCCTGGGAGGAAAAATATACCCCAGAACATGTGAAGCATTTCAGAATCAGGTAAGATGTCTCAGCTCCCAAGAGGATAGGAAAAGCACCGCAGAGACAGGGACAGAGAGAGAATCAGTGCTACCCACAGCGATACCTGGCTTCTCCTGAAATTGTTCCACGGGTTCTGATTCCGGAACCCCAACCAACACCACATCCTCCTGCTTCTCCTCCTCTACGAGTTTGAACTGAATTTTTTGAGAGCCACGTTTAGCTGAAGAAATTTTGCACATGTTAAGAATATACGAAACATTGTATATAGAAAAGAAGTTGCTAAATTTCAGTATGGATACAACTGCTTTGTTGATTTCTTCTATTTTATATTCAGCTGCCTTCAGTTAAAATTATCTCCAAATTTGAAATGGTTCTTAAAATTCACAATTGTTAGCTATATTAGAAGAAGCATGGTTAAGTGTTTAAGGAAGATTTAAAAGCTACTTTTATGAACATTTTAAAATTGTTTGTCTTCATATTATGTCACCAACATGGAAGTCTTTTCCTGAGGCATTCATGTTACATAACAGAAGAAACAATGAGTCACACAGGAGATCATAGTTATTTCCTCATGACCCTCAGAATGTGGCAAAATAACAGAGTTGCGGTAACCAGGGTATGGTAAGAATCAGATGCGAGTTTTCAGTTCCACATTTTTTTCAAACTTCCCATGTGAATCCAATACCATTTTTTAAATGAATCAATTACTACACATGTTGGGCAAATATTACTGAAATCCAACTCAGTAGAATCTGTAAAGAACCAACTTAAACTGGAACTTATAGTAAAGAGGAGAATAGGGTACTCACCACCATCAAGGCTTCTAGAAGCACGTTTACTTGCTGTTCGTTCAAACTGTGGTGCAGGCCTATCTATCAGGGCACTAGCTTGCCTGGTCTGAGCTTGTGTCCGGCCACTGTAGCGAAATTTAGAACCCAGCACCAAGAATCTGCTCTTGGGGAGCGCTTCAGTTGTTGTTAATCTAAAAGATACATGCATGTTCTAATGTTATTAATTTAAAACCCAGGGATATGTTTCCAACTCAGATAAAATGACTGCCACTCAATAGTGAGCACTATCTTAATTGTATCTTTATTTTATTGATTTATAAGTGCCATTCACATCCATCAGCAGGAACCCCAAGGCTATGAAGCTGTGAGATAACAAATGATCAGAATTCACTCTGCTTTTTAAAGGTAAATATAGATCTGAATGAGATTTTCTTCATTTGGGCAACATGTTTGATTGTTGCATTTCTCTACAAATTGTTTTCCAATTTGTAAAAAAGATTTACAGATTTGGCTTCACTGATTTAGTAAGAGAATTTCTCATTAAATTCCCCATGTGTAAGATTGCATAGGACTATAGCTTTCCCTTATAAAATAAGCACAATTTATATTAAGTTCTGTAACTGTAGGCTTTGGGCAAGACATTTTAAAGTACCCCCCTTTTCAGTTTTCTATGCTTAGCTAAAAGGGGGAAGTGTTTGATAGAAGAACTAAGAATCTCAAGAGAACAGATTAGGTTGTAGAGGATACTTGGTCTAATTGGTGAAAGCTCTCTTATTTAGAGAAACTTTGGAAATAGGGGCTACCTCCAGGCTTGTATATTCTGAAGTAATGGAACATTATATACAACAAATTAGCTCATTTTTATTATGAAAGAATCTGACTGTTTACATTTAGTTATTCATTTATGAATATAGACAACGCTTGAACAATTTTATGCTATTCAAAGCTTTGTGCTCCTCCCCTCACCTGCTGCCAATGTACTGGCCTCTGCACCTGTTACTTTCTACTATGGTCTCAGCATGTAAGAACAAGCCTCCCGATCATCCCAGCACTTCTGTTTTTCTCCCCTTAGCAGCCAATGTCCTTGACTATTTCCCATTTTTATGCCATCAACCATCATTCAATCCACTTCTGCCTGAAGCGACTGCTTTTTGTTCCATGTTAGTAAATAAAGTTCAATTTTATTCTACAAATAGACAAAATATTGCCTAATTATGTTACTGCTTGAAAAATCACATGACTGCATTTTTTTAGTGTCAACGGTCCAGTTGTCATCAAGTGAGGACCGTACAGCTTGCTAAGTGAGGACTTCACATAACAGTGACTTGCAAGTTCCTGCCGGCTTCCCCATTGACTTTGCTAGGCTTCCCCATTGACTTTGCTAGTCCTAAGCTGGTGGGAAAGGTCACAAATCATGATCACATGACAGCCAGAAACTGCAATGGCATAATTGTGAGTTAGCCAAGTACCCAGATCACCATCACATGACCATGGGGGTGCTACAATGGCTATTAAGTATGAGGATCAGACTTAGCGATTAGCGCCATTGTAAGTTTGAATGGTCATTGAACAAGTGATCAATGAGGACCAACCATATTTGTATCTTGGTTATTACAAGGACTAACAATACCACTCTTACAATGGTGCTTGGGATGAGTTGTGCATCCCTTGTGAGGACAAATACTGGGAAATCAAAGCCACGTGCTACCATTAGCCATTGGCCAATTAGGACTAAGGAGGTCTGAAGTATGAAACCATATTTGATCTCATCTAGCTCAGATCAGAAGTGGATTTAGTAGATGTACACCTATAAACACTATTTCTTAATTAGCCTGCAAAAAAAAATACAAATGCAAACCTGAAAAATGTGTGGTGTTCAACACAGACTTTCCACAATTTCTTAGCTGCTCGATAACTAGGAAGTTTGAATCCAATAGTACTTTCATATTGTTCATGCTATGGAAAATAGTAAGAGTAAGTTTGATTGGCACAGAAGTTATGCACTGGATTAAATTATTTATTAAATTTAAAAAATATTTTCATTGGATTTTTAAAAAGAAATAACCATTAATCAAAGCCAGTAAATTTAATTTAATTTAAGCTATTATTGAAAAAGTTACCCATCATCATCAACTAAAGAAAGGAAATTACAAAGGAAATGAAAAAAACAATGGGGAAACAGAAGGGAAAGCCCTGGAAAAAATAAAATAGGGAAGAAAGGGACCAGTCACTCTTTCTTGGCTCAGCTCACCTCACACAATGATCGTGGGGAAAATAGGAGGGGGAGAGCAAATTAGTAAAATATAAAAAATAAAGTAAAATCCTAAAAATAGTTTTAAAAAACTTTCAACTATGTGGCTGCATTAAAACTATAATGGTTTGATTGCATAATGTAGCTGTTGTTATAGCAAATTGAATACTTCATTGTTACCATTTAGCAAATCAAATAACTTATGAAAAGTTACTCCTTTCACTAGGATTAAAATAGGTACAAACCTAATTGAAGTGATTAAAAATACCATTCTTAAAAAGCATTTTCCCAAAGGAGAAAAATGCAATATGTTTTTACATTAAAATCACAGCATGACTTGGTCAAATTTCAATACAAGATGATGATTTTTAAATGCTGACAAGAAGTGCAGATTTACTGGTAAAATACACTATTATCAATAGAAATATGTATATCATAAACATATATATCTGAACCTAAAATGAATATTTACTCTTTAAAACTGATATAACTAATAGCAATATCCACATTAGAGCAAGAACTCTGAATTCACCCAAGACGTGTTCATTTGATGTAGATTGGTGTATGACTAACATAAAATGCAACACAGCATATTAGGTGCTTCTAATCAACAAAGCCACGTTTCAAACCATCTGCACTATTCAACCCAGCCCCAAAGACAATTCCTTATAAGAAGCCTCAAAGGAAGTAAGTCATAATCCACCAAGTTATGCATGATTGTGGATAGACTTTTGTTTAGCATCCGGATTCAGTTGTTATTTGAAAAACAGTTTATCCTTAATATTTCTCAAATATAAGAAGACAAATGCATTCAATTAGAACTAAAATAAAATGACTCCATAGCCTACCTCGCCAGGCCGGATCTTGATAAAAAAGCTGCTGCGCTTGTAAGAAATCTTTAACACTTTGGGCCAAGGAAAACGGTTGATTCTCAATTTATCTTTGTAGACAAGAAGACCACTGGAACAGACTCCTAGAGTGATGTCTACACCTTCCAAGTCCTATGAAAAAAGAAAATAGGATATAATACTCATATGTTCTTATTTCAACATTAAAAACATTAATATTTCAACCTTAAAAAAATTAAAGGACTCAGATTATTAGGAGCAATATGCTGATTCTGTAAACCACTTAGAGAGGGCTGTAAAGCACTATGAAGCGGTATAAAAGTCTACGTCCGTGATGGCGAACCTATGGCACGCGTGCCACAAGTGGCACGTGGAGCCATATCTGAGGGCACATGAGGCTTTACCCTATGTCAGCTCCAGCGTGCTGGTTAGCTGATTTTCAGCCTTCCGGAGGGCGGGGGGAGGCCGTTTTCGCCCTCTCCAAGCTTCAGGAAAGCCTCTGGAGCCTGTGGATGGCGAAGAACAGCCCAACCGGAAGTCCGAAGGCTTCAGTGAGGCCCGTGCGCATGCGTGGAGGGGGCAGCGGGGGGGGGTTGTACGTGCATGAGCGGGTGGGTGTGGGCACACACACGCGCGCACCCTTTTGGCACCCGAGCAAAAAAAGGTTCACCATCACTGGTCTAGGTGCTACTGCTAAAAACAATAAAAGATCATACCAACTAGTCAGAAAAAAGAGAAAGTGGAAGAGATAAAAAGTAAAGGATAAGAAAAAAATATTTAAGTGACTTTCAGTCTTCATTACAAGTACAAACATACTTGGTGATTCTTTACCCCTCTATAAGGTTACATACCCCGTCCATATACAAAATCCATAAATCATTAACATTTCAGTCCTGATATCAGCAAAAACTCCGTAAAGATACCCATTTTATAGAAACATGTCTTAGTTTAATTTTGGTTGAACAAACCAACTTTTTACTCCTTCCTTTGGCTTCTAGCAATCTTGATCTTTAATTCATTCAAATGAATTATCTAACAATCTACTAAATCCATAGAGGCAGAAATCATTGCTGATATTTTAGCTGCTAGTTTGGGTGCCCACTCTTCAAATATCTCCTGGGGTATTTCTAATGTCATACTATTTTCTGTTATTTTTTATTCTTTTTCCTTTTATGTCTAGAATCTTTAATCTCCTCTAGCCCAATTTCTAAAATCATAGTCTCACATTTCTGTTGTGACTTAAAGGTAGGTTGCACAATTTAGTTTCAATGAAGGGGTTATTTTTTATAATTATTTCGAAAACCTTATGGCAAAACTCCTAATAATCCAAATTTGTCTGGTCCCTTATTTCATTTATAACATTTTTGGATTAAAGTCTTATTTTGCTTTTGCTATTTCAAATCCTTTACATTCTTAAACTCATAGTTAACTTTTTTTATTCTGGAAAGAAGATAAACTCAACAGGTGGCTTTGCAAACTTGTAGTTTTTAAGATCTCTAATACTCTTAAGACAAATAGGTAATTTTCAAAAGTGATTAGAAAGTGAGGTTAGCAAACCTTTAAAAGGCTCCACTGTAGATGTGTGTTGCCTTTCCTTTGTTTCCCAGTGCTCAAATCCACAAGAAATCACTTTCCTGTGGTTTCCTCTCAAGCAGTCTATCTCTCATCCTCCCCTTATCCAGAGAGGTTCCATGGTGCCAGCCTATTCACCAGTACTTCAGTCATAGTCATGATGTCATCTTTTCTTGTTCAGAGATGTGCTAGAGCACCATTCCTCATCATAAGTCTTCTCAACATTAAAAATGCTTGACTCTATCCATGGCTTCTGCACTGGTTATTTTTAATTTCTTCTATATACTGTTCTCTTGACAAAATTCTGACCTGGGTAATATGCTCTCTTCAAATACAGTTTTCCATTAAATGTTCCATGTTTTTATTATATTAGCCTTGATCCAACAGGATAAATATAATTTCAGACACAATTGTTTACATTCATTCAAGCATATTCCCCCCCAAATAAAAGCTCTCTCTTCACAATTGTCAAGTCGTTTTTCAATGTTTTCACCAAAGGCAAAATCCCTCCCGAAAGTTCCTAAATTTAATCCAGGATTTCACTGCTTGTACATGAAGCATCATAAAAACAATACAGCATTATGGAAATGGCCAACTCTAGCTCTTCTGGCAAAGCTCAGAATGTTTCCATCCAGTGGGAAACCATCCTTCCCTGAATTAGCTCCACGTTCTTTTTGTTTAGAACACCCAAGAGCACAGACAGATGGGTGCTAGAATTAGTATGGTTAGATTATGCGCAGGAATTCAGAGTGTGCAAAAAGACAGATTTTTCCCATCTCCCATACTCTGGGGCCTGCCTATTAAATAGTGCCATCTGGTGGGTCCCAGGAAGCAAGCTTTCTCTGTTACAGCACCTGCTCTTTCGAATGCCATATCCCCTGGATTCAGAGAACCCCAAACCCTGCTAGTATTTTAAAAAAATTTGAAGACCTGGCCCTTTCCTCAGACATGGAATCTGGAGGTTAGGTGAATCTATCGCAGTAAGTTGTTTGTTGTTGTTATTGGAATTGGGCTGGCTTTTGGTCATCAATTACTTTCTTATTTTGCTCATTGTGTTTGTTTGATTTTAATCCTATGTTTACCAACCAGAGCTGCAATTGGGTATGATATACCCTGTTTCCCCCCAAATAAGACATCCCCTGATAATAAGCCCAATCGGGCTTTTGAGTGCATGGCAATAAGGCCAAGCGCTTATTTCAGGGTTCAAAAAAATATAAGACAGGGTCTTATTTTCGGGGAAACACGGTATAAGCTTTCAAGTTGCCATAAAACATATAAAAATGGAATTATTATAAACAAATATATTATTTTACCTTGGCTTGATGAAGATCAACTCCATACATCGACAACTTTTTAGCATTCTCAAGAAATTCCATATCAGCCTGAGCTGGACTCATAGATCTATAAACAAATAGGTTCCAAAATAGCATTTTAGCAGCACTTAGAATGTGTCCTGGGTCTACTGAACCATGAAAATTTAATTAAACTTGTTCACAGTTAGTTGAGTTCACCCAACATATTAAGTTTATTTTAATTTTTAATTTTCAAGAATAATTTACTTTAACTTCTAGAATAATTGTAGAGGCAGTTATATAAGTTATAATCTGAGAGAAATCAATAATAAATTATCGCTGTATCCATGTTTTAAAGATATTCATATTTACACACACACATACACACACACATTACTTTAATTGATTATACAACACTTGATCAATGACAGGTTTAATACTCACTTGTATGTTTTATGTAATTCTGTGATCTTGTCTTCTAGTTCTTTTGTCTGGTTTGGGGCCAGTTTAAATTCACTGACATAATCTGCACCATGTAGATCTGTATCATAGTCTCCTAACTCAGATTGGATTGTGTAGGAACCCAGCAAAGCTAACGTAGCAAAGGAGCAAGGAAGCCGCCCATTAATAATATCTTTTCTTAGCTGGAGACACAAATAATACCTGCAAAATACAAACATCACACCAAGGAGTTCAAAGATTCAATTCCATCAATACCCAGCAATGACTAGAACTACAAAAGCACCTCTTCACTTGCAACTGTCTAACTAAAAAAATCCACCAGATGGATTGAAAATTATTTCAGTTTTAAAGAAAGCTTCCTAAAACCAAGTATTATTTGTTTTTGGCATAAGCATGATAAAAGATAAAGTTGCTCACTCTGTACCTTATGGAACTAGCACAAGATCAGCATTATGTAGCAGAATTTTATTATTTTCTTCTGTGTTATTTGCAGATGATGAATACAAAAATAAAATAATTCTCTCAAGAAAAAAAGCAGGACAAATAAGGCATGTATAATGAAGCCAAGTTCAACATTAAACCAACACTATATCTGTCTTCCAAAGACTGATGGGCTCATTAAACTGTTTTACCTACTCCCCTATACTTGTGTCCTGATTACATCTTTTCCTACAGATTGAGGAGCACCAGTTAAGACTTCTCTTATATATTTTATTTATTTATATTTATATAAATATCTTATATATGCATTATCCAAAATCAAGTATTTTGTTTGTTATTTTTCATTTTCTATAAGTTTAAGATAGTGTTACTTGACCTTAGAAACTTTTAAGATGTGTGGACTTCAATCCCCAGAATACACCAGTAAGCATGCTGGTTAGGGAAGAGCTGAAATCTACAAATCTTTAAAGTTGTCAAGGTTAAGAAATAGTGATTTAAGGATATCACAAACCTTGTTATATCTTCTGTTAATTGTGCTGGGTCTGGAGGATAAAACTTGACATTGAAAGTGAAAATCCATGGACCTCCTAAATTTAAGAGAGATTTTTGGTTAATTTGCAATAGTCGGCAAATTGTTAAATTATCATTCTTATCATCAATTGATTAAAGGGCTAACAGACACTAAAAGAGATCTGGAAACCACAAGATCTCCATTCCTTCCATCAGTTTTGATATAATTCAATAAGATATAGAAGTAACACATTATAAACATAAACATTACAAGCAAAATTTCTCCATTGCATTATAGACCAAAAATAAATTACAACAAAACAACAAACCTGGAATCTCTCTGCCTTTAAAAAACATAACTTAATCCTATTTCTACCAGCTGTAATATCGCAACTTCAATTCCTAAAAGTTAAAACAAAATCACCTTCAAGGAGTCAACCAAATGTATATCATTGGCTTGTAACCATAGACTCCAATCTTTTGTAAGGAAAATAAAGACCAATCCAAACTGGAGGGGTCACCATTCCAAGAACTAATATGACCAATGTACATTGCTGCTAAAACTGTACTTTTTTCCCCCTTTTACAACCCTGTAATCCCTTTATTTGGAATGAAGTCAGGGCAATTAAATGGAGCGGAGTATTTACTGGCCAGCTGACTTCCTGATGCCTACACGGTGTTTGCAACAGATATTTTCTCTTTGCGCCCTGATAGAGAAACATCTGTCGCTGCCAAGGATTGATCTCTCAAACTTCCAAATGGGAGGCGAGCATCTTCACCTCTAGGCCACCACGCCGCTCGGGATGCTAAAACTGTACTGTTTGCTCAGAAAGGGAGGGAAAACCTCTTGGTCAGAAAAAAAAATGGTCACAGCTAATCAAAGCTACAAAATCAAAGACCACTGGTATATTATGACAAATTGTTCCTACAACGATGCCACCCAAATGCACTGTATTCCCTTCGATTCCTGCATATGTTATCTGCAAGCCTTGTATTATGATCCTCATGCCGACACCTACATGATGGATGTGCCTTTATCCCTCTACCCCAGTGGCCCCCAGTAATATACAAGGAAGTAAAAAATATTATTAATCAACTTAAGTGTGGTAAAACTCCGAGTTGTAATTGTATTCTTTCCAAGTTAATTAAATATAGCTCTGATGGGCACCAGTACTGGCCTCTCTCTTTTCATATATTAACTGCCCAGCTAAGATCCCAGAGAACTGAGGGTAGCAATAATTGTTTCCTTATGTAAAAAGCATGACAAGAATGACTCACCTAATTATAGGTTAATTAGCCTATTGAATATCAACAGCAAATTATATGCTAGGTATCTATACACCAGAGTATATATCTGGATAGTAAATGAGGAAATAATTGATCCCAAGCAAGTAGGGTGCCAAACAGGACTGTCTATTACAGACCACTGCTATAAGAACTAGCTAATAAATCCAAGCTTATAAATTCAAAATTTATAATAAATCCAAACTTTTCGTTTCCTTCAATAAAAATGCAAGGATATAAAGCTGGCACAGCAAAAATGAGTACTGATAGAAATTCAGCTTTGCACATGGAAACCATCGCCTGGTGCACATACAGTTACAGTCCTAACACATCACGCTCTAGGCTTGTTCTAAACTATGTTTCTTCTGCTTTCTTTGGACAAGCTGACAGCTGACTTGCCCAGATAGAATGAGAGCAAGTTCTGACTGGGCTCCTGCTTTGTGTGTACAAGCCTACCCCTCCAATTCGTGACATCACCTGTTTATTGTTGCATTCACACAATACGTAAGCTAAGCCAACAATAAACAAACCAGGTATATTGTGATGGTGAACCCAGTGACAAAGCTACAAATGCACTGTGAGCTCATGGTTTATTACAGCTGCAAGTAAATTAAGTTTGTAATCTCCTAAGCGAGTAAATTGTTGTTGTTGTTAGTTGCGAAGTCGTGTTCGACCCATCGCGACCCCATGGACAACGTTCCTCCAGGCCTCTACCATCCCCCGGAATCCATTTAAGCTCATGCCGACTGCTTCAGTGACTCCATCCAGCCACCTCATTCTCTGTCGTCCCCTTCTTCTTTTGCCCTCAATCTTTCCCAGCATTAGGCTCTTCTCCTTTGAGTCCTTCCTTCTCATTTGGTGGCCAAAGTATTTGAGTTTCATCTTCAGGATCTGGCCTTCTAAAGAGCAGTCAGGGTTGATCTTCTCTAGGACTGACCGGTTTGATCGCCTTGCAGTCCGAGGGACTCGCAGGAGTCTTCTCTAGCACCACAGTTCAAAGGCCTCAATTCTTTGGCGCTCAGCCTTCCTTATGGTCCAACTTTCACAGCCTTACATTGCAACTGGGAAAACCATAGCCTTGACTATATGCACTTTTGTTGGCAGGGTGATGTCTCTGTTTTTTAGTATGCTGTCTAGATTTGCCATAGCTTTCCTCCCCAGGATCAAGTGTCTTTTAATTTCTTGGTTGCAGTCCCCATCTGCGGTGATCTTGGAGCCTAAGAA
>QLTV01001458.1:4851848-4894807 GCA_003457575.1 Thermophis baileyi
CTGTGCCGGTATGATGAAGTGTGCGGCAGTCCTGCAGTTCGTGCATGCAATGGCACAACAAGCCTTGCTGAGTCCTGCTCCACGAGGCGGTGGCGGCAGGGAGGGGAGGCGAGGCAGCGGCGATGGGACATGCAGACCCACGCTCGCCGCCTACTGCACCCCCAAAATAATAAGCCCCCCCCCGATAATAAGGCCGAGGCCATATTTGGGGGGTCAAAAAAATATAAGCCCCTGTCTTATTTTCGGGGAAACACGGTACTAAGAACATTTTTGTGTAAAGTTTTCTTACCTTAGACGTTGGGGTATCCCATATGGCCAGTCCAAAATAGTCCTCTTCCAAAAGGTTGAGGTGATCACATACTTTCTTAAGAAGATCTTGTCCTTTGGCATGTTTCTGTAGAAAAATACAAAGAGTTAGAGAATTACAGATAAATATAGTAAATATGTATTTTTAGCTTTGGTCCTAAATGGGGAAATACAAAAACAGATGAAAAATGGCCAGAAAGAAAGCTGCAGAAATGTGAAGACTAAATTTCTAATCTTGGACATAGAAAGAGGGAGGGAGGGAGGGAGGGACAAACAAACAAACAAACAAACAAACCTTAAATAAATCTGACTGGGCATACAATTATATCCCTTCACAAAAAAACCCACAAAATTGAGAATCATGTATTTTATCATTTACAATCTATACTCTCTTCCCTTGGATAGTTCTTTAAAGTATTGGAAGGCTGCAGTCATGTTTCCTCTTAGACTTCTCTTCTTTAATCTAAACATATCCAATTATTTTAATAGTTCTTCTTATGATATGGTGTCTTAGCCTGTCACTATCTTTGCTGCTTTTCTGTATTTTAATTCCTCTGCATTCTTCTTGTATTGTAGTGACAAAAAAATGGAAGCAGCATTTTAAATGCTGTCTTACCACGTCAAAGTCATGGGAATGATAATTTCACTCCACACTACACTGGTGCGGTCTGACCAGTGTAATGTAGAGTGGAACAATCAATTCTATGATCTTGACATTATAATTCTGTTGATGCTACGCAAGACTGCAGTGGCTCTTTTGGCAGCTGCAGCACACCATTGGCTCATGCTTATTTTATGGTCTATCAAGACAATCAAATCCTGCTCACAAATACTATTGTTTGGACAAGTACCACCCATTTTGTACCTGTGCACCTGGTTTCCTTTACCTATGTTTCAGAATCTTACATTTTTTATTACTGAGCAGCATTTTGTTGGATAGGGCCCAATGTTCAAGTGCATTAGTTCCTTCTGAACCTTGATCCTATATTCTGAAATGTTAGCAATTCTCCTAACTTCGCATACCTTTCTTCACGTTAGGTACAGATATTCAACCAATTGTGAATCTTGTAGTGAGTTACCCTTGGTAAGATGGGCGGTCAATATATATATGGTCAACTTTATTAAATGCCTTACTGAAGTCTAAGCACATTCCATCTATAGGTAGTCCTCATTGAACAACAACTCGTTCAATGACCATTCAAAGTTATGATGGCACTAAACAAGGGCCACTTATGGCAGATCCTCAAAGTTGCAGCCAGGCTGCCACACTGTCCCAATAATCATGGGTTGAGTTGGGCAGTTGGCAACTTACTTGCAATTTGTCACAGTATCCCACAATCATGGGATCACCAGTGATTATCTTCACTACTAGCTTCTAAGAAGCAGTCATTGGAGAAGCCATCAGGAGGTTGCAAATGGCAAGCACATGACCCCAAGGTGCTGCAACTCTGCAGGATTCACCTTACAATGGCAACTGGGACTGCCACAACTGCCACTGTAAATTGGCATGGCAAGTGAGGATCTAATAATCCAGCCAAACAAAAATGATTTGTCTGGCACAGCCTATTTTTTAACAAACCCATGAAAGTTCTAGTAATCACCATCCACTAAATAATTAGTTAAATGAACAGAACAGATAGTTGAATTATGGCTGGTTTAATTCATCCGTATTTCTCCACAATTCATAAATATGATTTTGGCTGATGGCCAAACTATAACTTTCCGCTAGAGCCTAAAGATTATAAATCAGTATAGGAGCATTGCTTGAGGCACTGATGGGTGAGAGGTTTTTTTCTTCAAGCATCAGCAAGCCTTTCCCTCCCAGCCCACACACAGATGTCAGGCTGAAAGGATATAAAAAGCTGTTTTATATCAGCAGCCTGTTGTCTTCCCTGCTAGCAGCAGTTCTCCAGGGACTTCAACCTAGGATCTTTAATCAAAGATACAGAAGGAATGTAGAATCCAAGGCAGTGAAATCACAACTTTACTATGAGCCTCCTGTATGAAAAAAGAATCTCTAAAATTTGCATTTTTGTTCAACTTCCATTCTCTACATGTAGAATTAAAGACTACATTTTAGAGGTACACACACAAAGTAACCACTGGATAAAATAATATTAATAGCAATATTTTAATACCACTATATAATAATGTAACATTCATACACTGACTAAAACACGTTAAGTCAATTAAAACACCTATTTTGCTCAATCAGCTACAGAAATACAACTTGGCCATAAACATGCATTTAGGTTTAATTAGTGACTCGAAATATCAGTAAACTTTTAAAAAGAACAGTAGTACTTAATTCCCAATCTACTACGCAACAGTCAAGCAAAAGGGACAAGGTAGTGTATCACATGAAACGTCTATTATCCGTAACTTTAATGGTGCAACAACTATGTTTTTAGCAAGGCTCAAAGATGCCTGTTGTATATTCCAATCAGTTCCTCTCATACCAATATCAAACCTCTTCACCTTACACCCAATGTCATTCATTCCTGACAACATATCAAACATAAAAAACCACTGATTGCTAAAAAAAAAAAAAAAAAGTTAATCAGATTCCTGGGGCCAATTATAAAGTAGTGGTTCTTCCAAATAGTTATTTTATGAGTGCAATTTTTTTTAAATGAACTTTGTAATTTAAAGATAGGGTGGATTTGTTTAAGCTACTATAGAGAAAAATAGGGTTTTTCTATCATTTCAAAAAGATACAATGGATCAGGACAATCATTCTCCCCTCTCCCCCCATATTAGTTTTAATACAGGTTTACAATTCAGAAAAACAATCAGTAACATATAAATATACTTACATCCACAGAACACTCAAAAATTGCATCATCCAGTAAGGTAATCTTGCAATGCATGCTATTTCGGGGTTTTCTTGCAGTTTTGGGAGCACTTTTTAATTCTTTTTCCACCTTTCCCTTGTTTTCTTTTTTTTCAGCTGTATTGGAACACTCCACCTGCTCTTTTTCTTCCTTAATTTCAAGATCTATGTTCTCTGGATCTTGGTCCTGATCTTCTCTCCTATCCTCTTGAGCAGGCTGAAATCATTAAAATATTCTAACATAAATAAAACATTTCCCTGTAATATGTGTTTATATTTGTATTTTATAAATCTATATTACTTTAAATACTTGATAAGTAAAACTTTTTTTTAAACCAGGACACTCTAGCTGAAATTCACAACCTGCATTGGGGGAGGAGGGAGACTTTTTAAATAAAAGGATACATGCATATACTGGGAATTGCTACTTAAATGCCATTAGTTTCCAATATAATTTAAAATGTAACAAAATACATTGTCCATAAATTATACCTTAAAAATGTGAAACATTTCCCAATTTGAACCTAGTTAAATAAACTTCTTCAAAATTAAGTTGTAAAACTTGGATTAATTATTTTACATGCTGCCTACTGCCAAATGGCTCTAAGAGGTACCCACATAATCAGTAAAAACCATAAAGCAGCAGCATAAAAAGTATCTAAAATCCCTATGCAAATGAGGGACATGCTTCAACTCCAAAAGCAGTTTGTTTTCAATTATGGCTGGATCACTGGAAAAGCAGACATTTTATGGATGTTAGACATACCCATGTTAAAGCCAGAATTTAAAACAGGATGGGGACAACTGCAAGTATCTTTGACACAAGCTTTGTGCACCTTGAATTGGAACTGGAAGACAGTATAGCTTTTCAATATTGGTGTAATAGAGCATTTATATTTTCTTGGGGATAAAATCCATTTACCGTATTTTTCGGAGTATAAGATGCTCCGAAGTATAAGACGCACCTAGCTTTTGGGGAGGAAAACAAGAAGAAAAAAATCTGCCTCTGCCTCCCACCAATTTGCCTCCTTGCAACAAACAGCAAACAGTACAGATGATATACACTGTTTGCGGTGTATTTCTGTGCATGTGTGCCTGACCCATAGAAATAGCAAAGAATTGGAGAAATGAACATTATGGCAGTATATTAATGCCAGAAAGTTTTCTTAAATGTAGTCACACTAACTCCTCCTAATTATTTAAATAGATCTACTCCAAACATGACTAAGTCAGGGTCTAACTCAGCTGCCTTATCTTAATACTACAACAGGACACTGTTACATTTCAGACTATACTTGTACAGATGCTGTTAAAATTGATGTGGCTTTCTGGAAATATACGTTATTCTCTGCTATTTAAAAGAAGATAGAATAGCACAGGGCCTCTTCAGATCAAGCATTTATTTTAAAAAGCTTCTTCATTTTGTTAAATTGTCTAGAACAATAATAAAGCAGTCTTTAAAAAATAAGTCTAATAATTTGAACATTCTATAGGCATTTATAGTTACTGACTTACCTCCTTGCAGCAAACAGCAAGTTTCCGTTTCAGCACAGCCTGATTAGCACAAGAAAATAAAAATCTGCCTCTACCTCCCAGCAATTTGCCTCCTTGCAGCAAACAGCAAGTTTCAGTTTCACTTTCAATTTTAGTCAGCCTGATTAGCACAAGCAGCTAATAGTTTCAGGCTGCAGGGATTGCCATAGCCTATTCCTGCTTGCAGCCTGAAACAGCCGATGGTCAGGAGGCTTGTGCTTGTGCTAATCAGGCTGTGCACTGTTTGTTGCAAGGAGGCAAATTGCTGGGAGGCAGAGGCCAAAGGGTGGGGGTGCGTGGGTGGGGTTACATTCTGTGTATAAGACGCACCCAAATTTTCACCCTCTTTTGTGGGGGGGGAGTGCATCTTATACTCCGAAAAATACAGTAAGTCCCAATAAAAATATATTCTGTTTTAGTTATATTAAACTAAATTACTAAATAAACTATATTAAATTAAAGTCATATGCACAATATTAGGAGGAATCTCCCTAGAAATCTAAGCAGCTAGAAAATATTACATTTACATGATATTTACCTGAGTTTCTGCACTGCTGAGTGAGTGAAGATCTAAAGACGGATCAGTCCTAAGTTCAGGTTCAGGAGCTGCTATTGGGGCTTTCAGCAAAATCTCTTCATTGAGATCAGCTTCTATATCAGTCTCTTTCTGGTGTTCTTCACCAAGTTCTTTTGTTCCTGCCCCGTTGCCTTCTTCCTCCGATACCTGAGATTTGGGCCTCTTGAGAAGTGATGAAAATAAGCGTGACAGGCCACGAGTTTCAGAACTGCATTCTTTGTTCTTACTCTGGTCCTCTCGGGTGGGTGTGTCACCATTGGATGCTTTCAGCTTCTTCTTAGATGGATTATCCCCCTCGGGTGCTTTCTCCACAAAAGATTCCTGGGGATCAGTTTCAGCAACTACCTCCTCCTCCTTTGGGGGCTGCTGTTTAGGAGTCTCAGACTCTGCCACTAAACTTTTTTCAGTAGTCATGTTTCTAGTGGCAAAAAAATAAAACTTAACTAAAGACATGAAATATTAATACAAAACCACATTTTATGTTACATAAATAGCTACCTTATTTTTCTTAATCAAGAAAAAAAATACTAACATTTATAATTCATAAAATTTCTTTTCCAATGCATCATTTCAGTAAGATAATGTGTGCTGCATATATTTAATGTACTGGACGTGAATTCTTTGTGATTACAAAGTTCAGTTTATCAGGTACAAAAAATAAAATCCAATGCAAAATTCTAAAACTTAAAACTAAAGCAGGATTGCCAAAATTAATCTTGAGAATTTTGTTGTGTACATAGATTACTCTCAAGGCTTTCTAAATGCTTCTTACTTATAAAACAAAATAGCAGTCTACTTGAAGATGGTTCACCTGCCACTAACACCTAGGGGAATGATAGGCTAATCAAAGGCATGTAAATTGGGTGTTCTATATTACAAGACCCACTATTTCTTGCCACAGACAGAACTCCTCAAAAGACAACTTAATGCACATGGATTTATATAATATCTGAAAACTACTGAACTATGTTACCAATAATAAAATCAGATTTTGGGCGGTAATATTATACAACAAAAGCCAGTTACACATCTTTCTGACCATCTTACTTCTGCCATCACTTTCTCTTCCTACTAACTTTGATAGGGAGGAAAATCCAAGATAATTATGTCTCTGGAAGAAATACATATCAATATATCTAAAGAAGGAGAAATGCAGCTTTCCTTCATCTTCTTTCCTATTAGACTCAAGTACATTAGGTAGAGGAGGAGAAATTATAATAATTGATATTATTTTAAAAAATCATATTCAAGCTTCAAGTCCAGATCAAAATGTGATATGAAAACACAACAGAAAGTGAAAGGAGAGTAGCCATTTGCAAATAAAGAAATGCAAAACAATTTTATCAAACTTGGAGATCATCAAAACAGGTAATCAGTGACTTAAGAATTAATTTACTGTATCTGTCCAGGAAGAAAGTAGGGATGACTATTTCTACTGATTAGATGGATAGCAGGTAAGCAACAATACTTTGTTCTGCGAAATCATCACTCAAAACAAGGTGTATCAACCTGGCTGCCTCTTCGCTTTAGTATCTTGTTCTGGAGGTTAGAATGAGACATCAGGTGTTCATTCACTTCCATATCTTAGTCTGAAGGCTCCTAAAAATCTCCTAAAAAGATTAAGCATTATATTGTCCTCTCCAGCTACTGAGGTGGAATTACATGGACACCTTTACTATGTAACATAAGAGGTCTTGACCTGCCTAGAAAACATTTTTTGGATCAAAGCTATTAAGGCAGAAGACAGAAATTGGTTCCATAAAACAGGCAAGCAAATATCTGAATATATTCTATCCACTATTCGAAGTCCAACATTCTATCTACTACTCTATATCTCGTCTTGTTCTACAGAACAACTTCAAACAATAAAAGCTAAATAAAATATGCAAGGCTAAACAAAACAACCCCTTTTTTTCCCTTTACAAAATAATTTATGCCTTTAAGCAATGTAATTTTATCCCATCATACTGAACGCTACTGAAATCTAATGAGCTTTACAATGCTACCTATATGAAACTATACATATTTCAGGGGATAGAAGAAAACAGATTATCTTTCAAGAAAGGATTTTCTGTTGGAAAGCAAGATGATCAAGTGATACCATGTTTAGCATAACTATAAAAAAAAGATAAGGGTTATATTACTGTAAATTACAGTAATGATCTATATAAAATCTTTAAAGTTTTAAGAGTTTCACAAATGTAGTCCAAATTTCAGTCCTGAACTGGAGCTGAGAAAATTTTTCACCAGATAGAGCACTAAATAGCTCCATGTGCTTCTAATTAAACTATTGCTACATAAGTGGGGGTAAAAATGTATATTTTCAAATTTTATATTTTAGCCTTAAAATCAGAAGACATATTTCTTTTGATTACTGTAAAAGCATCTGGAGGATTTACTATACAATAATTGCAAGTTTCAATGCTGATTTCCTAAAACTATTAAAGAATAATTTTCAAAAACATTTCAAATAAAAATGTTTGCAATTTGATTCTTCAGACCAGTGAAATTCTAACTTCATCCAATTGCATTAGTTGCCAATGTTAATTTTCCTATGTTATAATTAAATAATCCATCGGTGCATTCCATAAAAAGTGGTTTGGAAGCAATATTGAACTATAATAGTATAGAATGAATGCTGTTTATACTTTAGAAATTACACAGCAATGTAAAAGCTAAAAACCATTTCAGGAATACTATCCCGCCAAACACAACCATAGCTGTAATGCTGACTCCTTCCCATTCATCTTGTGCTTAATACAGATATGTTTATATTCCGCAAAAAGAATGGGGAGAAACTGAGTTATACTTTGGGCTATATGCCAAAAAAACTTGGGAAAATACCAGCCAAAATAGAATGTTTTTACAAATTCCTCTACCACTCAAGCTTTGAAGTGGAGAACCAGATATATGCTTATGTGCAGCCACAGCCATAATTGTTTTTTTCAAAAAAAGTAAACAACATAATCCCCAGGAGGGGGGATATTTCCCATTTTAAATATGGACACAGGACGTTTGTTTGCAGAATTGTTTATAGCGGTGTGGTGTATTAATGAGATATATAACTTTCAAACAAACTCCACCTAAGGCAGTGATGGCTAACCTTTTTTTCTTCGGGTGCCGAAAGTGCCCACACCCATAATGCAATGCCCCCCGTGCGCCCTGCCCCTGTGCATGCATGCGTGACCCCCCGCACTGCCCCCCTGCACATGCGCACACGACCCCCACATGCTCCCCTGCGCATGCACGCACGAACCCCCCGCGCCCCATTTTGGGCCTAGCAGGCCTCCCTGAAGCCTCCTGAGGCCAGAAACGGCCCGTTTCCGGACTTCCGGTAGGCCTGTTTTTCACCCTCCCCAGGCTCTGGAGGATTTCCTGGAGCCTGAGGAGGGCGAAAACAGCCTCCCCCGGCCCCCCCGGAGGCTCGAAATGGCCCGTTTCCGGACTTCCGGGAGACCCATTTTTTGCCCTCCCAGAGCCTCCGCGCGAGCCCTCTACTTACCTGACATCCAAAACAGGCCACGTGGAGACTCCTGGGAGGGGAGGAGTGGCGTGGGCGGGGCCAGCCGAAAATCAGCTGGCTGGCGCACGCACATGCGCGCTAGAGCTGACCTAGGGCAACGGCTCGCGTGCCCGCAGAGATGGCTCCGCATGCCACCTGTGGCACGCGTGCCATAGGTTCACCATCATGGACCTAAGGTTTCAGTTAAGTGAATGAATGTCTCCACGGTTTCCTGAGAATTACATTACATCACAACACTTTCAAATAAACATAAGGAAAAATCCTGAAAGATGCAGAGATAGGCATGCACAACTATTTTACTACAGGTACTCCTTGACTTACAACAGTTCATTTAGTGACCGTTTGAAGTTACAATGGCACTGAAAAATGGTTAAAACCATTTTTCACACTTATGACTATTGCATCATTCCCATGGTCATGTGATTTACATACAGATGCTTGACAACTGGTTCATATTTATGACGGTTGCAGTGTCCTGGGGTCATGTGATCACCTTTTGCAAACTTCTGACAAACAAAGTCAATGGGGAAGCCTGATTCATTTAACAACCATGTTACTAAGTTATCAACTGCAGTGATTCATTTAACAAATATGGCAAGAAGTTGTAAACAGGGTAAAACTCACTTAACAAATTTCTCACTTAGCAACATAAATTTTAGGCTCAATTGTGGTCTTAAGTCAAGGATTAGCTGTATATCCTGTCCTTATTGTACACTTTTCTGAACTTTAAACCGCCTAAACCAGATTAAAGGGCTCTCTCTTCTTTTCTTTTTAAAATTAAAATAAAAGATTTACTTTTCCCATTTTAAAATGGTAAATACTTTTTATTTAAATTAAATAATTATGGAATGAATAATGCTAAAGAGGCGAATCTGAAGAAATATTTTTGCTCTATTTGTGGTATGCAACTTGGTTATGTTCCTCAATTTCACTCACTCTAACATCAGTAAAGACCCCTATTAATAATATTAATTAATCTAATAGTATCTCAGTCTGGAATAAATTCTCTCAGATACTACCGGTATATTCTTGCCACACTGATAGCCAAGATCCTAGGTTTTGATAGTGTAAACTTTGGTTTGATGGAGGTTGTTCACTGTAGTGTATTTCTCTTTGTTCTTACTGGATTCTCCATTTTGGGATTCTTTTAATGCAAACCGGGCTAATGAAGAATGCCTTAATAAAATACTGGCTCCCACCAGTTACTCTATTACACTTCCTTCATTATATATTACAAATACTCATTTATGAAATATTAAACATCTCTGATCATATAATATTGCATATTTAATATCGTAAAATATAATGAAGTGCATTTTTATTACTGTACAGATCTTTCAAGAAAATAAAGATTCTGTGGTTCTTAAAGGATAAAAAATTGCATATAAAAAGTAATCCAATCAGAATTGGGCCATTTTATATTCAATAGCATATATTGCACTGTACTTGTAAAAAAAAATTCTAGTTATGCTACAATGAAAGCAGCTTCATCTGTTTTCTAGTTGTCACTCAGGTTAACTAATTTAAACATGTTCTACTGAATTAAGATTCAGAATGTTCACAATAACAGAGTGGGGAGGGACATTGGAGGTCTTCTAGTCCAACCCCCTGCTCAAGCAGGAGACCCTATATCATTCCAGACAAGTGGCTGTCCAGTCTCTTCTTAAAAGTCTCCAGTGAGGGCTTTGATATTTCTATCTATAAATATTCATAAACAAACTATGTTTAACCAATGCGATTTTTTTCTTTTCATTAGAAAACTGCACATTTGGAAAACTGGCCTCTGAGTATTAAACATAACAATTAATGTGCAAAGACAACAGGAAGTAAAAAATATGCCTAACCTTTGAAATGTTAGACCACACCCGTTTCTGATGAAGCAACACAATTATGTTTATCTTTGAAGCTGATAATTCACAAAGAAAATGTAAAACAGTAATACAAAGATTTTTCTTCTGATTGTGTCCGATTCTTGGAGACTGCCTGGACAAGTTCCTGTGGTTTTCTTGGCAAGGTTTTTCAGAAGCAGTTTGCCTCCTTCCTAGTCCTGAGAAAATGACCAGCCAGAAGTTATTGGCTTTGTGCCTAAGGCGGAACTAGAACTCACATCTCTTGGTTTCTAGCCTGATGCCTTAACCATGACATTAAACTGACTCTATATTTAATCAACATATTATAGAACACAAAATCATTACTATTATTTATTTATCAGGCTCTATTAAACATCTATTTATGGCTATTTAGGGTCTAATATAGCACTTAGAGAGGCCATGTGATCACTATTTGTGAAATTCCCAGCTGGCTTCCAATAAGCAGTCAATGGCAGGAGCAGGATTCACTTAACAATCATATGATTCACCTAACAACTGCAGTGATTCATTTAACAATGTGACAAATGGGACATAAAATCAGGCACAATTCACTTAACAACTGTGCCTTGCTTAGCAACAGAAATTCTGATCCCCTCTGTATTTCCTATAGTTTTGAAACCTTAACACTATAATGACTAGGCAGTTAACCTAGAAGCATAAAATATAGACAAATGATCAACACACACGTAAGATTAGTTGCTAACAGCAAAACTACTTGTTTTATATTACACAAAAAGGGCTATAATTTGGCAGAGATATACATGAATCTATGAAGTATATGAAACAGAGATCTTAACCCCTGAACTGTATATGCTTTTAAGACAACTGAAAAGACTACAAGCAGTCCTCAACTTACAAAAAGTGGGACTAGAAAATCTGTTGTTAAGCAGTGCAGTTGCTAAGCAAGCATAGCTGATATAAATGGAGATCATGTGAACCCAGGACACTGCAACTATCATAAATACAAGTTGGTTGTCAAGCATCCAGTCACAATCACATGACTGCGGGGATGCTGCAACAGTTGTAAGTCACTTTTTCAGCACTATTGTAACTTTGAACAGTTGCTAAACGAATGATTGTAAGTCAAGTACTATCTGTTAAGTGGTTTAGCACTGATAAAATTATTGTATCAATGGTCATTCAATTATCCTTCTCATTTCATAACAAAGCATTATTGTTAATTAAATAATTTCTCCAAGAACTACTTTCTATCATTCAGATTTTTTAAATTCTCTACCATTTCTTATGGTGATAGTTCATGGTTTAAATAAGGGACCAGTATCCCTAACCTTCCTAATATAAATATAAGATATCATTTATATCAATTTTAATAATCAAGGAAATATTTGGGTTATATTTAAAGTTTGCTCCTGACATCATAGAAAAGAATTGAAACGCTTATGGATGATGCTGTAAGCCAGACAGAGTTCCTTGCAGTAAATAACAAATGTAATAAATAAGCAAACAAACTTCACAGCTCAGAACTTTTTTCTTCAGTAAGATCTTAAGAACACAGATGATGATGATGATGATATGCATAAAGTCATGTCCGATTCTTGGCAATTCTATGAACCAGGTCTGTTCACATAAGTTTATTTTGAGAAAGTACTTGAAAATCTCTGTACCGGCACCCCAAAATGACAAACATAAAGATGTTATATACCAGGAGAGTTTTTAAGGGGAGAACTGAATTATATTCTGCCTTTCATTTTGCCAGAGGGTCATATGATTATGAATAATTAAAGTGTAATTTAACAATAACCTTGTATGAAAGAAATTCAGAATATCTGCAGTTTTAAGAGCTTTACAATCAAAACCTCTGTGTGCTTATTTATAGAACTATAATGGTTATCTCCTTTTCTTTCTTTTTTATTATGTCAAATAGTCAACTGTATTTCTGAGTTCCCTTAGCATTCTGCCTGCCTAATGAATAACCGTAACCCTTTATTTCCATTTCACCAGAATAACAAAGTATTATTTCCTCATAGGTTGCCAGTTTTTTTTACCTCCAGTTAGTACTAGAGAACTGTTTGCTTAGAAAGCTGGTTTAACATTACTGCTTCTTCTAGGTAGGTAGCCCATCTGCTCTCCAAAGACTTGATAAGAAATACATACAGAAAGAATGGATGTGCTAGGAATAATGCATGAGGCAGTGGCAGCATCATGTCAAACATGTAAGTTAACTCTTAGACAAGTTGCACTGAGTTACTGAAGTACATGAGTAAGTGTATGTCTGAAACATTCCAAAGCCTCTGACCACAATCTGAGATAGGCACTCATCAAGACTACTGGGACTGAAAATCAGTGTGACTTAAATTCAATACTACTTTCTTCAAATTGCTAAGGTGATGTTTCAACAAGTTAAAATAAATCCACAACTACAATCTAGTAATTAAAAACATGGGGACATGAAAAACCAAAACAAGATATATGAAAATATGTACAGGTAGTCCTTGACCTACAACCATTTTGTTTAATGACCATTCCGTTACAATAGCACTGAAAAAGCGACTTATGACCGTTTTTCACACTTACGACCAGTGCTGCATTTCCATGGTCACGTGATCAAGTGGCATGTATTTATGATGGTTGCAGTATCCCAGGGTCATGTGATCACCTTCTACAACCTTCTGACAAGCAAAGTAAATGGGGAAGCCAGATTCACTTAACAACTGTGTTACTAACTTAACTTAGTTAAGAAGTTAAGAAAGACTGTAAAATGGAGAAATATTCACTTAACAATTTTCTTGCTTAGCAACAGAAATTTTGGCTCAATTGTGAACATAACTAGAGGACTACCTATATTATAGATGTAACTTGACACCCATTCTAAAAGTAGCTGGTAGTATGTTCCTAAGGGCAGCAAATACTTTAAAGATTACAACAAACACATTCAATCAAATCTGGTAAATAACTGACAACCAGTACGAAAGTGTAAGTATTGGAGCGACTTGATCACTGCATTGTGCTCCAGTTAGAAAGCCAGTTTGTACCAACTGAAGTTTTCAGATGCTCTCCAATTACATACTGTAACACACTGAAATAGTCAAAATATGCTACTAGAACATGAATAAATGCAACTAAGTTGTATTTCATAGTTGTAAATTCATCATCTATTAACTTTAAATGCTATCAAATCTAAGTCTATCATTTGTCTCTTTGGCAAAGAATTTTAAGTAGGTCTCACTGTCCTGGAAGATATGAGATTTTTTTTCATATTGCCTCTGAATTTGGAATGACCTAATACCTTAATAAGAAAAAAAGTATTTTTATACAGTCCCTCAATTATGCTATTTCTTATTGGTTTCTTCAAAAGTGTATTAAAATACAAGATAACAAATAAGTAATCTTGAAGGATAAGTTACTATCAAGCACCGTATCTTTATTTGTCCCTCGTCTGTTTAAACTTATTCCAGTTCTCCTAATTTGATATTTATGACATTCAAAGTCTCACAACGTTATTTATAGGCCCAATCAATATTGAATACTCTACTAATATACAGTTGTAGTGTTGAAAGACTATAGTTGGAATTCTCTTATTAACCCAGGATTACATTAAACAAAACTCTGACAGCTGCCACAACTGATAACACTGCCAGTAAACTTAAGACAAACTGGGTAATTTTTTAACCCACTGACTGTTGGGGAGGGGAATCTTTCCTGAAATCAGAATTGAAATACTTCACCAAATTAAGGTTAAATTATTTAAAAATAACCTTTAAATCCAACATAGTGAAATGTGTTCATGGCATATAATGAAGTGAAAGCCACAAATCATATTATGCATTTAACATTTATCTGGAATGTCTATGGAGATTCTCAGTCATCCAGATCATGGTTGTTCCAAAGGTGCTTTTCGAAAGGCAACTGGGTTGTTTTTTCCATGAAGACATTTTGCTTCTCATCCAAGAAGCTTCCTCAATTCTTTGGTCTGGAATATTTATTATATAATGCCAGCTAAATAACTACAGTAAATGCAGTGGGACTGTTAACAGACTATAAACAACACAAAGCAACCGTACTACCGTAACTACTGGTATTCACTATTATATTAACATAACCAATCATGGGCCAAAAATCATTTGCAATAAATGAGTATACAAGCTTAAATCTTAGTGATTTCACAGAACATTCCATGTACTTTGGAAGAGGTTTGTCACTGACTTTATCTGGGATATTTATACTTCCCAGGTTATGGTATTAATCCATTTAAGTACTAACTTTGCCTAACTTTCTGAGAGCAGCTAAGTTCAACTACATGTGGCTAATGCATGTAGTGCTTTATCAAACTGAATTTAAGGCAACCATAGCTAAGTGAAAACTCACTAGAAGTTTTTTTTTTAAAAAAGTGATCTGGGCACTTTAATTTTTAACTGATTAGTTTCTATTACAGTAACCACAATATGGTTTTGTAATGAAAACAATACTTTAAATGCAAGAAAGGCAATCACATAATATAACTTGGTTGCAGTTCCATATATCTCACAGTTAAAAGTTTGTACATCACAATATTGCTTAAAGAATCACCCACCCTATTTACTATAAGTGAAAAATACACATAACTCATTAATATTTATCTCATTAAACAACTTAAAAGCTTTTTTCAAAATCTTTCATCTGGTATATGATCCTCAGACCTTTGAAAAGGTCTACATTTGACAGAAGAAATCAAGCTAAATTACAACAAGACATATCTATAAAATACCCCCTTTAACATATAGAACTGAAATAGAGACCAACAAAATGCCTATGGAGATTCTCAGTCATCCAGGTCATGGTTGTCCCAAAGGTGCTTTTTCAAGAGGCAAATGGACTTTCTGGCTTTTCTTTGAAGATGTTTCACTTCTCATCCAAGAATCCATGGTGGGGAATGGAAAGATTCAGTCATCATCCAGTCAGAGCTGAAGAAGCTTCTTGGATGAGAAGCGAAACGTCTTCAAAGAAAAACCAGAAAGTCCAGTTGCCTCTTGAAAAAGCACCTTTTGGGACAGACCAACAAAATGTTTTCATGCTGTATTTAGGACTAAGATGTATGGCAATCAAAGCAATGTAGCTTCAGTCAACATTAAACAGAACTAGGGTATGTAATCATGGGTATCAGTAGGCCTTTATTGTTTTTATTTTGGAATCCACGACCTTGCTGTCAAGAGAAATAACCAGAGGAGCTCCAAGGAACGGTGTTCAGTTCATCTCAGTATATGCGAGAGATTTCCTGTACCTGATCAGCTTTGTCTCTCTCTGTCCCTCTCTCCCCCTCCCCTTCCCCAAAACGCTTACACAACTGCAGACGGCCCCTCCCCCCCCCTTCAAACTCGAAACTGTCACCGCTGTACCTTTGGTGCCATTGAAAAAAAAAAAAAAAAGCAAGAAAACCCAAGAAGATGAAGATCTGAGAGGCAGTATAAAAGAGGGAAGGCTTTGAATCCAGACCACAATCCAACTGACCAGGGATATAGAAAGGGGAAGCGCAGGAGGCTATCGCGGAAGCTAAACCCGCCAGCTCGCCTTTTAATCTTTCCACCTCGTCTCTTCTTCTTCTCTTCCCACCACCACCACCACCGACATTCGCGCCCGCGCTCTCCTCAATCCAACCCGCTCACCTCACTTGAGTCACACCGTCTTCCATCCCATAATCCCTTCCCTTCCTCCGGCCGGGAGGCTGCCAGGCAGGCAGGCGGGCGCGAAGACACCGCTCAACACGCTTCTCTCTCTCTCTCTCTCTCTCTCCCACCCCCCCCATCCCCGAGACAGCCCCCGGCTGACGAAGCGCCCCCTTTCCTCCGTCCCAGACCTTCACTGCACCACCTCTCCGTACCGTCTCCACCACCACCACCACCCCGCGGCGCAACGAAGCCGGACGCTCCTTCCGCACCTCAGAGCGAGGGACACGGCTGTCGCTGCCCTCGCGGCCGGGCAAAAGGCCAACGGCACCTGAGCGCCTCCCGGGGCCGTCCAGGCAGCGGCCCCGCCCTGCCAGGAGAGAGAGAGAGAGAGACCAGGTCCCTTCTCGCGGCGACGCCAACCGACGCGCCTCGCCTTGCCTTCTCCGGTGCCTCGGCCGTACAAGTCAGTCAACCCGACCGCCAGCCGAATGGATGGATGGCCAGACAGATAGCCGTCTCTCTCTCTCTCTTCTTCGGCGAGCACGACGCACCTCGCTGAGGTAAAGCGGGGACCGAGAAGAAAAGGGACGAGGGACGGAAGTCGCTTGTGTCGCCGCCTCACTTGCCTGCCGCCTCCCCAGGTGGGGGATGCTTGGACACCGATAGCCTTTCGCGAGGGTGCCGGCAGCGGTCGAAGGCGCCCCCCCTCCCTTTCCCCTCAGACGGTCTCGCTGCTCGGCTGGCTCTCGTTCAATCGCGCTCTCCCTCTCTCCCCTTCACCCACCTCTCCTCTTCCCCCCCCCGCCCCATAACATAGTAGTAAGTTTCTATTGGCGGAGAGGAGAAGGCGGAGTTCCTCAGCGGCTCAGCCATTGGCTCTCGGCCGCGGAGAGGGTGGGAACCAAAGCGGAGCGAGAAGGGGAGGGGGGAGAGAAGACTGGTGGTGGTGGTGGTGGTGGTGGTGGTGGTGAGGACGAGGGAGCGCGGGACGCGCGGAGGGCTTCGTGGGAGACGCAACGGCAGCGGGAAGGAGGAAAAAAGCGCAAGCGCAAGCGCGCAAGAGGAGAAAGGCGGCAGTGGCGGGAGGAGATAGGTAGCGAAAGAGCGCGCACGCGCGCGCGCGAAGCTCGCGCCCTCTTCAAAATAAATGAATCCCAACGGCCATCTGGGTCAGTTAGGAGAAAAAGGTGCGCGCGCAGGCGCGCTCTCTTATTTCTTCGCCCCCCCCCCCCCCCCGCTTCCTTCGATATTTCTGCGTTTCGGTGGATCTGGCAGACTACGGAGGATCTCCGTTGGATTAAGTAGAAATAAAGCCCCGTGGGGGAGGAGGGGGAGAAAGTGTAGGAAGTGAAAATGCAGGACTCTTTTTTTTTTCCCCTCCCTTTCCCCCCCCCCCAAAAAAAATATATGAAGGAGATGGGGAAGATAACAATGGCTCGTCGGCCCAGACGTCTTTTACCAAAAGGCGGGGCTGCCGAGGTGTAATAATAGTAAGAGCGGAATGGACGAAGGAAGCGAGGCATCCAATGGAGTCGGAGTCTCGAGCGCTGCGTCAGATGGAAAAAAAGCAGCTCAGCTTAAAAGCGTTTGCAGGAGAAGCTGAACCCCGGTTTACTCAATTAATCCAGCTTCCTGTGGCAGTCTCCGCATATGCTAATCCCTTGAGCTGCTGAGTCCACTCGACGCAAGAGGTGAAAAGGTGGTGATTAGCTAGTGAATGATTCAGGTTCAAGAAGCAGCCGTTAAGGGCCATCCAGTCTGTTTCCCAAAAAAGTCAGCCTACTGTTTTGTTTTGTTTTTAATTCCCCCCCCCCCCCAAGCATTTGGCATACAGAGAGATACACTGCCTGTGAATGTGGAGGCTCCATCTCTTTGGCTTTTGATAATCCTGTCATCTCACTGACTCGGTGATCTGCGCTGTATCTGTGGCAGTGAGAACAATCCATTAACTGTGTATTTTGTGAAATCCTTTCTTTTGTCTGCTGCCCATCTGATTAGATAAGTGCCTACTTATCAAAGCTGCCAAGTGGTGCAAGATTGTATGAGAAAATGATCTTTTAATTGCATGGGTCCTGAATTTCTCATACAATGTTGCACTATTTGGTAGCCTTGATAGTGAGTACTTAACCCCTAATATTGCTACACCCACATGAAAAATTCCATATAGTCCTCAAGTTTACAACCATTTGTTTAGCAATTGTTGGAAGTTACGACTAGTGGAAAAAGTGACTTACAATCTTCGCACTTAAAGCTAATTCCACCGCATTTTTGTGGTCACATGAAAAAAATTTGGTGCTTGGTAACCAGCATATACTTACAACAGTTACAGCACCATGGGTTATGTGATCACCATTGATGATCTTTTCCAGTCAGCTTTCCACAAACCAAGTATATGGGGGAAGCCAGATTCACTTAAAAACCACAGCAAAAGATTGGGCAGGACTCAATAACTACCTCAGCGACAGATGTTCCAATCCCAATTGCTGTCATAAATCAAGGTTCACTGGTAGTCTGAAGTAGACATAGCTTAATCCGCTTGCCAGTATCCTGAGAAACAACTACTATGTCAACACAGCTTCATACTATAAAGGGGCAGAAGATCCCTCCTATGCATTTTACTTCTGGAAGTTCCTTGAAACAAATATCTATCACTTTCTTTGCTATGGCATCATAACACAACTTAAACATCAAGCACAGTGAAATCAGGAAGTGTTGGCTCTGCATATTTAAGTTTAGCATATGCCTTTAAAAAACGTAAATCTGAAACACGCCAGCTTGCTCGAGGAGGAAGTTGTAGCAAAATAAGGCTTTCATGGGGAAAAAAATAGCTTCTACCACATATTTGCTCTGAAGAGTACTATAATACCAAGGGCACACATGCATTGGGCAGGTTAAAAGTGATGCAGCTGGCCTTCCTGCTATAGCAGCAAAAGGTGTTGCATTTATTTATTTATTTGTATTTCTATGCCGCCCAACTCCCAAAGGACTCTGGGCGGCTTACAGCAAATATAAAAAATGTAATAAAATATAGAAAGCTTATATAATTAAAAACAATTAAAAACCCATACACATCTTTTCCTGGCCGGATCTCGCCAAGTTGCAAAAGTGAGATCAACGGCCCCAAGCCTGCCGGAAAAGCCAGGTCTTCACCGCTTTCCGGAAGGCCAACAGGGTGGGGGCAGTCCGGATCTCAGGAGGTAACTGGTTCCAGAGGGCCGGGGCAGCCACAGAGAAGGCCCTCCCCCACGGGCCCGCCAGCCGGTACTGTTTAGCTGACAGGACCCAGAGGAGCCCAACCCTGTGGGATCTTACCAGTCGCTGGGAGCTATGTGGTAGGAGGTGTGCATGAGATTTTTAAACTACCCGTGTTTCCCCGAAAATAAAACGGGTCTTATTTTCTTTTGGGCTCCAAAATAAGCACTAGGTCTTATTTTGGGGGGGGTCTTATTTTTTTCCATGGATGGGAGGCCCATTTCTGTTTGCTCACAACGGGGCAGGAGGCTGTGCAGTGTGCTAGTGCCGCGCGGGGGTGAAGCTGCCCCATGTGCCCTGCACTGGCTTACCTCAGGGCCCCCGCAGCCAGGCCACCTATGCCCTGACACCTGCCTCACCTCATGACGGCTCTGGCAGCCCCATCCAGCAGGACTCCGGGTGGCTATCGGCCCACTTCTGCTTGTGGCCACAATGAGCAGAAGGCCGAGCAACTCTCCAGTGCCGCGGCCACAAGGTGAGGGGGGGGTGGAGCTGTCCCACACACCCCGTACTGGCTTACCTCAGGGCCCCCACAGCCAGGCCATTCACGCCCCGACACCTGCCTTGCCTCATGGCCACGGTACCAGTACACTACTTGGTCTCCTGTTCTGTTGCAGCCGCGAGCAAGCAGAAGAAGTGGGCTGGTGGCCACGTGGGCTCCTGCTGCACATGGTTGCTGGTGATGCCGCCGCAGGCAGGTATCTGGGTGTGGATGTCCTGGCTGCGGAGGCCCTGAGGTAAGCCGGTGTGGGGCACGTGGGGCAGCTACACCACCATCCCGTGTCGCCTCATGGCCGCGGCACCACGAGCAACCAGACAGAATGGGTGTGCGGCCGGCTGCACAGGCTTTTAAGTAGGGCTTATTTTGGGAGTAGGCACACGTAAAAACATGCCAGGGCTTACTTTCGGGATAGGTCTTATTTTTGGGAAAACAGGATATACACAGCCTCAGCTTTCCACCACAATTTGGACTGGAATTTCAGTCACAAGTTATGGTCATAAGTAAATTGGACCTGATTTCACAACAAGTGTTATGGTAGTCATTAAGCACCTCGTGGTCATTAAGTGAATCATGCAGATGTTAAATGAACCCAGCTTCCCCAATGGATGGGGTTTTTTGTTGGAAATTAGTATCGCAAACCGCAATCATGTTACTGCAGGACGGCTGCAACCGGTTGTAAATACGAGCTGCTTGCCAAGTGTTCCAGTTGAGCTCACATGACTATGGGGTGGTGCAATAATCATAAATGAGACTACAGGTTGTAAATCACTTCATAACTTTGAACCATCATTAAACCAACAGTCGTAAGTCAAGGAATACCTGTATTCTTCACAGTGGTAACATATGAAAAGGATGCATCCCCTTATCATAGAAAGGCATCTGGTGGCTCTCTCTAATATGTGTCACACTCACAGCACAGGAGATACTTTACGCCCAGTTATTGAGCACTGAAACATCCATGGCTTCCTCTTCACAAAAAATGGGTGAAAAGTTTGTGTATTAACACACATCTAATACAGATACACCTCCATGCACATATCAACACTGCAATCCAACAAGCTCTTTTTTCCGAAGATCATTACCAACATTTATAAACAGCATGCCATTTACTACACCGAAGAGTTAAAAAACAAAAATTCCAGGATTCTTAATATGGAAAGATTACAAGAGAAAATAATTATAATTCTCAATTGGGTGGTGTGTGTTTTTTAATCTCCCTTTTACATACAGGGGAAGCGTAATCTGTCATACTGGCTTTGCATACTGCAGTAATCTATAAATCAAAGTATATAATGGTTGGGTTGATGCAAGACAGTAAGCCAAAACCAAAATCAATAAACTATGGATTTGTCCACTATGTGAACCAGGCCTTAGAATTACTATTTTATATAGTGCATGTACACGCCATATTTTCTCTCTCATGCTTATTTAAAGACCTCCCCTCATTTTATTCCACCTAAAGCCATCTTGGGCTCAAAGCAAGTGACTAGCCAAAAATCACATAATGAATTTGGTGGTCAAGTGTGGATTTAAATCTGTGTTTGCTGGTTGAGGTTTGACCCCATAACTGTTGTACTATCTCTTTACTACATTCTCAAATATCTGACCAAGGATCTCACTGCAGTATTCCAGAGGTGGGTTCCTCCCGCTTCGGACTGATTCGCCCGAACCAGTAGCGACCCGCTGATGACATCACAGATCCGGTTTGGTCGGTGCCGGTCCATGGGCGCCACCATCTTTTTTTTTTTTTTGAATTTTTTTTTTTTAATTTTTTTTTCTTTTGTGCAAGTGCAGAAGCCGAGTTTCCGGCACTGTGCATGCGGCTCAATCTTGTTTTTGGTGTTTTTTTTAAAAAAAAAGTTTTATGCGTCGCCATCTTGTTTTTGGCGGGTTTTTTTTTAAAAAAATTATTTTTTTGCACTGCGCATGTGCGCATGCCCACGAGGTGCGGCCACGCGGCGTGGGAGGAAGCCAACCGGCAGCAAGGTAAGTTAGAACCCACCCCTGCAGTATTCTCTAATCAACAAACAGGTATGGTCTCACTGTAGCCTTTTCACTGCAACATCTTTAAACAATCTGCAATTATTCTAAAGCAGTTCACTATTTCAAAAGCAGAGTTTTAGAATTATGGATATCTTTTAACTACATATGAAAGGTGCAACCTTATGTATACTGATCCAAAGTAAGTATAGCTGACTTTTTATTTGGACATACAGTATAATATTTCCAATTACAGGTAATCCTCAACTTACAACAGTTCATTTAATGACCATTCAAGGCACTAAAAATGATTTATGACTGTTTTTCACACATTGCAGTATCCCCGTGGTCATGTGATTAAAATTCAGACAATTGACTCATGTTTATGACAGTCACAGCGTCCTGGGATCATGTACCGTATTTTTCAGTGTATAAGACGCACTCCTCCCCCCAAAGTGGGTGGAAATGTCTGTGCGTCTTAATACAGCAAATGTTGCCGAAGCCCCGCCCACCCGCCGGCCCCCACCCTTCGGCCTCTGCCTCCCAGCAATTTGCCTCCTTGCAGCAAACAGCCTGGTCAGCTTCAGCACAGCCTGATTTAGCACGAGCAGCTGATTGGTAGTTGGATCTGCCTCCCGGAATACTGCCTATCAGCTGTTCCAGGCTGCGGGGATCGCCATCGCTGATGTCGCCACCCATCACCACTGCCGCCTATCGCCGCCTCCACGCACCCCATTTTCTGCCTCCGTGCATCCCGTTTTCGGCCTCCACGCGCCCCGTTTTCAGCCCGTTCCAGGCAGCGGGGATTGCCGCTGCCGCCTATCCCTGCTGCCTGGAATGGGCCGAAAATGGGGCGTGCGGCCAAAAATGGGACACGCGGAGTCCGAAAATGGGGCACTCAGAGGCGGCGATAGGTGGCAGCGGCGATGGGTGGCAACGGTGGCGATGGGCAGTGGCAATCCCCGCAGCCTCAAACAGCTGATAGGCAGTATTCCAGGAGGCAGATCCAACCACCAATCAGCTGCTCGTGCTAAATCAGGCTGTGCTGAAGCTGACCAGGCTGTTTCCTATTTGCTGCAAGGAGGCAAATTGCTGGGAGGCAGAGGCAGAATTTTTTTTTTTCTTGTTTTCCTCCCCAGAAGCCAGGTGCGTCTTATAGTCCGGAGCGCCTTATAGTCCGAAAAATACGGTAATCACCTTTTGCGACCTTCTGACAAGCAAAGTCAGCAAGGAAGCCAGATTCACTTAACAACGGTGTTATTAACTTAACAACTGCAGTGATTCACTTAATAACAATGGCAAGGAAGGTCATAAAATGGGGCAAAACTCACTTAACAACATAATTTTGGGGCCAAATTGTGGTTTTTCGTCGAGGACTACCTGTACAACCTTAGAGATATCCAAAGGATGAACATTGTGGTACTGAGTGTGAATCCAGTCAGAGCCACCGTCTTGGGTAGCGCTTTTAGTAGTCTGTAACATGCCTGCCAACATTGTAACTAGAGTGCTTGAGAAATTTCACTGAAGGAACAGTAGATAGATGCCACTTTTAAATGTGATTACACAGTCGAGGACCTGGATTACAATCCAAGAATTTTGATCAAAGCTATTTCCATTGTAGCACTGAGCTGATCTCATCAAATTTTACAAAGCTCAGCAGGGACAGCGCTGAATAATGCTTGGGTTGAAGACTAGCAGGAAATCCCAGGCCTGGAGGCTAGGCTGAGAAGTCAAAGGAAAAGAATACCCTGGAAAAAGGCAATGGCAAATCACTTTATGTTGTTGCCAAAATCCTACATGGATGTACCTGTATAGTTCCCAGGAATCAAACTTGGATTGATCTTGGGGGCAGGGGGGATCAAGCAGACCATGAATCCCTTTTTTAAAAAAATCATTTGAAAGCATAAAAATATATAACACAATCAAACAAAGTAGAATTGTGTGATTGCACAAGCTTGATCCATTTTTAATCCAAAATAAAATGATGCTTTAAAATGATGAGATTAAAGCAGTTGAGGAAATGGCTTTTGTTTTCTAGTGCACCAAAAATCCATGTTGCCTCTTGCATCATGAAGATGGTAAAAAGTCTCTTAAATTAGAAGGGACATTTTCTATAATCCTATTTGAAAGTTTAAATATGCTACAAGTGTGTCTTGTGATCCCTGCAGTTAAATATTACACAGGAGAGAGATATGCCAAGCCTGAAAAGAAAGATTACATAAGTAAATGTATTTGGAAGGGAAACAAAACATAGTCCTTTTAAAAATGTATTATACTCAGATTTCTTGCCAGAGAAATTTTTACAGGATGCATATTTTCCAAAGGGTAATTTTTGGAATGTATTTCATACTGTTGTCTCTGTTTAAAGTTAATACAATGTATTTTAGCGCATTACCAATTTTGTTAGTCTCGAGTTTGTCACTTATCAACAAAAGAGTTCCTTCAATCTTTGAAAGATTTTCTATTCAATGATGCCTTTATGCTGAAGGAACTATCTTCCATCCTTCTTTACTTTGATGTTAACACACTTTAAAAAGAAAATCAGCTTTGGAGGGATCCATGGAACAATGTATGAAATCAGGGGTGGGTTGTGGATCCTGTTGCTGCCAGTTCGCTCAGGGTTGCACCCCACGCCCGCACGCACCCGCAGCAATCAAAAAATAGCTTCTGCGCATGCGCAGAAGCAAAATCCAAGATGGCGGCGTCCACGGAGACACCGACAGAACCGGCTCTGTGATGTCATCGCTGAGTTACTAACGGTTCTAAAGAACCGGATAGAACCAGTAAGAACCCACCTCTGTGTGAAGTAGTAAGGCTGCAGAAGAAAGGGGACAACTGTCTCCTATCAGCAAGAAAACAGTGAGTGGACTTCTGCTCAGTAAATGATTCTCAGAGTATTCTGGATCTAATCCATTACTCTCCAGTTTATTAATTTTAATCCTACACTGTTAGATTATGTGCCATGTTGTTTATTTTGATGGGCAAGACATAAATGTGTGAAATAATATGTAACTGTAAGACACTATCAGTGCTTTAGGTAGTCTATTTGTCTTTTCTCCACGAAGGAGCTGGGAGCTAGAGATACAGTTTTTGCTTTATTTTTATAATTCATTGAGAATTGTGTAAATAAGACGTGTAAATGATTATATTTTATTTTGCTTAATTTCTTTCATGCATTTATTTTCCAGGAAGAGAAAGCAGCCAAAAGGGAAGGAAAGCCTGAAAAAAGTCCTCTTTTCACCTCGGTCTGTGTACCAGAGCCAGCTGGCTGCAAACTCTCCATTCAGGGAATTTCAAAACATTTTCCCTCCTCTCTTGGGGCTCCTGCACAGACAGCAGCCCGGGAGGTGGTAGTTACTAACAATAGACCACTCATGTTGCAGAAAAACACGCAGATGCAGCCCCCCACGTGCTGAAGGCCTTTTATGGGGAAAAAATGTTGCTGGTCATGCATATTAATAATGGCAGCCTCCTAGAAAGATTTCCTAAAATAAAGACATTTGACTACATTAAAGACAGCCTGCCCTTGACAGCTTCTTGAATGGATGCCATTTGAGGAGGCGTAGCGGCTGCATCTTAGATTCTTTCAACTTGTCATTTAGAACAAAAACAAACATTGGTCATTAAGTGAGGGGTTGAAACGACATGTTTACAGTGGTGCTCCTGGAATAATCATTAAGAGGAGAGAGAGAGGTGAAAGGATTAGAGCGCACGACAGGGAGACCAGAGAAGTTTATAGGCTTCCCAAGAAATTGGGGGGGGGGGAGGGGGAGGCTGAGCATTAAAAATGCAAAACAGCCATACTTGATCTAGGTTACATTGGAACACTTTTTCCCCTAGAGATATTCCTCAGAAATACTGAGTTATTTTTATTATTTCATTTTTATAACCGAAAGCCAGTCTAGGGGAGAAAAGATAATGATAGCTATTCCATGCTGGGTCCATTTTACCTGCTATATAGGCAAAGATGTCTGCAGGTTGTTAAAAAAAAAGGCAATATGGCCACAACAACTTAACCAAATCTGTGTACAAGCAACACACAAAAACTACATTGGTTGCATAGTCATGCTACCATTGACTTGGTTCCACCTTGTGAGATGCCCCAAATGTACGCATAAAATAAACCTATTATGCCTTGGATTCAAAGTTGACCTTATCTTCTTTTTGCCATACAATGGTTTGCTTGATAATAATTTACATAATCCACTGCCCAGACACAACAATTTGTAATACATTTGCATTATTCAATTTTACGTTAATGTGGCATTCCCGTGATTACTCAGGATTACTTGAACAAACTAGTATTCTTGCATCCTCAGGATTACTTGAATGAACTATTATACTTTTATGGTATTGACAATTGGCTGAGCACCTCTTAAGGTATTAAATTGCCAAATAGGCTTGAACCCTAGGAACAAGTGGAGTGAGGCAGGCAAGCTATACCACTTCAAAACCTTTGTACATTTCAATATGAAGCGTGGTAATCATTAAAAATCATAAACAGAGTATTTTATTTTTTTAACTATGAGTTTTCTAAAAATAGAAGCACAGACTTGTGGCATCTTAGTGACAATTTTTATAAGCTTTTGCGATTCATGAGCCTTTAAAGTAGCAGTGAATTTATTAAAGATAAATATAGGGGATTAACAGAGCAACCTTTTGAAAACTTTTTAATGATTTAATAATCAAATTACATAAAAATTACACAAAATGTGAACAAATCTCACAATTGTATTAGTCAATACCATCAATTGACTGATCTCTTATCACACTTAGAAATGCTTTTCTCTCATGCTTATTTCCTTTGTGGTCAAATGGATGACATTAGATAGCAGGGCTTTTGCAGAAGACTGTTTTAAATCTGGTCTCCTCTCCCATATTGTTTACTCCATCTGATGGGACTGAATTCAGCTCATGGACCACATTGAATTCTCACTTTGTTCTATAATATCCAAAACTTGGGGTGCAGATTTACTGCTGCTGTTCATAGCCTATTTATATGCCATTATATTGCTCAGTATCATGTAAAATATTAAAGTTTAAAACCTATAAGTAAAAAATTAGTACAGAAGAGAAAATGTATAAAAATGTATTTAAAATGGGATCAGCCTATTGAAGTACGTAAATGTACTGATTATTTTAATAGTTCATATTGGAGGCCTCTGAGGTTCAGGAACTGTAGCTCACTGGCAGATTCGCTCCCTGGTATAACATAGGCCAGCTTCATAATATGGCATACAAGCCCAAAAAGGAGATTTAGGTAAGAATGACCTTATAGATCTGAGAAAAAAATCCACATAAACACTGTATTTTATATACATTGAATGTCCATCCAGTCTGGTGTCCCCTCCACAGTTTAGCAGATCCGTATACAAAATAAGGAACAGCAAACTTTTGATCATCTGCACTTTGAGTACTCCAATGGCCAGAAGCAAACTCATGCCTACAGCATGGGCTCCAGAACATGAACTATATCAACGTAAACCAGCTGATACCAAATCATATCACAATCAGCCCTATTTGTTTGTTTATTTATCTATCACTTGTTGAGTAAAACAAATGTATGACAAACTCAATCTTGCAGATAAGCAAAATACATTTATTGATTGTCGTTTTCCAGTAATTCCAGAAAAAAAAGTATTCCCCATTATTGAGCAACTGCTAGTTTGCACTGCTATGAATCAGTCAGGAGCATGAAAAGAGCATAAAAGGAGAAAGCCCAGAAAGCAGAAATAAACCATGTCCATCTGCAATTGTGCTGTTCCTGGATTACAATCAATAAAGTCAATTAAAAAAACCCAATAGCTTCAAAGTCTGGTTTGCTATCCTAAAGCAAATTTTAGAACAGCCATTCACTAATTCTATTCATAGAGCATAGTAAGTCAAAGCCCACAACTTGCTAACTTCATTATTTAAACTCAGAAATCTGATTGGCAGATATTTAGGTTGTAACAATGTCCAGTAAACAATACCTAATAATTTAATATAAAAGAACTCAGAACACCGAAGAGGAAAATTGTACATATAACCCCTAATTGATTTTTTTTAGTGCATGGTCATTTTCTTTTCAGTCCAAAGAATCAAGCCAAATAATTATATTAAAACCAATAAAACAACTAGCTCCTTGCTAATATATTAAACAACTCATGGCAGACGTGCTAAACCTCTGTATTTAACATTTCTGTCCTGTTTTTAAAAATCTTAACTCTAATATTAGCCACTTTTTAAATTATTTTTTGTGAAAAGCATTTTGAAATTTGCTTTTAGTTCTTTTGCCTTCCATTCCTACCAAAACAAACAGAGTAACCTAGAATGTCTCTTTGCTATGTGGGTTATTTTACAAAAAAAAGGGGGGGGGGAATACTGCAGAGCTCATGACAAAATAATGAGAATTGAATCTGTCTGCCTCTTGTGGTCTGGAACATGAAAAGCAAAAAGACTGTATCCTGAAGCTATAAATAATGTCTCCATTCACATTCAAAGCTCAGCAAAGACAAAAATGCAACTCCCAAAGGACAGCTGTGAAGACTGGTTAAAAACCCAAAGTTTAGAGAAAATGTTTTACAGTCCTAGGCAAGATCGTTTTCTACCAAGGCAATCTCTCCTTGGTGCTCCATTTATATTCTTTGGACAGGAAGATACAGGTAGCCCTCGACTTACAATCACAATGGAGCCCAAAATTGCTGTTGCTAAGTGAGAGAGTTGTTAAGTGAATTTTGCCCCATTTTACGACCTTTCTTGCCACAGTTGTTATATGAATGGCTTCAATTAAGTTAGTAATACAGTTGTTAAGTGAATCTGGCTTTCCCATTCACTTTGCTTGTCAGAAGGTCACAAAAGGTGATCATACCACCCCAGGACACTGCAACCATCATAAATACGAGTCAGTTGCCAAGCATCTGAATTTTGATCACGTGACCATGAGTGTGAAAACTGGTCATAAGTCCCTTTTTTCAATGTCGTATCTTGGAACGGTCACTAAATGAATTGTTGTCAGTCGAGGATTACCTGTAATTTTAATGGTTCGTACACGGCCAGAGCATCCCAATTAGAGACTTGAGATATTTTCCAGTCAATCATAGCTTTCCTTGATAAAATTTTAGAAACTTCCTTCTGTTTTGTTGTCGATGTGGATCTAGCTTGTTTCCTCATCAGCACCACAACCCAAATCCTTTCACTTCATCATCAGACTGGCAAAGTTGTAAAAGCAAGGCCGTTCTTTCTAGAAGCCATTACAGTATTTCCATTTTCGGAAAGTTGGCTTCAGATGTTTCCTTAGAGGAAGGAGCCGTGCTTCTTGAGAAGACGTAAACTGATTCTCCTAAGAAAAACATCTGGGCTGCAATCTGTGCACTTGTTCATAAACAATGTTTGCAACTTCCGTGGTCTGATGATATATTTTTTTGTTTTGTTTTGCTTCTTCAGTCTTCTTTAACTTTAGCATCCTTTTGGCTGCTTTACCTCCATACCCAGAAGAAATGGCATTCACAGACAGCAAAGCCATCAAGTGGAAAGCAATACCAAAGGGCATTCAATTTCTCCACAGATTTGTACCAGCCAAGACCCAGCAAATCACAATCAGGGTTTGGCACTTATAGGGGATGTTGGAAAAGTTACAAAATCCTGTGCAGGCAATACCCTGCAATCCTCAGGTGAGAGAGACCTCTTCCAAACCAATAGTGAAAAGCAACAAACATACGATGAACGGTTGCAGGAACTGGGCATGGCTAGTCTAGTGAAGAGAAGGACCAGGGGAGACATGATAGCAGTGCTCCAATATTTGGGGGGCTGCCACAGAGAAGAGGGGGTCAAGCTATTTTCCAAAGCACCTGAAGGCCAGACAAGGAATAATGGATGGAAACTGAACAAGGAGAGATTCAACCTGGAAATGAGAAGAATTTTTCTGACAGTGAGAGCAATCAACCAATGGAAAAGAAGTTGCCTTCAGAAGTTGTGGGAGCTTCATCACTGGAAGCTTTCAAGAAGAGACTGGACTGCCATCTGTCAGAAATGGTGTAGGGTCTCCTGCTTGGACGGGGGGTTGGACTAGACGACCTACAAGGTCCCTTCCAACTCTGTTAATCTGTAATCTGTAATGGGGTGGCTGAGTGGATGCCATGCTGGCTGAGAATTCTGGGAGTTGAAGTCCACAAGTCTTTAAAGTCGCCAAGGTTGGACGCCCCTGCTTTAGAGGAAGATATGTACAGGGTTTTTTTTTTCAAATCAAGAGCCATCCTGGGACCCAGAATGATGGGCTAAGAGCTGCAGTCCCTGCAGTGTGCTCAGGGTGCAGTGGACAGGCCAGAGCAAAGCTAATGGGGGTAACTGAGATAGCATGCCAATGGAGACAGCATGCAATTGATGTGATGTTCCTTTGTATTTAATGTACTTTATCTTCTGTCTCATGAACACAACATGCCAACCATTTCTAGAAGGGGCAAGTTGTGTGCCTTTGTTTTAGATACCACAGCCATGATGCCTGGAGTGAAGAAACAGTCAATAGCAACTGTTTCTACCCATTCTACTATGTCTGGTAGAGCAGGTCCCTTTGGTGACATTGCTTACCTTCTCCATCAGGGCACCTGTCTACCTTGAGATGGAGGCAGCCCTGACCTTGTTGGCCTTCTGGAAGGCTGTAAAGACCTGGCTTTTCTCCCTGAAGCGCAGAGCACAGGATGCTGATGGAGCTCTGGTGTAGATGTGGTTTTTATGAGTAACTGATATTGCAATTTTTTTCCCAGCCCTGTTTCTTCTTAAAGGATTGATATAGCTGGTTTATTTATCTTTCTTTTCACCATCCAGAGTTTCTTGAGTAGAGGGAGCAGATGATAAGGAAGGAAGGAAGGAAGGAAGGAAGGAAGGAAGGAAGGAAGGAAGGAAGGAAGGAAGGCAATGGGTCCACCAATGGAAGGAAGGAAGGAAGGAACCATTCCTAGTTCCCTTCTGCATAATTCATATAATGCCAACCATAACAAACAAAATATAAGTCTGTCCACAGCAAATTATTTTTTATTTATTTATTTATTGAATTTATATTGCCGCCTATTTGCCCATGGTGACTCAAGGTGGTTTACAGAATAAAAGATCACATTTAAAACAATAAAAACTAACAAAAAGAATCAAATAAATTAATATAGTACAATATAACAAAAATCACCTCCCACCCCCCGGCCACAGTGACAGCAGATCACACGAGCCATTTAATGGGCTCCATCCTGCTCTGGGTTCCTCAGGACCGCTGGCAGAACCAGGTCTTCAGCGCAATTACCCAGCCTGGATTCGACACTTTATGGGTAATAGCTCTAGTAATAGTACTTAGACTTACAGTATATATCACTTCATAGTGCTTTACAGCCCTCTCTATTGCCCCCAACAATCTGGGTCCTCCCTTTACTGACCTCAGAAGGATGAAAGGCTGAGTCAACCTTGAGCCGATCAGGGTCGAACTGCTGGCAGTTGGCAGAATTAGCCTGCAATACTGCATTCTAACCACTGCGCCACCACAGCTCTAATGATGGGAGTTATAGTTGAACCCATGTGGAAATTACCTACTCAGAAAATGCTGATTTAGAGATTTGTGGTCCATGTATATAATACATTGTTCCCCAAAGCTGAAAGCAAAGAACTCTCACTTCCCTAACGTAAAGAGTTAAGATTTCTTTTCAGCTACAAGTCCTGTATGTAACTATCAGTCAAAAGCTGGCATAAATTAAATAATAACTACTCCATTTGGAAAAAAAATCAATTGTGGTCAGGTTTCTGGCAATGAAACACTACCTTCATGCCTTGTATTATTAGCATCATCAACAGGAGGGTAGTTAGTATTCTTTTAAGTTCTACAGCATTCCTCAATGAGTAAAGCCCATCTGTTGATCCAGCTAAGCCTTCTGTTTCCAGATAAACATGGAAAGGTTATGCAACAAGCATCTAGTATTGAAATTCAGCACTGGCATATCATGCTGCTCCTTCAAATATGCATACAGAAAAGGAATTTAATAAACGCACAGAGGAACGTGGGCAGTAAAATTGAACGGTGTCTCTGGCCCAGTTCAGACATTCAATTATGAATAGTTTAACAAATCATGGTTTGCTACTGAATGTTGTATGCAATAGCAATAGCACTTTAGACTTATATACCGCTCCATAGTGCTTTACGGTACAGGATAATAAAAACAAGGACAAATAGGCTGAAAAACAGCTTCTATCCCAGGGCAATAACCATATTGAATTCTACAGTATAGTGCAGTGATGGCGAACCTTTTTTTCCTCGGGTGCCAAAAGCGCGCGTGCGCACGCTATTGCGTGCGTGCGCATGGCCACTCCCATAATTCAATGCCCCCACATGCCCCACCCCCCTGCGCATGCATGCCCCCCTGCGCTGCCCCGTCCCCCAGGCATGTGCGCATGACTGTTTCCCTGTTTCCCAACTTCCAGTGGGCCCGGTAGGCCCGTTTTTCGCCCTCCCCAGGCTCCAGAGGCTTCCCTGGAGCCCAGAGCCTCCATGTGAGCCGAAAATCAGCTGGCCGGTGTGCACATGCGCGCTGGAGCTGAGCTAGGGCAACGGCTCGTGTGCCGGCAGATATGGCTCCGCGTGCCACCTGTGGCACGCGTGCCATAAGTTCGCCATCACGGGTATAGTGCAATATCGGGTTTTCAATTTCAGTTATACAGAATGTAAAGGATGTATGTTTGTGTTTTTATTTTTATAGTTATAATGTACACTGAAGACGGCATTTAATTTCGTTGTACCATGTGCAATGACAATAAAGTAAACTAAAGTACAGCACTCTCTAAGTCTAAGAGGTTTACAGAGTCAGCATATTTCCCCCAACAATCAGGGTCCTCATTTTAACGACCTCGGAAGGATGGAAGGCTGAGTCAATCTTGAGCCAGTCAGGATTGAACTCTTGGCAGTGGAATGCAGAGTTAGTCTGCGATATTGCATTCTAACCACTGTGCTACTAGGGCTCTGGAAGTCAGCAACTGTGTCTTGCAATTCACAGCATCTTGGTTCACCCAGCATGCTATGCCATAAACCAAAAAAATCATGTTGCAGAGCAACAAATCATGTTATATCATTGATTCTCATCTCCCACCACTCCTTAGTCCAAAAGAAAACCCTTTCAAATGGCTTAACTCCACATCAGCAGACTAGGTTGGGGCTTCCGAGTTAAACAAAACAGTTGTTAACCTAATTTTGCGAAGCTTCTTCTCCGGTAACATTGTACTAATAACCAGGGCATACAAAACCTTTGCCAGACCAATTCTTGAATACAGCTCATCTGCCTGGAATCCACACTGTATAAAGGACATCAATACAATTGGTCGAGTCCAGAGGTATTTCACTAGAAGAGTTCTCCACTCCTCTGCTTGCAATAGAATACTTTATGCCCCCAGACTTGAAATTTTGGACCTGGACAACCTAGAACTACGCCGCCTACGGTCTGACCTAAGCTTACTACACAAAATTGTCTGCTACAATGTCCTACCTGTCAATGACTACTTCAGCTTCAACCACAATAATACACGGGCAAACAGTACATACAAACTCAAAGTAAACCGCTCCAAACTCGATTGCAGAAAATATGACTTCAGCAACAGAGTGGTCAATGCCTGGAATGCACTACCTGACTCTGTTGTTACATCCTCAAACCCCCAAAACGTTAACCTTAAACTGTCTACCGTGGACCTCACCCCATTCCTAAGAGGTCTGTAAGGGGGCATGCATAAGTGCACCAGCGTGCCTACCGTCCCTGTCCTATTGTTCCCATTTGTTCGTACTCATTTCTTATGCTTATACTTATACCTGTTTATACTTATATGTTTATATGTTATGTTTATACTTATACTTGTTTTCTCATACATGCTTGACAAAATAAATAAAAAAAAATATAAACGAGACTTATAGTACTGCTGCAGGGGCCCTTTGTGGCTTTTTTTGGTGCACAATTCAATGACTTTATAGATATCCAGAGCACTGAAGTGTGGTTCTGTCCTTAATGACAATCAATTGAAAGCACCAGATACTACAGTCTCATTGAAATTAAACAGATCCAAATCCAGATCGCCTTGCACAGTACAAGATCTATTTGGCGCAGCCAAAAATAAATTCACATGCACCACTTTGTGTTCCGTGGAAGAGAGATATAAATATGATAAAACAGATGCCTCCCTCTCATTTCTTTAGCGGAGGAAGGAATTACTTTAAATTTGGCAAAAGAAGAATCAAAAAGTCTGAATGAATGAACCCGTTCAGATATGTTTCATTAGCTTCCCCTTTCATGCTGCTGTCAGAGAAGAAAGTCTATCTCGCTTTGACCATGTGCCTGCATAAACTCTGGGGCACCTGCTAGTACTGTGATGGCGAACCTATGGCACGCGTGCCACAGGTGGCACACGGAGCCATATCTGCCGGCACGCGAGCCGTTGCCCTAGCTCAGCTCCAGCGTGCATGTGCGCGCTGGCCAGCTGATTTTTGGCTCACACGGAGGCTCTGGGAGGGCGTTTTCGGCCTCTGGGAGGGCAGGGGAGGGCATTTTCGCCCTCCCCAGGCTCCAAGATAAGCCTCTGGAGCCTGGGGAGGGTGAAAAACGGGCCTACCGGGCCCACTGGAAGTCGGGAAATGGGCTGTTTGCGCACCGGAGGTCAGGAAACGGGGGAGCAGGGGGGTCATGTGTGCATGCACGGGGGGCGGGGCAGTGCGGGGGGGGTCTCGTGTGCATGTGCAGGAGGGTGGGGCACGTGGTGGGGCATTGAATTATGGGTGTGGGCACGCGCACGCATGCGATAGCTCGCGCACGCGCACTTTTGGCACCCGAGGAAAAAAAAGGTTCGCCATCACTGTGCTAGTATTTCCTTAAAGGGACAAGTTCAAGGTGAAGCTGACAAGGCATTTACCCTATTTGCTGAAACTGACAAACCTCTTCAATTTGATTACTGACCACAGGAAAAACACTGTCATCTTCTGTCAGGCACAAGGAACCGAAAACAATTCAAAGAACTGATCTGAGTAGTATGTTTATTGTCGCTCGGCTATAGATAGGAATCTCGCCAGACTAAAGCACTCACTACATAACTACTAGATAAATACTGCGAAGTTTTAGAGGGGATCGCCCTTCAGCCACTTCCTCCCACAAGCCACTCAAGGCTACTCACTCCTCCCCTCAATTCAGGGCCTGTAGGAGAAGAGCACACAGAGCTGGGGGGTGGGGTGGGGTGATGGTGGAGTTAAACTAGTCATCAGCCTAGAGTCCTTGCATTCCCACAAGCACTGCAAGTCCAACTTCTCCTGAATTCCACTAACCCTTATCTGGTGCACATTCAGTGTTGAACTTGAGTTGACCAGATTCTTGTGAATAGGCTTGAAATAATCTTCTACATTCTTTGTGCCTGATATTAATCTGGTCAACTCAAATTGAACACCAACCTTATTCCCAAGAGCCTCTTTCTTAATCTGCAAAAGTCAGGAGGACCTGAGGAAGATCAGCATTGTTTTGCTGCAATCCTACAGCCTATCTATCTGGAACAAAACGCAATAAACCAAGGCAGCTGACATCTGAATAAACATGGGAGCAGTGTCTTTGCTAAACAGAAGCCTTGGGATGTAACTCATAAATAAGGCGCTTATATTTACGATAGAAATTCAAGACAGATTTCCAATATAAATTCTTTTTTTTTTTTGGACAGGTTTCCTATAAATCTCCGTGATGCAAATCAGCGATCAAATATTAATGCCTCTACTACATACTTCTCCCATTCAGAAATATGATTTATAATATGGAACTAACCACATAAAGAAGAACATTCGACAGAAAATATCCATTGCTGTAGAATAACAAACTAACCCGCTAGAATTCTACTCCATTAAAAAAAATAATCAAAAAATGAATCCAGTAAGCTTTCAGTTACATTAGAAAGGAAGGATTAAACAATGTAAACCAGAACAACTGAATTAAAAAAAGAAAAGAAATGAGACTAAGCAAAGCCTCTGCTTCTGGAAGAACACTTTCAACTCATTAAGAATTTCATAAAAGTTCATACTCACCAAAAAAATGGAGCCAATTACAGGAATCCGATAGGTAATTCATCAGAATCCATCAGTGTAGAATACATGGAAAAGAGTGAGAGAAGCATCATATTTAATAGCCAACCAATATAGGTTTGAAAAACAGTCATATATACAAGCATTCTTAATGTGCAAAGAGTTTTGTTTTATTTAAAAAACTAGATGTCCTGGAGAATGCTAGTTTGGTGGAATGGTTAATGCACCAGGCTGGAAACCAGCAGACCATGAGTTCTAGTCCTGAGTTCTAGTCCTGCCTTAAGCACAAAGCCAGCTGGGTGACCTTGGGCCAATAAGGAGGAGGCAATGGCAAAATCTTGCGAGGAAGCTGTATGAACTAGTTGTCAGGAGTCAACACTGACACAAATGTCCCAGAGAGATAGCAATAGCAATAGCACTTAAACCAGCGGTGAAATCTACTTACCTTCCCTACCGGTTCGGAAGCGCACACGCGTGCCCGTCACTCACGTGTGCACGCCCGTCACTCGCGCATACGCTTTTTCACCCTCTGGGCATGCGCAGAGGGTTAAAAAAAGAAAATGGCGACGTCCAGGCGGGTAGGCGGAGCCTTGCGCTGCCGCCGCTACCGGTTCTACGAACCACTGGCGGCCGCCACTACCGGTACGCCTGGACCAGGCCGAACCGGTAGCATTTCACCCCTGACTTAAACTTGTATACCACTTCACAGTGCCCTCTCTAAGCAGTTTAGAGTCAGCATATTGCCCCCAACAATCTGGGTCCTCATTTTACCCACCTCAGAAGAAAGGAAGGCTGAGTCAACCTTGAGCCTGGTGAGATTTGAACTGCCAAATTGCAGGCAGCCGGCAGTCAGCAGAAGTAGCCTGCAGTACTGCACTCTAACCACTGCGCCACCACGGCTCATGAGATGTTACTAAAACGCAACAAGAGATACTTGACTACCATTTTTTATTATATATGTATATGTATGTATGTAAATGCCTGTGTGTATGTGTTTATAAATATAATCAAAGAAGAGTATACCAAATAGTAATTAAATGAGTGACATATGAAGATGTATCTATAAAGTACAGGCAGTCCTCGACTTACAACAGTTCATTTAGCGACCATTCAAAGTTACAACGGCACTGAAAAAAGTGACTTATGACCATTGCAGAATCTCCATGATCATATGATCAAAATTCAGACGCTTGGCAACTGGTTCATATTTATGACGGTTGCAGTGTCCCGGGGGGTCATGTGATCCCTTTTTGTGACCTTCTGACAAGCAAAGCCAATGGGGAAGCCAGATTCACTTATCAACCGTCTTACTAACTGATCAACTGCAGTGATTCACTTAACAACTGTGGCAAGAAAGGTCGTAAAATGGGGCAAAACTCACTTAACAAATGTCTCACTTAACAGAAATGTTGGGCTCAATTGTGGTCGTACGTCGAGGACTAACTATATTGGTATAAAACTAGCTTAATCAACCAGCAGTAAATCATGTTGTTAAGAACAGCAATATGTAACTTATGTAAATGCTCAGGGTCTGGGATGTATTTTTTTAAAGAGCTGGTGCAGGAACGTTTCAAGTAATTGCATAGTTTTTCTGTCACTTTTCCCAGGCATAGCAGTAAACAATTACGTGATTTTACAAAACCCAGTCAGATTCAATTTACAAACAAAGTCTACAATAGCTACTGTAAGTTTCATGTTTTGTTCTCTATTGCCTGAAAAGGGAACTTGAACAAACAAACTTATGTTTTCACTTCTAAAACACCAGCACGATTAAATAAAGGAAATCCAGCATGCTATAGCAGTGAAGGCAGGGGTGAAATCCAGCAGGTTCTGACAGGTTTTATTTATTTTATTTTTTATTTTTAAAATTTGTATGCCACCCAACTCCTGAAGGACTCTGGGCGGCTCACAGTATATAAAAAAGACAGCAATAAAAACATATATATATAAAACAATTTAAAAATATATCAATATTAAAATAAAACATTCACACAAACATATATGGGCCAATCAGTCAATTATTGGCCCCAGGCCTGCCGGAAAAGCCAGGTCTTAACAGCTTTACGGAAAGCCAGTAAGGTGGGGGCAGTACAGATCTCGGGGGGAAGTTGGTTCCACAGAGTCGGAGCGGCTACAGAGAAGGCCCTCCCCCGCAGGCCCGCCAGCCGACACTGTCTGGCTGACAGGACCTCAAGAAGGCCAGCCCTGTGCAACCTCACTGGTCGTTGGGAGGTTGGGAGGTTCTGGAGAACCAGTAGCAGAAATTTTGAGTAGTTCGGAGAACTGGCAAATACCACCTCTGGCTGGCCCTAGAGTGGGATGGGAATGGAGATTTTGCAATATCCTTCGCCCACCAAGCCACGCCCACAGAACCGGTAGTAAAAAAAATTGGATTTCACCACTGAGTGAAGGTATTAGGATGTTTGGGGAATCAATGAATCCCCTTTGATTTCCTACAGAAAAGGTAGGATATAAATCTAACCAATATATCAGTGTAATCTGAAACCGTATTCTTGTTTCAACTTTGGGGAAGGAGACTCACTGCTGAACAACTTCAGCCACACTACAGGCAGTCCTCGACTTACAACAGTTCATTGAATGACCGTTCAAAGTTACAACGGCACTGAAAAAAGTCACTTTTGACCGTTTTTCACACTCATGACCGTTGCAGCATCCCCATGGTCATGTGATTTACATTGAGATGCTTGACAACTGACTCACATTTATGACGGTTGCAACGTCCCAAGGTGATGTGATCTCCTTTTGTGACCTTCCGACAAGCAAAGTCAATGGGAAATAGCAATAGCAATAGCAATAGCACTTAGACTTATATACCGCTTCATAGTGCTTTACAGCCCTCTCTAAGCGGTTTACAGAGTCAGCATATTGCCCCCAACAATCTGGGTCCTCATTTTACCCACCTCGGAAGGATGGAAGGCTGAGTCAACCTTGAGCCTGGTGAGATTCGATCTGCCAAACTGCTGGCAGCCGGTGATCAGCAGAAGTAGCCTGCAGTACTGCACTCTAACCACTGCGCCACCGTGGCTCATGGAAAACCAGATTCATTTAACAACCGTGTGACTAATTTAAGAACTGCAGTGATTCACTTAAGAAACATGGTGAGAAAAATCGTAAAATGGGGGCAAAAACTCACTTAACAATTTTCTCACTTAGCGACATCAATTTTGGGCTCAGTTGTGGTCGTAAGTTGAGGACTACCTGTATTACCTTGGTAAAGAATTTTGCTGAGAAGCTGTCCCTCCTAACTCTTGCAAGAAAAAAAGCAGAAAATGAAATCAAATGTAAAATTGGCATGCTAACTCATCCCGCTGTATAGCCATCTACACTTATGGGTACAGCCTATAGAAGGCTATAGCCAAAGCTATAAAAATTAGCTAAATAAATAAAATAAAACAGCCATCCTGGCCGTGCTAAGCTGCTGGCCTCTTCCATGTGGCTTTGTCTTCCATCACAACAGAGGAATCAGGATTCTAAATGAGCTCAGAGACAATCAACAATCCCATTGGTGATGCACCTGCTTCCTCATTGACTCGCTGTGTGTAGCAATCTGAGACAAGGTAGGAGCTGTTGGGATGAAGCCAATAGACAGAACCCAAGAGGGCAAAACCGGGATGCGAGATAAAAGCAGTGGTGGAGATCCAAAGAACTTCAGTTTCAATCAAGGCTCCTCTTGAGAATGGCTGGATCTACACACTGTACCAAAACCCTAATGTGAGCTTATCATGTGGTTTGCCATGATGGAGCCATTCACCTAGGACAGGAGTGTCAAACTCAAGGCCCAGGGGCCGAATACGGCCCACGGGGTACTTAGATCTGGCCTGCAGGGCCGCTCTGGAAACAGCGAAGGACCGGCCGGCGATGCCTCTGCCAGCTAAAACGGAGCTCGCGAGGGCCGCACATGGCCCTCCTGAGCTCCGTTTTCACTGGCAGAGGGTTGCAGGCAGTGGTGGGTTGCTCCCAGTTCGGCCTGGTTCTGCGAACCAGTAGCAGCGGTGGCGGGAGGCTCCGCCCACCTGCCCAGGATGCTTCTGCACATGCGCAGAAGTGTCACGCGTGCATGCGAGCGTGCGCGCACTCACGAGCGAACCGGTAGCGACGGGATTTAGAACCCACTACTGGTTGCAGGAGGACGTTGCAGCTGAAAATGGAGCTCGGCAGAGCGCTCGGGCCACCACAGGCGCCTCCGACACGAATGATGTTGAGCTGGCCCTGGCCATACCCCCCGCCCCCCGAGGTCAAACACAACCCTGATGCGGCCCTCAATGAAATTGAGTTTGACACCTCTGACCTAAGACAACAAAGGCTTGGCAACAATGCTGCTGAAGTCCAGCAAGATTAATCAATATGGGCAAAAGACAGTTGAGAAGCCCAGGAACATCCATTTGAACTCCATTATAAAAGCAAAGTAGAATACAAATCTTTGCAATAAATAACTGCAGTAGAAATATTTTGAAGTTGATTGTATCCAATTTCTATACACATGCAATTCTACCAAGTGACATTCCCATTTTTAAAGATAATTTCATTCCTTAGGTAGATTTCAAATCCTGCAGAAGTTTGTTTAAAATACAGGTATCTTGGAAAGCTTTTGAACCCTACTGGAGACTGGATATGTTTAACCTTGAGAGAAGATGACCAAAGGGTGATGACCACATCCATCAAAGTTCTGAAAGGGTATCATACAGAAGGCGATCCAAATCTTTCAATTGGTTCTAGAATACAGGACATAGCATAATACTGTTGTGACCCAGCGTAGCAAACCCCCAGAAACGACACACACACACACTGGTCCAAACTAAAATAGGTTTTATCACTAATCAAGGCTCAGTGATCATTCAAGTTCAGAGTGTCAGAGTTTCTCCCCAAAGTGCTTGTTAACATTCACAAACACTTTGGCCGGGAGTTCAAAGACAAATCAAAACAAACAGATTATGAAGACCTTAATTGCCTCAAATTGCTGGAATTGGCCGAGAGCCCGGACTGGAGTTCGTCCAACTGATAGCACCGACAGAGTAATCAGAAGCCCGGTAAAGACATCCGTTGTTTCCAGCAAAAGTGCCCTTTGTGAGTCAACCTTATATAGGCTTAGGGCGTGGCCCCTCTGCCTGCAGGGCTACCTGTGAGTAGACCTCCTTCTGCAAAGCCACCCTTGCCGGCTAGTTGCCCTGCGTGCCCTAGCATCAATCAGAGGCCCCTCCTCTTCACTGGAGTCACTGAACTCCTGCTGAGGAAGTGCAGAAGGCCCTGATTGAGCATCGTCCTCTGGCCCTGCTTCCTCTTCGGTCTCGGACTCCGGTGCTGGAGCTACAGACTGCTCTTGCCACCCTATGGTCTGTTCTTGTTCTTCCGGATCCATGAGCAGCTGCACGGGACGGGGGCAAGCCACAACAAATACAGAAAATAGCAAGGAACATAGATTCTGGCTTAATGTCAGGAACATTTCTTAGGGCAACATCAGTTCATCAGGGTGTAGTTCAATGACCTAGAGAGGAAGTGGCATCTATTTTGCTTGGTGTCTTCAGACAGACTCTGGCAAGTTAATTCTCAAGGATGCAGTAATGTGGATTTCTGCACTAAGCAGGAGAATTGATGGGTTAGATGGATTCTTCTATTCTAAGAAGCTATGACTTCCCTTGAGCTCTGATGACTTAAACGTAACATCCATTGAATGTAGTTCATACAGTGACCAATGAAATGCTCTTGAGAAAGCCTGCAAACTGTGAACAGCTAATAGCCGTCTCTTGGGCCAACAAGAGGTGTCCCTCAACCCCTGAACATGAAACTTCTACTAATTATTCTCAAAGGAAGAAATCAGCTTTCCCCATGGACCAACAATTTCACGAAGGCAAAGAACACTGATATTCGTTAGTAAACCAGCAATCAGGGCTCGCCCCACCATTAGGTAGAATAAAGTAGCTGCTTTGGGCAGGGAACTAAGTGCAAGCAATGTTCCACCTCTAACTGGCAGCAGGATTGGAGACCTCTTGCATCAAAGGCACGATACAAGGTGTTGTATCCTCAAAATAAGGCATTGCAAGAAGATTACAGTACAGGTAGTCCTTGACTTATGACCACAATTGAGCCCGAAATTTCTGTTAAGTGAGACAGATGTTAATTGAATTTTGCCTCGTTTTATGACCTTTCTTGCCACAGTTGTTAAGTGAATCACCACAGTTATTAAGCCAGTAACACAGTTGTTAAGTGAATCTGGCTTCCCCCTTGACTTCGCTTGGCAGAAGTTCGCAAAAGCTGATCACACGACCCCGAGACACTGCAACCGTCATAAATATGATCCAGTTGCCAAGTGTCTGAATATTGATCACGAGACCAAGGGGATGCTGCAATGGCCGTAAGTGTGGAACACGGTCGTAAGTCACCATTTTCATTGCTGTTGTAACTTCGAACGGTCACTAAACGAACTGTTTGTAAGAGTGGAGGTCCGTTCTCTGAGCTTGTGGGATTGGTTTCTGAACATTTCGTTACCAAGCTTGGTAACATCTTCAGTGGAATTGAAGGCATTCATCTTCCACTGAAGATGTTACCTAGTCTGGAAACGAAACATTCGGAAACCAACCCACAAGCTTGGAGAACAAACCTCCACTCTCATCCTACAACCCAGGTGTTATGTTCTAACTGTTTCAACTGTGTTGCATGGTTCCAACCAGGTCCAGCGTTTGAGCGGGAAAAAGCTCAAACGCTATTGGCTGGTCTGTCTGACAGCTCCCTATAAAAGGGCAAGCTGTCAGACTGCTCTTTGCTGGTTGCTTACACAAGAGCTGAAATAAAGAGCTGCTTTGGAAGTCTGTCTCCTGTCATCTCTACCCACTATCTAACAGTGGCGACGAGGGCTTGGGCCAGGAGAACTGTGACTAGCTTCTTCAGCACTTTCAACCAGCCAGGCAGACATCTTCCTGCCT
>QLTV01001458.1:4898044-4908638 GCA_003457575.1 Thermophis baileyi
TCCAGGAGCTTCCATGCTCGAGCCCCGGAGCGGCAGCAGACCTGTCCGCACAGGCCGCTGCCTCACCACCAACTGAATTGCGCAGGTCTAGTAGGGCTCCAAAACGCCCCGCCTACCTGCGTGATTACGTATGCTGGACAGCTCCATCCAGGAGGGGAGGGGTGTTATGTTCTAACTGTTTCAACTGTGTTGCATGGTTCCAACCAGGTCCAGCGTTTGAGCGGGAAAAAGCTCAAACGCTATTGGCTGGTCTNATGTTTGTTATTTAAAAAATAAAAAAAATGATTGGGAGAAATTTCTTAAGTTATTATTCATGTTATGTTCTAGCTGTTTCAACTGTGTTGCATGGTTCCAACCAGGTCCAGCGTTTGAGCGGGAAAAAGCTCAAACGCTATTGGCTGGTCTATCTGACAGCTCCCTATAAAAGGGCAAGCTGTCAGACTGCTCTTTGCTGGTTGCTTACACAAGAGCTGAAATAAAGAGCTGCTTTGGAAGTCTGTCTCCTGTCATCTCTACCCACTATCTAACACCAAGTTACAGATATTCGCCACTCTTGCGAACTGTTGTAAATCAAGGACTACTTGTATTTGCTTGCACAGGCCACTATCGCTTACAGGAAGCTGGCCAAGCCTGCAGCTGCTATACCCGGAGGAGAGGACCATGGGACAGTTGACGGCAGGGGCGGGCTTCAAAAATTTTAGCAAGGGGTTCTCTGCCCAGTTGCGGGTGGGCGTGGCCAAGGTGGGCGTAGCCTAGTCGGCCTCCTGCACCACGGGGGGGGGTTTGCCCTCCCCAGGCTCTGGAGGCTTTCCTTGAGCCTCCGGGAGGGCGAAAATGGCCTCCCCAGGCTCCGGTAGGCCCGTTTTTCGCCCTCCCCGAGCCTCCGTGCGCGCCCTGCACTTACTTGCATCCAAAACGGGCCACGTGGGGACTCCTGGGAGGGGTGGGGCGGGATGGGCGGGGACAGCCAGGAATGGGATTTGGGGGTTCTCCGAACTGCACAGAATCTTAGCTAGAGGTTCTCCCAAACCCCTGCGAACCCCCAGCAGCCCACCCCCGGTTGACGGTGGAGGAATCACCGTTCCTTTTGGGCTATCTTGCCCCAGGGAAGTTTCTTTGCTGCTTTGGTTGAAGCGCCCTTTTTTCTTTTTCTCTTGACGGGTTACTGAAAGCCAGTCTCCGTGGCTAGCTGAGAGATCCGGCTCAGCGGCTCTTTCAAAACCAAACAAAACTGTCCTCCTGTGACCTGGGATGTTATCTGGACGGACAGTGAATAAACAAGCCCTCTTGACATTCACCTTCTGGAAGAAATCCCAAGAGCTTTCTGGCCTCCTCCATCCAGGCGGGGACACAGATGGTGCCAGAGATTAGACTACCCTGGGAATTAAACATGGCTGCACAAATGAGTTTCCTCCTTCAACTCACTGGGGATGGCCAGGTGCCCCTGGAAGTTGGCGAAGGGAAGGGATCATGACAAATGGCTTATCTCTGGCCTCCCACTAAGCATCAAGGAATAAAGCAGGGCAGACAATAGGGGTCCAGGACTAAGAGAAATAAAAGCCAAAAAAAAAAAAAAAAGCAAAGCCAAGATCCGGATGGGCCGTTGGCCCACTGCGAATGGCTGTGCTGGCCAGCCCAGTTGCTGGTCTTTCGACAATTTTATTAGTTACCTAAGCACTATGAGCTTTGGGGCAGCATCCTTGCCACGAAGTTACTGTAAACAAAAGCCTTGCAGCTGGGACACGTCCTGCTGCGGGGCAAAATAATGGGTCAATATTATCATGCTGAAAAGATCCAAACCTGTGTGTGTGTGTGTGTGTGTGTGTGTGTGTGTGTGTGTGTGTGTGTGTGTCGGGGCGGGAGGGGTGGGGGGAAAAGAGAAAGGAAGAAAGGAAGGCAATCATGCGCACGGCGATGTCCACAAAGGCTGGGCCTGAACAATGAAAGGGATAAGAAATTATGCTCAGTTTGCATCCAGGTCCCTTCTGGTGTAAAATGAGACATGGCACCATTTGGGATATTAATTACTTAAGGCCCCAGCGGGCATGGATCAAAACAGAAAACACAGGACCGAACACACACACGCCCCACACACAAAGGTGCAGATGGCTGCCACCCCAAGCATGCTTGCTTAGATGGTACAACGTGGAGAAGGGGTTAGTTACTTTCGGAAGAAGAGAACGGTTGAATTGCTCTGAAACCCAGGGCTCCTAGCTGGGAAGCTCAAAACGAGGTACAGAGAAGTCTCACCTTTGTTAACAAAAGTAAGCTTCCTACATTCCTTCTTATATCAGCCCTTTCTACAAGGGCTAAATTGCAGGACTTAATTAAGAAATGTTTTGCTTAACCATGTTTCCTAAATAAAGCATAAAGCAGCATAAAGCACCCCCGTCTGGTTTTGCGTAACATATCAAGCCCAGACCCAAAGTTTACAAATGACAAGGACACGCTAAGTCCAAACAAAAGAAATTTGATGAAAGGAATCATCCAGACTAAAGACTTCCTTGGTTTCTATTTTTAGGGGGAAAATATTATCAGCCAGCGATAGAGCTTCTTCTCTGCATTTGGGTTCAAGCCAGAGGTGGGTTCCTCCCGATTCGGACTGGTTCTCCCGAACCAGTAGTGACCCGCTGGTGACATCACGATGTCACGGATCCGGTTCGGTCGGTGCCAGTCCGTGGGCGCAGCCATCTTTTTGAAGAGCCGAGGTGACGCAGTGGTTAGAGTGCAGTACTGCAGGCTACTTCAGCTGACTGCTTGCTGCAGTTCGGCAGTTCAAATCTCACCGGCTCAAGGTTGACTCAGCCTTCCATCCTTCCGAGGTGGGTAAAATGAGGACCCAGATTGTTGGGGGCAATATGTTGACTCTGTGAACCGCTTAGAGAGGGCTGTAAAGCACTGTAAAGCGGTATATAAGTCTAAGTGCTATTGCTATTTTTTGAAAAATTTTTTATTCTTTTTTTTTTTTTTTTGAATTTTTTCAAGTTTCCGGCACTACGCATGCGTCGCCATCTTGTTTTCGGCTTTTTAAATTTGTTTAAATTTGTTTTAATTTTTTTGCACTGCGCATGCACGTGCGTGCGCATCGCGCCCGCGCGCCCACGAGGCACGGCCACACGGCACGGGAGGAAGCGAACCGGCAGCGAGGTAAGTTAGAACCCACCCCTGGTTCAAGCTCTCATCTTTCTAGGTAGGGCTGAGAAAACGCCTTCTTGAAACCTGGAAGAATACTTTGCTACTAATTTATAGAGGTAGTCCTTGACCTAACTCCGTGATTGGGATCAGAATTTCTGTTGCTAAGCAAGGCGGTTGTTAAGTGAGCCGTGCCTGATTTTATTACCTTTTTTTGCCGCTGTTGTTAAGCGAATCACTGCAGTTGTGAAATGAATCGTGAGGTCATTAAGTGAATCTGGGCTTCCCCCAGCTGACGTTGCTTGTGGGACGGTCGCAAACATTGATCACATGACCCTGGGATGCTGCAACTGCCATAAATACAGGTAGTCCTCGACTTACATCAGTTCATTTAGTGGCCATTCAAAGTTACAACCGGACTGGAAAAAAGTGACTTATGACCGTTTTTCAGAGTTACCACCTTTGCAGCACCTCCAGGGTCAAGTGATCAAAATTTAGATGCCTGGCAAGTGGCATACTGTATATTTATGACTGTTGCTGTGTCCCCGGGTCACGTGATCCCCTTTTGCGACCTTCCGACGAGTGAGGAAACCAGATTCACTTCACAACCAGGTTACTACCCTGTTTCCCCCAAAATAAGACATCCCCTGATAATAAGCCCAATTGGGCTTTTGAGTGCATGGCAATAAGGCCAAGCGCTTATTTCAGGGTTCAAAAAAAATATAAGACAGGGTCTTATTTTTGGGGAAACATGGTAACATATCAACTGCAGTGATTCACTTAACAACTGTGGCAAGAAAGGTCGTAAAATGGGACGAGATTCACTTAACAAATGTCTCACTTAACAACAGAAATTTGGGGCTCTATTGTGGTCGTAAGTCGAGGCCAGTTGCCGAAAACCTGAATGCTGATCATGCGGAAGCTGCAAACCATCGTAAATGTGAAGACCGGTCGTAAATCAATTCTTTCGGTACCATTGTAACTTTCATCACTAAATGAATGCTGGTAAGTCAAGGACTAGCTGTATTATACCTTACACAGGTAATCCTGAACTTGGAATCATTCGTTTAGTGACCGTTCAAAGTTACAACGGCACTGAAAAATGTGACTTATGACTGGTTTTCTCACTTATGACTGTTATAGCATTCCCATGGTCATGTGATCACAATTCGGGCGCTTGGCAATTGGCCTGTATTTATGACAGCTGCACTCTCCTGGGGTCATGTGATCACCATTTGAGTCCTTTGGGAGTTGGGCGGCATAGAAATACAACAAATAAATAAATTTGTAACCTTCCCAGCTGGCTTCCAACTAGAAAATTCAATGGGAGAAGCCAGATTTGCTTAATGACCGCACGATTCACTTAACAACTGCCATTTCGCTTAACAATGGTGTAAAAAAGGTCGTAAAATGGAGCAAAAGAACTGCCTTGCTTAGCAATGGAGATTCAGATCTCAACTGTGCCTGAAAGTCCAGGACTACCTGTAATTACACATTGCATATTATCTTTTTCTACAGGCTTCCTAATTTAGTGGTCTCCAGATGCTTTGAATCAGAATCAGAATCAGAATAGAGCTAGAAGGGACCTTGGAGATCTGCTAGTCCAGCCCCCTGCTCAAGCAGGAGATCCTATACCAGTGATGGCGAACCTTTTTTTGCTCGGGTGGCAAAAGAGCGTGCGCACGTGCGATAGCGCGCGTGCGTGTGCCCACACCCATAATGCAATGCCCTGCCCCCCGCGCATGCGCGCACAACCCTCCCCCGTGCTGCCCCCCCCCATGCATGCCCGCAGGCCTCACTGAAGCCTCCGGACTTCCGGTAGGCCCATTGGGCCATTTTTCACCCTCCCCAGGCTTCAGGAAAGCCTCCTGAAGCCTGGAGAGGGCGAAAAATGGCCCAACGGGCCTACCGGAAGTTCCGAACTTCCGGTAGGCCCGTTGGATACGTTTTTTGCCATCCACAGGCTCGGGAGGCTTTCCTGAAGCCTGGGGAGGGTGAAAACAGCCTCCCCGTGCCCTCCAGAAGGACAAAAATCAGCTGGCCAGCGCGCACGTGCGCGCTGGAGCTGACATAGAGCAACGCCTCACATGCCCTCAGATATGGCTCTGCATGCCACCTGTGGCATGCGTGCCATAGGTTCGCCATCACGGTCCTATATCATTTCAGACAAGTGACTGTCCAGTCTCTTCTTAAAAGCCCCCAGTGATGAAGCACCCACTTCTGATGGCAAGCTGTTCCACTGATTGTCCTCACTGTCAGGAAGTTTCTCCTTAATTCCAGGTTGCTTCTCTCCTTGATTAGTTTCCATCCATTGTTTCTTGTCTTGCCTTCTGGTGCTTTGGAAAATAAATTGACCCCCTCCTCTTTTTGGATGTCCACACTATCTGGATAATGCCCAGCTGGCTAATTTAGGCTGGGAATAATACTGAGCTGTTTGGGGTCTGTACATTTAGAGTCAGCATAAGATCCCTTGCAAATATTCATTAAAGCTGGCTTGGGAGCAATGATACCAGTGACATTGCTGGCATGCTGTAGGTATCTGATAGCCCATCCCTACTAGATAGAGAGGCTAAAAATAGACAAGGTGCATTTCAGCTGCCAGTTCTCAATGGAAACCCCCAGCTACACTTTCAAAGAGTTCAGGGCTGCCCTGGAAAATGGTTTAAAGGCCACAGAGCCACCGGTTTGACAGAATTTCATGGCTGGCTTCAGGAGCATCTACAGGGTTCTGATCAGTGGTGGGTTGCTACCGGTTCGCACCGGTTTGCGCGTACTGTTGGCGGAAATTTGGCCAAGGTCACCGAACCGGTAGCGATGGCCAGCTGGCCACGCCCCTGAACCGGTCCCCCGGTCGCCGCTCGCTCGCCCCTGCCATGTTCATCGCTGCCATGTTCTTCGCGCATGCGTATCCCATTGCCTTGCAAGTCCAATGGGATGCGCATGCGCAAAGAACATGGCGATGACGGCAGCAGCTTTTTCTGCCGGTACTTTTCGGCGGCCTGCGGAGAAAGCGGCTGGCAAAGAAGCAGCAATGGAAGGGAAAGAGACGGAGGGGGGAGAAGGGAAAGAAGCGATCCCTCCCAGAAGCAGCAATGGAAGGGAAAGAGACACACACACACACATGCCCGTCGCCCCCACTGCTGCTACTTTTGCTCTCCGCTTCTCGGCGCTCTGAAAGTCGAGAAGAAGCCGAGAGCAAAAGTAGCGGCAGCGGGGGTGACAGGTGTGTGTGTGTGTCTCCCTCCGCAAGGATTTGGAGGCAGACACCACGCCTCTGAGGAAAAGAGGTGGCGGCGAAGTCCTGGCTGTCACCCGGGAGGGGACTGCGGAGGGACACGTCACACGCCCCTGTCGCCCTCACCACCGCTACTTTTGCTCTCGGCTTCTTGGCGCGGTATCTGCCTCCCTTCACACTCCTTGCGCACGCCGGGAATGCCGAACCAAAGCGGAAAAGCGTGCACGGGAGCAAGAGCATGCGAAGTTGGCCACTGTGGGGCGAGCGCCTTGGCTTCCCCTCTTGCTCCTCACAGTCGCCCTGAGCTGAGCCGGTGCGGTTCTTTACTTGGGCAGCCCCGACGACCACAGCAGCAAAAAGCAGCGCCGCAACAGCGAGGTACAGTAAGATTTGGCGGCGCAGAAATTGTTCGGTAAAAAATAGTGCATCTCCAAGGGGCTTCTGGCAAAAAACAAAAAAACCACCCCAAAACAAAACCCAGGCTTGAAGCAACAGTTTGGAGCTTGTTAAACGTTCCTCCGCCCCAGCCATGTGTTTTCCAGTCCGGGCTGCTCGGCAGGCAGACTCGGCAGGCAGGCTTTTATTTTGTCAGCCCAAGGGGAGGGAGGTACATAGGAAATCGTCCTGTCTCTGCAGCATCGGTCATGTGACTGAGTGGGCATGGCCAATTCGATGTCACCCACAGCAAGGTGCCGCCCCACCTTGCCATGAGTGATGTTGAGTTGGCCACGCCCACTCAGTCACATGACCACTAAGCCATGCCCACTCAGTCACATGACCACCAAGCCACGCCCACCAAACAAGCCACGCCCACAGAACAGGTAGTAAAAAAAATGGAACCCACCCCTGGTTCTGATCCAAAAAATTGTGACTCTCACTTCTGCTTTTCATGTACAGGGATGTGGAACGATGGACCTTTTATGACTTGTGGACTTCAACTCCCAGAATTCCTGAGCCAGCCAGGGTGCATTTTTATCGAGAAATCACTGCTGCTGAATCCTGGGTACCTTTTTTTGCCTCTGGGTGCCCCTTCCCTTCTCCTTGCTTTCTTGAGCGGGGTACCAGACTCTTTAAGAGACAGCACAGTTGCTCAAAGGAACTGACCCATGCTCTCCAGGATGTTGCAATCACAATGACCTTGGACCATCTTATAGCATTGTTTATTCTGCCTGGCAGTGGCCCTCCAGGGTTTTTTTCCATTATCCGCTACCTGATCCTTTTAGCTGTTGGTGACAGGGATTAGCTGTGGGATCTTACACACGTAAAGCATGTGCGCTCTTCCACTGAGCTTCAGCACTTCCTTCACTTTATTTTATTTATTTATAAGAGCCGTGGTGGCGCAGTGGTTAGAATGCAGTATTGCAGCTAATTCTGCCAACTGCCAGCAGTTCGATTCTCACTGGCTCAAGGTTGACTCAAGCCTTCCATCCTTCTGAGGTCAGTAACACAAGGATCCAGATTGTTGGGGGCGATAGGCTGACTCTGTAAACCGCTTAGAGAGGGCTGTAAAGCACTGTTGAAGCGGTATACAAGTCGAAATGCTATGGCTATTTATTTGTACAAGTGTATTTCAGTCAAGCGCTGCATAAAAGCAAGCCCTGCCAGCTTTCTTTCCACTCCCTCAGCCTCTTCGCTCCCCATTCATAACCTAGCCTGCAAAAACATCTCATCCGTAGGCAGTCCTCAACTTACAACCGCAACTGGAACCAGAATTTTCACTGCTGAGCAAAGTAGTTGTTAGATGAGTCATGCCTGACTTTATGACATGTTTTGCCACAGTTGTTAAGCAAGTCACTGCAGAGCTTAAGTAAATCATGAGGTCATCAAACAAATCTGACTTTCCCCATTGACTCTGCTTGTTCGAAGTTACAATGGCAGTGAAAAAAGTGACCTATGACCAGTTTTCACACTTATGACCGTTGCAGCATCCTCAAGGATCAAAATGGGCACGTATTTACAATGGTTGCAGGATCCTGGCATCACCATTTGCAACCTTCCCAGATGATTTCAAAATCAATGAGGGAAACCAGATTCACTTAACAACCACATGATTCCGTTAACAGCTGCAGGGATTTGCTTAACTTTTGTTGCACAAAAGGTCATAAAATGGGGCATAATTCATCCAACAACTGTCTTGCTTAGCAACAGAAATTTGAGGCTCCGGTGTGGTTGTAAGTCGAGGACTACCTGCGTTGTGTGAACCAGACCTGTATGAGAAAGAATGATTTTTTCGGCCATTACTGGCAGATATGATGGTGAAGTTTTTTATATTGACAAGGCAGCAATTTATGAGACAGGATTTTTGGCCGGCTTCAACTAGGAATTGAACATTTCCAAAATCATTGTTGAGCTTATGGTTAGTTGTAAGTTACACATTGTAAGTTTGAATTTTGGTAATATTCCTTTTCACTCCAGAATTAGTAGTTAATAACTGGCAAGCCCTGATCTCTAGCCACACAGCCTGATTTGAAAAATAAACTGCTCAGATCAGGAATGAAGAGGTGTTCCTTCATTTATAGAGGTAAAAACTATTTTATCGGCAACAAACTCAGTTATACTGATAGGTATCCATCTCTTCTCATTCAAACCTTTTGATGATTGCATTCTGATTATTATATTCGTCCCTTCTATGATTATATTTTATTATTATTCTAACGGTCTGAGAACAGGTATTTTCTTAACAGGGATGTAATTATAGACTATTAATGTCAGTACTATTTTTTAATATATTGTAAACAGTGATGTCTATTGCTGGTTTATGACCGTAATAAAGTTATATTATTATTATTATTATTTATTATTATGTCCCAAACACAGTATATTGAAACTTTGAGACATGGGTGTCCAAACTTTTGGCTTTCCTGGGCCTCATGGAGTTAAAAGAAATTGTCCAGGGCTACATATAAAATATATAATATACCGTATTTTTCGGAGTATAAGACGCACCTTTTTCCCCCCTAAAAGAGGGTGGAAATGTTGGTGCGTCTTATACCCCGAATACAGCCATTTTTGGCCTCCTGAAGCCCCGCCCCCGCATCCCATTTTTGCGAAAAATGGGCCCGTTTTTGCAAAAACGGGGTGCGCAGAGGGTTTGGGAGGCCTGCAGAGTGCTCCTGGGGGCTGGGGGAAGGCAAAAACATAGTTCTGGCGGTATAAGACACACCAATATTTTGAAGAGGAAAACAAGAAAAAAAATAGGTTTTGCCCTCCTGGCCCCCAAGAGCCCTCTGCAGGCCTCCCAACCCCTCTGTGCATCCACAAACGGGTGAAAACGGGCCCGTTTTTGCGAAAAACGGGACGCACAGAGGGTTTGGGAGGCCTGCAGAGTGCTCCTGGGGGCCGGGGAGGACAAAAACTTTTTTTTCTTACTTACCTCTTCGAAATCTTGGTGCGTCTTATATACCGGTACGTCTTATAGTCCGAAAAATATGGTAGTTAATGTATGTAAATAACAAACTTCCTGTATTTTTTTACAATCTTGTGGGGGCTGCATTAACGGCAGTCCTTGATTTACGACCACAATTGAGCCCAAAATGTTGGTTGCTAAGCGAGACATTTGTTAAGTGAGTTTTGCCCCATTTTAGGACTCACTGCAGTTGTGAAGTTAGTAACACGGTTGTTAAATGAATCTGGCTTCCCCATTGACTTTGCTGGTCAGAAGGTCACCAAAGGGGATCACATGACCCTGGGACACTGCAACCGTCATAAATATGAGTCAGTCACCAAGCGGTTTTGATCACGTGACCATGGGGATGCTGCAATGGACATAAGTGTGAAAAACGGTCATAAGTCACTTTTTTCAGTGCCGTTGTAACTATGAACGGTCACTAAATGAACTGTTGTAAGTCGAGGACTACCTGTGCTAGCTATTGTTATGTTCTAACTGTTTCAACTGTGTTGCATGGTTCCAACCAGGTCCAGCGTTTGAGCGGGAAAAAGCTCAAACGCTATTGGCTGGTCTGTCTGACAGCTCCCTATAAAAGGGCAAGCTGTCAGACTGCTCTTTGCTGGTTGCTTACACAAGAGCTGAAATAAAGAGCTGCTTTGGAAGTCTGTCTCCTGTCATCTCTACCCACTATCTAACAGTGGCGACGAGGATGGGATTAAGGTCCTCCGGCGTCTATTCGCCACCCACGGTATCCCCGACGTACTGGTTACGGACAATGGGCCTCAGTTCACAGCCACAACCTTCGAGGGGTACCTGGACGAACAGGGGATACGCCAGGC
>QLTV01001458.1:4913072-4927911 GCA_003457575.1 Thermophis baileyi
TGCCGGCTGGCGGGACCGCGTGGTAGGGCCTTCTCTGTAGCCACTCCGACTCTGTGGAACCGGCTTCCCCCCGAGATCCGTACTACCCCCACCTTACTGGCCTTCCGTAAAGCCGTTAAGACCTGGCTTTTCCGGCAGGCCTGGGGCCAATAGTTGCCCTGATTGGCCCATGCATGGTTGTGTGAGTGTTTTATTTTAAATATAGATGTTTTTTTTAATTGCTTTTATATGTTTTATTTTTTATGATGTAAGCCGCCCAGAGTCCTTCGGGAGTTGGGCGGCATATAAATTTTATAAAATAAATAAATAAATAAATAGTTCCCGACTATAAGGCCCATCTTATCTTCCACTGCATCATCACCCTGGTGCCCTTTGACCCTTTAAAGCAGGGGTAAAATCCAGCAGGTTCTGACAGGTTCTGGAGAACCGGTAGCGGAAATTTTGAGTAGTTCGGAGAACCGTCAAATACCACCTCTGGCTGGCCCCAGTGTGGGGTGGGAATGGAGATTTTGCAATATCCTTCCCCCAAGAGTGGGGAGGGAATGGGGATTTTGCAAAATTCTTCCCCTGGAGTGAGGTGGGAATGGAGATTTTGCAGTATCCTTCCCCCTGGAGTGGGGAGGGAATGGGGATTTTGCAGTATCCTTCCCCTGGAGTGAGGTGGGAATGGAGATTTTGCAGTATCCTTCCCCTGGAGTGGGGAGGGAATGGGGATTTTGCAGTATCCTTCCCCTGCCATGCCCACCAAGCCACGCCCACCAAGCCACACCACACCCACCAAGCCACGCCCACAGAACCGGTAGTAAAAAAAATTGGATTTCACCACTGCTTTAAAGGCAAGTGAAACAGCACTACAATTTGCTTTCTATGGTCCAAGTAATGGCCCTGACCTATTTCGGTGGCTTCCATTGATTTCCCTCCCCATAAATCATACAGATGGTTTTTTCTGCAGCAAAGCAAACGGCCAGGAAAGTTAATATTCTAAAGTGCTCAGGGCTGCTTCTGGAGCCTAGCAATCCCTCCCCCTCCCCTTAATGTAAACCCGCCCTCCCCCCGCTTCCATCTGATCTGGCTGCAGCCTGATCAATATACCCTTCCATTATCCCCCTTATCAAGCCATTCCAGTCTCCCCTGAAACAGGGAAAATATTTCCTTTCTGCAGCCAGGGGAGGCTTTCAAAGGTCAGCCAGTGTTTCCGCTGTATCGGCCAGATCAAAGCAAGGTCTTGCCAAAGGTTAAGAATAGGTATCATGTTCAAAGGGGGTCTGCGGGCATTCCTGAGAACTCCCACCCAGCCACAGAATGAAACATGATGGGGGGGGGGGGGAAACACCAGCAGGAATGATTTGAGAAATGTCAACATCACAATCAATACTTATCAGAAGGAGACCCCTCCCCTCTACTCTCGTGGCTTTCTCCCCTAATATTTTTTAAAGGGAAACAGGGTGGTTTTTTTTTAAAGATGCTTCTTTTTTGTTTTATTCCATAGCACCATGTCCCACTTGTTAAGGAATTGTGCAGAGTAACCTCTGGGCCCTGAAGGCTTGCACAGTGAACTGTAATGTTGCAGTAGATATAAGTAATGGTTCAGTCAATAAACAGATACGTTAAAGTGTATAAAAGTAGTTGACTCAAAGAAACAGCACAGTCCAAATAACAGTCCGAATCATACACGTTCAGTCAGTCAGTGTTTAGAAGTACAGCAGTCTCCTTACCAGCCTTTCTTTGTCTTAATCAGCAAACAAAGATTTCAGCTTTCAAGCAATTCTACACTATCACAGATAGCTACGCTACACACAGAGCTTACTCTCAGACACGAAGTCAATTAAGCAATGGATCAGCAGAAGAGAGAGAACTAACCACGTGCTCTAGCTCCCTCTTATGGCCGTTACTGCCAATCAGAATGCAACAATGCATTTAAAGCTATATTACATATATACATTTAAACATTGATTTGTGGCTTGTTTATATTAACCAACCCAACCGTTTGGACAGAGTCCTAATACCACTGTTAGACAGTTTAGTTGTCTTTTTGGTCAAGATGGCCCAAAGGTGCTTTTTCAAGAGGAAACTGGACTTTCTGGTTTTTCTTTGAAGACGTTTCGCTTCTCATCCAAGAAGCGTCTTCAGCTCTGACTGGATGATGACTGAATCCTTCCATTCCCCACCATGGATTCTTGCATGAGAAGCGAAACATCTTCAAAGAAAAGCAGAAAGTCCAGTTTCCTCTTGAAAAAGCACCTTTGGGACAACCATGACCTGGATGACTGAGAATCTCCATAGACTTTTGGTCAAGATGTTACCGCCTTCCTTCTGCCTAACTTGGGAATCTATTTATAGGTAGCCCTTGACTTATGGACCAAGCTTCAAAAGAGAATGACCTGGATTCAAAGTTTCGATGGTTTGGTCCTCTTTGTAATCATGTGACTGGGAACCTGGCAACAGAGCTGCATTTATGGCCGATGGCAGTGCCCCACAGTTACGTGAGCACATTTAGTGATGGTTTTGCCAAAAACCAGCAGTCTCAGTTTTTAACAAAAACACGACCTTAGTGAATCATTGGCTCGTTTAAATGATTGCAGCACCCATTTTACAACTGCTGCATTCAATTAACAACCACCACAAAAAAAGGTCATAAAATCGTGTCAGTCACCTGGCTGACCTGTTTTATGACGATTACAACACACAACCATAATGGCAGGCTCAGTTATGGTTATATGTCAAGGACTACCTGTATTACGAAGGCTGTCAAGTTTCTAAATGTAGCTATAGCTTGCAGACGTTCGTTGATAACCCTGTTCTCATTTTTAATTGTTTCCAATTTGGTTTTTCTGTGTTTAAAATTTTGTATCTGTGTTTCATTGATTGGGTACTTTAAATAAAGAAAAATGAAAGGTAGCACTATTTATACACTGGTTTTTTTACAGAATCAACAGAGAGAGAGAGGCCATCCAGGGGTGAAATGTGAAATTTTTCCCTACCGATTCTGTGAGCGTGGCTTGGAGGTCAGGTGGGTGTGGCTTCAGGTGGCATGTGGCCATGTGACTGGGTGGGCGTGGCCAGGTTGTCATGTGACTGAGTGGGTGTGGCCCATTTAGCAGTCCATTTTGCCAGGGAGCAGGAGGTTGGACTAGATGACCTCTGAGGTCCCTTCCAGCCTTTGCTGTGCTGTTTCAAAGCATCCTCTGAAGCTGTGTCTAGTGCCAGCCAGGTTTGTGGTCCTCCCTCCCTCCCTCCCCCCTCTCTCTTTCTTTCTTTCTTTCAGGGGAACCAGCAGGGAAAAAAGGCTTTAAAAAGTTTCTAAAAAAACCAGGAAGTGATGATGTTGGGGCGGGTGGGCGGAGCCTCGCACTGCCATCCCGGTTCTCCGAACCAGCCGCCACAACCTCTACCTACTCGCCCGAACCGGGCCAAACCGGGAGGATTTCACCCCTGAGGCCATCCCAAAGAGAGCTGTGCAATGGAAGGATCCAATTCTGCTTGTGTGCCTTAAAAGCCTCGAGTGCCCCTGCAAAAGTTTGCTACCAAATATTTATTGTTACACAAGATTATTAATTAGCTGATTTGGGGGCAATCATCCTAACTACGTTTAATTTAAATTTTATGTAAATGTCAAGGCAAGTTAATTAAATGTCACTTTCATTCGGTTGTGTTGGGTTTTGCTTCCTTGTATGCTATCAAGATATGTTTTCTAACCCCAGAAAAAATCCTGCTGTGTGCAAAACGGGGATCTCGAAGGGTTGCTGAAAGCACATGCATGTACGCAAAGAGATAGTATTTCTGTTTGAAATATCTTGCTCTAATCCCAAGTCGGGGACAGCCAGTAGTAATTATGATTGTTTCAGGTCTCCTTAGCCAATCTGAATGGGAACTTGCTCCAAAGGAAAGGATTTACTTGCATTTGATTCATGGACAATGGTTTTAGTTATGTAATAAGAAGCAGGGAGGAACTTCTGTTAAGAGAGAACAAGGAATAAAACTTCTAGTAGCTAGAAACCCACTAACAGATTTACCATAACAAAATCAGTTACTTGCACTGATCAGGTAGTCCTCAATTTACGACCATTACTGAGTTTCTGCTGCTAAGTGAAACTTGTGTTAATGAATTTTGCCCCATTTTATGACCTTTCTTTCTGCAGTTCTTACGTGAATCACTGCAGCTGTTAAGTTAGTAACACGGTTGTTAAGTGGATCTGGCTTGCCCATTGACTTTGTCAGAAGGTTGCAAAAGGGGATCACGTGACCCCGGGACACTGCAGCCATCCTAAATATCAGTCAGTTGCCAAGTGTCTGAATTTTGATCGCAGGACTATGGAGATGCTGCAATGTTCATAAGTGTGAAAAACAGTCATAAGTCACTTTTTTCAGTGCCGTTGTAACTTTGAATGGTCACTAAATGAACTGTTGTTAGTCAAGAATTATCTGTAATGCCCACAATGCTACAATCAAAGCATTGTCTGGATGCAAGCCAAGCTTCAGCTGCATTGCCCTAGGTGCCATTTTGCCTTTTTATTTTTTTACTATACCCTGAAGACATTTCCATTCTTCCTTCCTCAATTAGCTTTAAGAGTTCAATGTTTTGAAAAACTGAAATTATCCCCCACATATGACTCATCTACTGCTCAGGCAAGTTGAGATTCTCTGAAGATCAAACAGCTTGAAACTCACCAACACACAAATTAAGCTAGGAGAGGAAAGTTCTGAGTCTGGACAGAGCCTTGCCAAGGGGCATGAAATTTCTGAGAATTTATGGCAAGAAACCAACAATGTCTCCTTGAGAAAAGGATTAGGCTTGGTGCCACCCAGCCACACAAACAAATCTGCTGTTTGCCCCTTTCTCCTCGGTCTGTTCTAAAAAGCAAACTTGGAAGTCAACCCAGGAAGTTTACTCAACTCTGAAAAACTGGACAACTGGCAAACAATGCTCCTCTAGCTGGAGAGCCAGTCTTTCAGGTTCCACATTGTGTGAAAACACCCCCAATTCCATTGCAAACAAGGAAACTGGAGCCAGTTTTCAACCTGCTGCCAGCTGGCAAAGGCCAGCCTTGAATTTATCAGCCAGCAATGGGAGGGAAAAGTAGTTTAAGGACGGGGTGTGATTCAAGGCAGCCAAAAGCAAATAGGGAGTTGTGCATTCACACTGTAATTGGAAAATGTATTTCCTGGAAGGCATTTCATTATTCCTTCCCAACAGGCTGATCTTAGCAGCTGTTCTATCAAGCAAATCCAGCCTAAGGTGTTCAGGTACCCCGATGAGAATCAAGCATTGCCCTAAAATCGATGTTTTTCAACCTCGGCAACTTTAAGATGCTGGGAGGTAAAGTTGCATGCAGGCTGGGGAATTCTGGGAATTGAAGTCCATGTATCTTAAAGCTGTCGAGGTTCAAAAACACTGCCCTAAACAAAATAATACTAGACTGCTAATTGTAGCATGGCAGTTTGGGTTTCTCTCATAAGCAGTTTCATGTATACAGGTAGCAATAGCAATAGCACTTAGACTTATATACCGCTTCATAGTGCTTTTACAGCCCTCTCTAAGCGGTTTACAGAGTTAGCATATTGCTCCCAACAATCTGGGTCCTCATTTTACCCACCTCGGAAGGATGGAAGGCTGAGTTAACCTTGAGCCGGTGAGATTTGAACCGCCGAACTGCAGCTAGCAGTCAGCTGAAGTAGCCTGCAGTGCTGCACTCTAACCACTGTGCCACCTCGGCTCATAGTCCTCGGCTTACAACCACAATAGGGACCAGAATTTCATTGTGATGAAAGAGAAGTTCCTTGAGAATGGGCTCTAACATGAGTCTAAAAGCTTGGAAGACTAAACCTCTGGTCCTGGTGACCGACCCAGATTGGAACCTTCAACATTATCCTGGGACATGCATATTTGCCTTCATTCAGAAGAGATTTTAACAGAACAGAATAACAGAGTTGGAAGGGACCTTGGAGGTCTTCTAGTCCAACCCCCTGCTCAAGCAGGAGACCCTATACCATTTCAGACAAATGGTTGTCCAGTCTCTTCTTTAAAACCTCCAGTGATAGAGCAACCACATTTCTGTTCTTCTTTGCCTTCCATCTTCCTTAGGGTTAATATTTTGAGTTTAGAGAAAAGGAAGATTGCTGAGAGCATCCCTTCCAGCCTGTCCATAAGGAGTCCAGGAGAAAGAAAGCAATTGTACTGAAGCAAGAAAATCACATTTTCCTTATTTGATCCCAAAATGCTCAATTCTTGATTTAATCTGAGGCCCATCCCAAGCTCGTGTGTTCTACTTCTTTTTATTGCAACAATTCAATTGTGTGTGGCCATTTAGAACATCCCGCTGATTTCGTGAGGACTTTTATACATACCGATTTGCTGTCTTTCCTGTAACTAATTAACTTGTTCCACTTGCTTGGCCCGGTGATTCACCTGTCAGTTTTTATCACAAAACAAACTACAGTAAAAAGCAACCTCAGAGCAGTTGCCAAACCTCTATTCATTTTATTTTGTCAAAACAAAAAAAATAAAAATGGTCAATGGTTATTATGTATTTGTTCTCTTTAACAGAGAACTTATGCACATAAAACAGGAACGGAGAAATATTTGGCTTTAGAGGAACAAGTACGCCCAATAGTTTTTCTGCTCATTTTAAAACAGTTTTATTTGGAGTTCAGGGAATGTACTTAGCAATGGTTATATTGTTAATGGTAGGTATTAAACTAAAAATAGCTTATTTACTTTCTGGAACAAAAAGTCCCAGACAGTTGAGATTTGTGAGCTGAAATGTGCTGGGTTTCCTTTAAATAATTTTATTTACATTCTAGGATTATCTGTTTCATCTTTTTGCAATTAAACTACAAACTAACCCTATTTGTATCTTGTTATATTGTTACCTTTCAGCTTTGGTATAGTCATAATACAGCTTAATACAGTTTATTGGTGTACAGAGTACACCAATATAACAAAAATAAGATATAGCATTGAACAAAATCAAAATAGATAAACCACTAAAGGGGAAGAGAGAAAAATTGCATTAATGGTTTTACTACAATTTGGACTGTACTAAGTTTTGCCTCTGGGCTCCAGACTACAAATCTTGCTGTTGCGATAGTATCTAAGGGGTGTCAACGTTGGAAACTTTATGTTCTATGGACTTCAGCTCCCAAAATTTCCTAGCCAGCCATGCTGGCTGGAGAATTCTGGGAGTTGAAGTCCACAAGTCATAAAGTCGCCAAGGTTAGACACCCTCAGAGTACTTCAAAGGTGCAAATTAAAATGCCCATAAGCCCCTAAATTGCAATATAGTCAAATATGAGGTTCTGGAAAGCCTTTAAGATCTGACTCTGATCCCAGATCCAGCAGGTCCCCATCCTTCTGGCCTATGAATGGCTTTTCCCACAAGCCTTAGGATAGGGTGAGAATGGGGTTCAGGGAACCTCTTTAATATTGTTTATTTCTGGATGCCTGGGGATGAGCTATGTTGGATGGCAGTTGGATGTTAGCTTTTATGTTTTTTACAGCCTTTATTGTTTTATGATTGCTTACGAGCTGCTCAGAGTTAACTTATGCTGTATAAGATAGGCAGCTATTTACATCAAAGAGAAAAATCAATAGGTAAAGTCAGAAGAGGAAGTCTGTTAGCAGATAAGCACCATCCTCTGGTGGTGAAGTACAGGTAATCTGTCAGGGAAATGCACAGCAGGTGTCCCAATGACATCAAAGATGCTGACACGAACTTGTAGTTTTATATAAATAAATATGTTTTACATCTGTATTTGCAGCAGACAAGATAGTCAGGCAAACAGGAGCATCCTGAGGTAAATCACAGAGCATACAGGACACACAGAAGAAAAAGGCGGGGGGGGGGAGGGAAACGCCCCCTCCCCACCCATAACAACCAATCACAGTGCAGATTGCCTCAGGCAAGAGCTAGCCTTCTCCAATCAATCATGTATAATAACTGTATGTTCTGGCTCATCGTACCACCTCACTGTTCCAACTACTAAATTTAAATATCTTAACATAATCGTTGACTTACAGTCATTCATTTAGCAACTATTCAAAGTTACAATGGCACTGAAAAAAAATCGACTTATGATTGGTCCTCACACTTATGACCATCACAGCATCCCCATGGCCAGATGAATAGTTATTAAATGAATGGTTGTAAGTCGAGGATTACCTGCACAGTGTATAATACAGGTAGTCCTTGACTTACCACCTTTTGTTTAGCCACCAAAGTTACAATGGTACTAAAAAATATTGACTTATGACCAGTCCTCACATTTATGAATTGTCACAGCTTTTGCATAGTCACAAGATCAACATTCAGCTGCTTGGCAACTGGCATGTATTTATAATGATTGTAGCATCCTGGGGTCACTTGATGATCATTTGCAGCCTTCCCCATTGACTTCCAACAAGCAAAGTCAATGGGGAAAGACAGATTCACTTAACGACTGCATGATTCACATAACAACTGCAGCGATTCGCTTAACAACCATGGCAAAGATTGTAAACAGCAACAGCAATAGCACTTACATACCACTCCACAGTGGTTTACAGGCCTCTCTAAGCAGTTTACAGAGTCAGTATATTGCTCCAAACAATCCTCATTTTACCGACCTCGGAAGGATGGAAGGCCGACTCAACCTTGAGCCTATCAAAATGGAAGGAATTGAACTCCTGGCTGTGTGAGCAGAGTTAGCCGGCAATACTGCTTTCTAACCACGGCGCCACCATGGCTCTTAAACTCAGTTCATAAAGTCAGATGTGACTCACTTAAGAACTGCCTTGCTTAGCAAGGGAAATTCTGGTCCCAATTGTGGTCGTAAGTTGAGGACTACCTGCATTCACCAGAGCAGTCCTGGTGTTGCAGTAATATTACCTGCTGATCCATCAGAGCATTGACAGCCAAATTCTCCTTGCTCTGGCAAGTAAATTAAATGATAGTAAGGCTTTCAAATGCCCCCTCCTCCTTCCCAAGCATCGCTACCATTTCTGAAGGGTTAGCATAGAGAACCTCAGTGCAGAGAGTAAATAATTGAGCGCAGCCAATTTCTTTCCTTTTCTTTGACAGGGTGTCCTCCTTCAGAGCCAGCAATTTAAACGGCAATGTTATTCTCCAAGTTTATTTGACTATCTAATTCAATGGCTAAAAGGCTGCATTTCAGCAGGCAGGAATGTTTCTTGTTGAAATCACTGGCTTTGCAAACTGGATCTACGCAGCCAGTAGTAAGCATTGCGGGGTTTAATAATAATGTTTAGATCCAAATAATTTGCTGATCCTAATAAATTGGGCATGGTTGCTGTGCTCCTGTTAATGTGCAAACAGGTGCTTGTACAAGCTTAGATGGCAATACAATCTATACTCTAGATCAGGGGTGTCAAACTCGATTTCAGTGAGGGCCACATCAGGGTTGTGTTTGACCTCGGAGGACTGGGAGGGGGCATGGCCATGGTGGGCATGGCCACCTCGACATCACTTGTGTTGGGGGCACCTGTGGTGGCCAAGTGCCAAGGCAGGACTTCCCTGAGACCCTCCCTCACTCTCATTATAATCTCCTTCCTTCCTTCCTTCCTTCCTTCCTTCCTTCCTTCCTTCCTTCCTTCCTTCCTTCCTTCCTTCCTTCCTTCCTTCCTTCCTTCCTTTTCTTTCCCTCTTCATTCTCCTTTCTTCTTCCTTCCCCTCTTTCCTTATTTTTCCTTGTCTTTCCTCTTTCCCTTTCTCCTTTCCTGTCCCTTCTTGCATGTTCAAATGCAAAAGGGGAAACATTTCTCCTTTTGTTATCTTTTTAGTTTGTTTTGATAGGCCCCTGCCAGCAAAAACGGAGCTGGTGGGGGGCGTGTGCGGCCTGGATGGCCTCCTGCAGCGCAGTGCCCCGTTTTTGGCCGCAACGGCCTCCTGCAGCCCTCTGCCAGTGAAAATTTTTCGCTGGCAGAGGCACCGTGGGCTGGTCCTTTGCTGTTTCCAGGCTGGCCACATGGGCCAGATCTAAGCACCCCACATGGACCAGATGCAGCCCGAGGGCCTTGAGTTTGACACCCCTGCTCTAGATTGTAAATTTAACTGAAGATCACGGGTTGCATCTGCCGTTCACAAAGCACCCTACCATTCAAATCGTGAGATACCCATTTTTAATACAGTATCCTGGATCACCAAAAATTTATGCTTTGCAGCCACGTGAACTAAACTGCTGAGAATCAGCACCATCAGAGGAATGTCAGAGTTTGCAGAAATAAAAAGGAAATTAAAAAGGGGCGTTAACTTCCCTTTCATAAAAGCAAGCTGATGAGAATTGAGCATGCTTCGTGATTACAAAATGCTGAGTCTGGCTAGGTAAGCGTCTGGTTAGCCCAAAAAAAAGGAGTACTTCAACTGCAACTTTTCCTTGTAGTTCCCATTTTGAAGAATATTAAACAGAAATCTATTTGCACACATCAGCAGCCACATGATAATGACTAAGTTATTTGTTTCTTTCTCTTTTTTCACTTTCAACAATCAGCAATGTGTTAAAAATTCCCCGACTCCTTGTGGTCTGTTTATTGATCAGGCTGCATTTTCCAAGCAACTTGCAGCGCGTCTGGCAATGTCAAAACTGCCAATGAATCAGCATTGAATCAGAGCCAAACCAGAATTTTCTCAAAGTTTCTAAGGAAAAAAAAAATAGATAGCATTTTTCTGTCAAAATTTGCTTACCCCCAAAACTTCTTTTCTTTTTTGACATTTGCATTTCTGATGCAAAATTTCTAATATTTCCCCTGGAAATATATTTATCCAAGTGCTTACTAAATAAGAATGGTAAAAATAATCAGGAGTCTGCTACAGCCTTTTCTGACTGGTGTAACCAGTTTCATTGAGAACATAAGCTTTTGTGTGGTTCACCATTGGATGGACAGAGGGGGCTGGACTGATGCAGGCTTTAAATTGGGGTGAGGTGGGAGAAAAGGGAGGGATAGACAGGCTGATGGTGCAGAGGCAGGTTATACATGATCCAGATTAAAAATACTTTATTAACAACTGTAATGTGTTTAAAATTCAATGCATTTGCTGAGACCTTTTGTGATCACTTGAAATTTTTTGATGCATGAATTCAGCAACATCCCCATTCAACAGGACTTTCAAATTCCCAATGTGCCAAAACAGTCACTTTGAAGTAGTTATAATGTTAATAACAATGATTTCTTCATCAACTTTCAACCTAAAGAAAACTGATGTGTGAAAGATAGGAAAAATTTCTGATCCCCACAAATGCTTTTTAAATGCTCCCTTCAAGGGAACCACAGGCCAAAAACCTCAGCCTTCCACTTCTTATGATGTCTGTTAGATGTCTGTGTGCTTTCCCTTATGCAGCTCTAAAACAAACCATTTTCCTCCCCCCCCCCAAAAAAAAGCAGCCCTGACTACTCAAATATTTAACTGAAATAGGATAAGCTCTTGTGATAGGCTTAAAGGGCACCTTGTGTGTATTTGTGCCATCAAAATGGTAGAGAATTCAAGTATGAAGAGTCGTAAGTTTGCCCACCTTACTGCAAACACTGACTTGGGAATAAGTCTTATTGAACTCCACAGGATTTACTTCTGAACAAACAAGGATAGGATTACATGGATTTTAACTTACAGTTTAAAATCAAAAGCCTGCAGTCTCAAAGAACCTGATGCTAGGCTTGCAAGGGAAACAACTGAGTGAAGAACTTAAGACCAAGTGAAGATGACCTGCTATTCTCTGCAGGCATCCTTAGCTTTCTTTGATCCCTTTCTAGCAGCTTTGTTGGGGAAGAAATTCTATAGCAGTGTTTTTCAAACGTGGGAGCTTTATGATGTGTGGACTTCAACTCCCAGAATTCCCTAGCCAAGTTTGAAAAACATTGTTCTATCACAGTGATGGTGAACCTTTTTTCCCTCCGGTGCCGAAAGTGCGCACGCGCGCGCAATAGCGCACGTGCACGTGCCCATACCCATAATTCAATTTCCCCCACGCGCCATGCCCCCTGCACAAGCGCACGTGACTCCCACGCACTGCCCCACCCCCCCACGCATGTGTGCGCAACCCCCCCGTGCTCCCCCACGCATCCGCACATGACCCCCCTGCGCACCGTTTTGGGCCTAGCAGGCCTCCCTGAAGCCTCCGGAGGCCGGAAACGACCCGTTTCCCAACTTCCGGTGGGCCCGGTAGGCCCGTTTTTTGCCCTCCCCAGGCTCCAGATGCTTTCTTGGAGCCTGGGGAGGGTGAAAACGACCTCCCCTGTCCCCGGAGGCCCTCCGGAGGCCGAAAACGCCCTCCCAGAGCCTCCGTGCGAGCCCTGTACTTACCTGGCATCCAAAATGGGCCGCGTGGAGACTCCTGGGAGGGGAGAAGTGGCATGGGCGGTGCACGCATGCGCGCTGGAGCTGAGCTAGGGCAAGGGCTCGTGTGCCCACAGATATGGCTCCGTGTGCCACCTGTGGCACACGTGCCATAGGTTTGCCATCACGGTTCTATTATAAAGACATGCTGAGCTGAAGTATTTTCAGAAGTGCTGAAAGTTAAAACACTATTAAGACCATGAGAACACCATGGTGGCGCAGTGGTTAGAGTGCAGTACTGCAGGCTACTTCTGCTGACTGCTGGCTGCCTGCAATTTGGCAGTTTGAATCTCACCAGGCTCAAGGTTGACTCAGCCTTCCATCCTTCCGAGGTGGGTAAAATGAGGACCCAGATTGTTGGGGCCAACATGCTGACTCTGTAAACCACTTAGAGAGGGCTGTAAATCACTGTAAAGCGGTATATAAATCTAAGTGCTATTGTTATTGCTATGAGGCACATCTTTCAGGTGTCAGGGGAATTATAAATGACCAGCTGAAAGACCAGGATTGCTCTTTGATAATTCTGTTTGGTTTTATCTTTCCATTTTCAATGTGTTTCTTTTTCCAGTCTAAACGGTTCCATTTCTAAATGTGTCATAATCAAGAATGCATTCCCATGTGTTTGTCAGCAAAACTGCTCTGCATCACTCCATTATCTCCCGGCATCTAGATCTGCTAATATCTTCTTCTCTAATCAGCATGGCTAACTTTCGCAAAATCTTGAGATTCCTTCCAGCAAACACATCCTGCACTCCCACCTCTTATTTCCCAGTACGCTAGCCCTTGATTTGCAACGCTAACTGAGCCCGGAATTATAGTCATAAATTGTGGCGGTCATTAAGCAGGTCATCACATGAACATGACTGATTTTGCAGCCCTTTTTGCAACGGTTGTTAAGTGAATGTTGCAGCTGTTTAAAAAAACGCCACAGTTGTTAAGTGAACGTGATGATTGTTAAGCAGACCCATTTTAGGCAGTGGGCATTTTTTGACAAAACAAGTCATCAATTGCAGCCACATGGCCGCAGGATGCTGCAAATGGTCATAAATAGAGGCTGGTTGCCAAGCACCCAAACTACAATCATGTGCCTGCAGGGGGTGCACCATCAGAACATGAAATCCAGGTTCTAAGTACCTTTTTTGGGTTTGTCACTATTTCAAATGACATTACAAATGTCTAAGTAACCAATCGTAAGTATCTATCTGTACCCAGGGGTGAAATGTGAAAATTTTCCCTACCGGTTCTGTGGGCGTGGCTTGGTGGGCATGGCTTGGTGGGTGGGGTCATGTGACCGGGTGGGCGTGGCCAACTTGACATCACCCACTGTTAGAGCCAGGAGCTGCACATTCTGAAGCACATTCTGCCCTTCTGAAACCCCAATGCTTTGAGTTTCCCTCCGTCATCTGGCTTGACTGCCCAAGCGAACCTCCGAGCCTTCTCTTGCTCCACTCTCCTTCCTGGAGGGTTGTGCATCCCCCCCCCGCCAATCCTCCGTACAAACCGCCCATCCCGTTTCTGCAAAGGCAGAGGCCCCCCCCTGCAGGGTGGTCCAAAGTGGGGAGGAGTATGCTGTAGAAAAGGCAGCCTTCCACCCGTGCCTCCCGTGCCAGTTCAAAACACTAGACAGCATCGCAATGATTTTTTATTTAAAAGGAAAAATGGGGGGGGAAGCTGTACTTCGGCCGTTAGACTCCCTGTCACAGTCGTCCTCCTGCAGAAAACGGCCGTTCCCTGAGCTAAGAAGGCAAGAAGCTGCGGCTCGGCTCACCCAATTCCTAGGACTACTCCGTGGAGAGGGTGGCTCCCCCTTGCAATCCCCCTTTCCCTCAGCGCTTTGACTTCCCGTGGTCCGCCAGCCTGAACGCCGGGTCGGACCACTATAAGGCCACTTCCCCACTTTTCAGCGGCAGCTGCTGTGCTGGCGACCACAGAACCCTCCACTTCCTCCTCCTTCCCCAACTTCTCCCTCAGCTTTCTTCCTTCTCCCGCCGTGAAATGAAAGTGAACAGCGGCGGGGTTACTTAGGCCAGGCAGACGTCTGCAGCCAGGCGGGTAGGGAGGGTGGCGAGAGCGGCGGCCCCTTCCATGCGCAGCGCACGGAGGCGGCGAAGGCAGGCAAGACGGCCCTGGCGCATTTGTTGCTGGGGAGGCATGGCGATCGCTCGGCCAGGGCGGCCTCAGCAGTGGCTGCATCGGCCACTCCGCCTGCGCAATGTCCCGCTCCGGCCGGTTGCACGACTACAAGTGGGATGACCTGGCAAAGATGAAGGGCTACCCGCACTGACCCACCCGGGTAAGCGCCACTGCCCAGGCCGAAGGGAAAGCTCCACGGTGACACAGCCGGGCCTACCCTGGCCCTCTCCCCACACAGGGGGCTGCCGCCCCGCCGGCCGCCAGCAACTTCCGCCCCTCTTGCTCCGCTTCTTCGCCGGCGGGAAGCGGCGCCATGGCTGAGCCTCCTTCCCCCGGAGCGCCGGCCTCCGCAAGCCGAGTTCCCGGCGTGGCGCCGGCGGGCC
>QLTV01001458.1:4940790-4963528 GCA_003457575.1 Thermophis baileyi
TTTAGTTCAGTGGTGTCTGATCTTGGCAAGTTTAAGACTTGTGGACTTCAACTCCCAGAATTCCCCAGCCCGTGCTGGCTGAGCTATTCTGGGAGTTGAAGTCCGCAAGTCTTAAATTTGCCAAGGTTAGAGACTCCTGTTTTAGTGTATAACACTGTCTCTGATGCCATTAAAATAATATTAAATTTTATTCCAGTTTATATAAACATTCAGAAGAAGATAGATTTTGGTATGGCATTAGATAAGAGCATTGTGCAGCTGTTTAGTGACTTCATGTTTTGTTTGGTGACTATAGCCTTACCTATTCAATTCACTGCTGCATTAGAGGAATAGTGCTTAATTTAAAACTATTAGCTGAAAGGCCAATTTAGTTGTCATTTCCTTTAGTACAAAATCAATGTAGTCATTTAGCTTCTCCTCAGCAGTGTTGAGAATTATACTAACTCTATAATTGGGCTAGGCTACAATTTGCCTAATCATGTTTTTTTTTTAATAAACCCCAGTTAAAACAAAAATTAAACTATTACAATAATGCAAAGCATCAGCATTAAAATGCCTGATTTTGAAAAAAAATAAAAACACCTTTTGCAGTATCCCAGGTCCTAAATGCTGATATATTTTGTACCTTTATTAAGATACCTTTATTAAAAATTCAACTTTTAGTGTTGGCCTTTCTGTCCCATTTGTTTTCCATAGGTTCTTATTCTATTTTTTATTTTAAAATTGCTTTTTGCATTCATATTCCACTTTTAAAAAGACAAATATAGAAAAAGTTATTTAAATAAAAGAATTAAAAAAACCTAAAGGTGAAAGAAACTTTCCTAGCCTCTGAAAAATCCCTACTGTACTGGATTATTAGTTACCAGTTCTGATCACAAATATTTGATCTGGAAAAGGACGGGGAGATAAAATGTTTAGAAGGTCATCCTTGTTTTCTGAGTAATCATCTCAGAAAGCCTGTTCCAAAATGGGGTGTAGCCAAGACAAAACTTCAATCAATAGAGCCAATTAACCCATCTCAATCACATTAAAAATAACACTTTAATTAGTTTAATACAGGCTTTGGTGCAGCATAGTACTGTGGACAGAATAATCCTTTGCTTAATGCAGGATGAGATAGTCTCTTCAGAGCAGTGTTTCTCAACCTTGGCAACTTTAAGACATATGGACTTCAATTCTTAGAATTTCCCAGGTAGCATGCTAGCTGAGGAATTTTGGGAGTTGAAGTCCATGCATCTTAAAAGTTTGTAAAATACACTCTTAGAGCTATATTCAGTTCCTCAATTCAGTTACTGACTGAATTTTGTTTTGAACTCTCTGCAAAATTAGAATTTTGCCAGGAAAAAAAGATTCTAAAAATTCTTTTAACTCAGCAAAGTCAGAACTTCTGTCCTGGCAAACAGCTCCACCCTTTGAAGATCTCTGGAAAGGGGAAAAAAAACTTCCCAGTTCTTCCTTGCCTTATTTTAACTGCAAAAAAGTCACAAGGGCTGCAGAGTATTGGATCCTTGTCATCCCCCACCAAGAGTTAGCTGGACTAGGCTGATAAGTCCCTTGGCTCGGCTAGGGTTCTGCGCAAAATTCAGGACTAAATACCAAGAAAAGATTCTCTTATCCTTTCAGAAGCAGCTGGCACACCCAGGATGGGCCCCATCTGGCGAGCACACACATGCGGAGAAGGATAACCTGGAAGAAAATGATAGGTCTGCCCAGAGGGAGGCCCAGGGCTGGCGGGGTGGCGGGGGGGGGGGGAAGGCTATCAGGAAGGCAGCGTGTTGACTACCGCTTGCGGGAACAAGTCATGTGCAAAGCTCACTTTCCCTGCTGGGCGATTCAAGCCATCAAGTCCTCTCTCTTGTAATTAATTGCAGGGAACGGAATGGGGTGTATGTCAAAGCACATGAATGATGAGCCACAGCTGCAAACTCCCCCCCCAACCCCCATGCAGCCACGGAAACCTGAGTTTCCCAACAAGAGGGATTCTTTCTATGGCCTAAGTGAAAAGTGTAGAGCTGTAATTTTTTTTCAAGAGGCAACTAGACTTTCTGGTTTTTCTTTGAAGACATTTCGCTTCTCATCCAAGAAGCTTCTTCAGATCTTCAGAGCTGAAGAAGCTTCTTGGATGAAAAGCGAAACGTCTTCAAAGAAAAACCAGAAAGTCCGATTGCCTCTTGGGGAAAAAAAAGCACCTTTGAGACAACCATGACCTGGATGACTGAGAATCTTCATAGACATTTAGCGATGTAGAGCTGTAAGTAAATCAGTCAGTCCTAAAGGAAATCAACCTTTGGAAGGATGGATACGGAAACTGAAGCTCAAATACTTTGGCCACCAAATAAGAAGTCGGGGGAAAAAAACTCTGATGTTGGGAAAAATTGAAGGCAAAAGGAGAAGGGGACAGCAGAGGAAAAGATGGTTAAACAATGTCATTGATGCAATGAATATGAATTTGGGCAAACTCCAGGAGGCAGTGGAGAACAGGGGGGACTGGCGTGCTGTGGTCCATGGTGTTGCAAAAAGTTGGACACCACTTAGTGTCTGAACAACAAAATAGAGCTGCAAGTAAGCAGCAAAATGCCTTAGTTTGCTCCATTGGACTCAGTGGATATTACTTCAAGCAGGTTAAAATGTTAGATTGGGGAGGAGACCCAGAGTGAAAACCATCTTCACCCATGACAAGTTTCCTGGATGACGTTGGTCAATTACTCTTTCAGCAAAATATACTACAGGGGGTTGTTTTAGGAATAAAAAGGGAGAGGGGTATATGAGTGATGCTTTAACTTCCTAAAAAAAAAGGTGAGACATAAATGCAATAAATAAAATGATAGCATGGAATAGGTTTTTTAAAAAATCCAACACAGATTGCAACTTGGGTCATACTGGGATTGTATTATCTACCGTTTTGCTCAAGTGTCTCATACATGACATTGTAAATTAACCAATAAAGGAGAATATTTGGAGCTCAGGGTTGAATTGAGAGGTCCTTGGTGCTCTCTGAACTTGGTGGTATCCTTGCAGAGGTTTCATTACCCAAACTAGGTAATGTGCCCACTGCACTGATGATGATACCTAGTTTGGATAATGAAATGTCTGCAAGAAAACAACCAAACTCAGAGAGCACCACGGACCCCTTATTTTTAACCAGTGAATGTATGGTTGAACTTGCTGCCCTTCCTTTATGCAGGGCTGTTTCTAATGATGTGTCTTGATGTATATCTTCTCACAAATATGATAAATTCAGTTCAACAGAGTTGAAACCTTATGTTCTTGACTGCTATTTGCTCTGCTTAGCAAAGTGCACACTGTCGCCTGGTGGCCAAGGTCACAAAGGGGCAGAAATAACAAAGCATCTAATGCTTCTTATGGCAGAGGTCTCCAACCTTGGCAACTCTACAACTTGTGGACTTCAACTCCCAGAATTCCTCAGCCAGCCATGCTGGCTGAGGAATTCTGGGAATTGAAGTCCACACATCATAGAGTTGCCAAGGTTGGAGACCTCTGTCTTACAGGGTTGGTCTGTTGCAACAGAAAACACATTTTGGATTGGTTTCATCCCTTTTTCTCCCTGTGTTGCTTCTCTTTCTGAATTTAGAGTATTTACTGGTTTATTCAAAGGACAGGATCCAGAAAGGGGGGAAAAGATCAGAAAGGAAAAGCAAATATGGAAAGTCATACAGTTGTTCTTGATTGCCAAGCTGAGTTAGTTCATGAACAGCTGTTAGGAGGTCTGCTCCTACAAAGTCAAAAGCAGTACATCTCTGGATACCGGTTGCTAGTAATCATGAGCAGAAGAGAAAAAAGGCCTGTTGTGTCTTGGTTGCGGGCATCATAGGTGTTCTGACCTAAGCTTCCTGATAAATCATAAATCACAAACGTCGTCCCAAAAAACCTATTTTGATTTCAACGGCTGTGAATTATGTTCATTCCCAGCCGTAATAAGTCCCAAACAGTTTTAATTAGTCCAACAGAAGTCTGCCAAAGTCTTTTGGAAGAAGTCTGATAAGCACCAACCTTTATCTCTCTTGAAATGCTGCCCTCTTTTATGTCCTATGGGAGGGGCCAATCATCTCCAAGCCTTACTCCCGAGTAGCCCTTTTCTTCCTTAACTCTTCTTGCCTTCTGGCAGCTCTGCGCATCCGCGCATTGGGAACAGGCTCCCCCTGTTCCTCTGCCTCGCTGATGTCAGCCTCTGGAGGCTCCGGAGTCAGCAAAGAACTCCCAGATGGCCCGGGCCCCATCTCTGCATCCGACACAGAGCCTTCTCCAGACTCCAAGACTGGCCCATGTTCCTCCCCAGCCTCCTCGCTATCCGACTCTGCTGCCAGCTCCGCAGGCCGCTGGCGGACCACAACAATAGGGGCTTCTAACTACCCTGTGTGGAAGTGAAATACTACCGATTTTATCAGCGACTGTGTTAATTGAGCCATCCTGACTGGTTGCCACTGTACCAATTCAGCTCAGAGGAACAAACAGACAATAGCAACAGCATCAAGACAGTCAAGAGGTGGGGTGAGGTGGGGTGGAGGCCTCTAATGAAGGACCTACCCAGAACATATCTTCTTCCAGGTCTTCCATATCCTCATCCAACATCAGCCTGTCAGAATACGGTTTTCTACATGCACTGCAGCTTAGAGTGCTGAAGGCTTGGCACTCTAGCAGGATATGCTGATGGAGTAGAGTCCATAAGCTGCTAAGCCTCCCTAAAGCCTGCTTACGTTCAGGCCACAACAACCAGGCAGCTGCTTTGCACATCTGTTCTGTGGCCATTTGAAGCTCAACATTTAGGGCTTTAGATTTTGGTTGGTTATCTGCCTTTCCACAGGCCTGCAAGCAGATATGACAAGCCAGGAAGTCAGCGACAGTACCATTTATTCTGCAGGAACAGGTCATTTAGAACTTGCTGAAGTATTTGGGTTTTATATCGGCTGTTGGGAGATGTTAAAAAACGAACAAGCTGAGTGATTATTTCTTATATGGTTGGATTTCTAAGCATTACCGAACAGCATCCTCTAGCGGACACTGCTGGGGATGATACTACATGCATTGCAGTTTAAGCAAATCCAAAACAAATGGAAAAATAATTCTCTCTTCCTGCACCAGCAGATAGAGGAGAGGGAGAGGGAGAGGGAGAGGGAGAGGGAGAGGGAGAGAGAGGGGGGGGGAGAGACAGACAGACACACACACAGAGAGAGAATATGAATGAATCACTAGGAAAATTGGGTTCAGATTATGACGTAATTAATTTGAGAACATTAACATTAGTAGTCCCAAAGGTACTTTTTCAAGAGGCAACTGGACTTTCTGGTTTTTTCTTTGAAGACGTTTCGCTTCTCATCCAAGAAGCTTCTTCAGCTCTGACTGGATAGTGGGGAATGGAAGCACCTCTAAAAATGGACTAGTCCAAAATTATTATTCATCAGCCATAAACAGCCAGAACAAGTGATTACCAGCTACCCCCCCCCCTTTGCAAGATTGTGTGCGGTTGGTAGAGAACCAAATACATCAGCCCTGTCTCAAAACGCAACATGCCAGATGTATGTTACTGGTCTCTGGACATGAACTCTCTTGGATCATTTGAGATCATTTCCACTTTGTCTAAAAGATGATCAGCAAATACATCTTTAGATACTTTCAACCTGCTGGATCTAGAGTGGGAGTAGGACCCAGCACTACTGATTCTTCAGTTTGAAGTGGTCCTCTACCATTGGCCGGTGGTAACCAGCCAGAAAGACATCATTATCTGCAGGGCAGTCATAGTGGCAAGAGCAAGACTTGATGAACATCATTTTCCGGACAAACGACTCTCCCTCTGGGCACCGAAATTCCACTTCCACCGTGCTGGTGATACGTGGTGTACAACAGCGATTGTCTGTACAGCTGCCACAGAACTTTGGCCGATAGGAGTGGACGCTGGTGCAGCCGGTGAACTCAAAGTTGATTGCCTTACGAGATTTAGGGTTTCGCAGGCACCTCTTCCCTCTCTGAAAAGAAAAAAGGATTACAGACGCAAGTCCCTTGGATGGGTTCTGAGTTATCCCAGCCTTTTTCAACCTGATAATTGTCATACCATCAAAACTGTGACATATGAGTTTGCATCAGAAGAAGGAGAGAAGGATGGAGCTGCGATCCCAGGCAGACTCAACTGTGAGGATTTGGGCTTTGGTACCAGAGATGATCAGAGATGAAAGCTGGATCTTTCGGTTTAAGGGACAGTGCTTTACAGCAATCAAGTGGAAAAACAATGTGTGTGAGAATCTGGCCTTGTGTTTTTCCATCTGTGTGTGATGACCTGGGGCGTGGCACGAAGGCAACACAGCCAGAGAACCGGTATGAGTCCCTTTATTGGCACCAACTTTGCCCCCAACGTCCCGTTTACTCTCCGGCCTGGAGAAAAGCTTTCCCACAAACCTGCAGTAGCTTCTGGCTGCAGATACTCCAGTCCAAACGCTGTAAGCAGAATGACTGCAATCAATCACTCCAGCAGGGCAAGATAATGAGTCCCAGAAGCGAAGGGCAATAATTCCAGCAAGACAAGCACACAGAAGCATGACAATAATTCAAACAGTCAGGAAGAATGCCAGGAATGCAGGACACAACTCTCAACACTATATGAATTCAGCATTTGTTCCTGACAAACGCCCCTCCCAATTGCCTCTCCTTTAAACTCCATCCCCAGGTGTGCCTTGTGAAGGGAATCGGGGCCCTTTCCTTCCTCGTAAGCCACGCAACCTACGTTGCTCTCTTCTGCATTCTTCCCTGCGTGCCCTAGGATGAGGAGGGGGTGGGCCTTGGTCTTCATCTGAACCCCCTCTCCCTTGTTCTACCTCTCCCCTGCTCTGCCCAGCCTGACTTTGCCCTTCCCCAGTTTCCTCCACAGCCAACTGAGCCACTCTCTCGCTCTCTGTCAGCTGTTCATCTTCCATCTCAGATTCAGACTCCGACAGGGATATGACACTGTGGATTTTAAGCTGCATCTCTCTTTCTGGAAACGTCAACCATCTTGCCTGGACTACCACGTCTATGTTCAAACTTTGGATAGAACTGGGATTATCCATTCCACTGTGACCATCAGCACTAATTTCAGCTTCAGATAACTAACAACTTTGAGTCCCAAAGGTGCTTTTTCAGGAGGCAACTGGACTTTTTTCTTTGAAGACGTTTCGCTTCTTATCCAAGAAGCTTCTTCAGAGTCTTCAGAGCTGAAGAAGCTTCTTGGATGAGAAGTGAAACGTCTTCAAAGAAAAAAGTCCAGTTGCCTCCTGAAAAAGCACCTTTGGGACAACCATGACCTAGATGACTGAGAATCTCTACAGACTTTTAACAACTTTGTGAAATCTTTCTGGGTATGTAACACATCAAGGTTGCAACTGCAGAAGTTCATAAAATGTCTGGGGGATGGTGATCTACACTCAGTGGTGAAGTTCACACATTTTTAAGTGACCTTGATTGAGAAGCACTGTTTTAAGGTGTTAGACTGATGCCAAAACAACAATTTTCACAATGTTAGTTAATTAAAAAACAACAACAGTGTTCCTGTGTGGAGCTCTCCAGGGTTCTGAAAATGCTTTATTTTTCAGTACCAGAAACCAGAAGTGCCTTGACTAGGTATTACAGCTACCTGTCCTTAGTTGGGATCTTTGAACTACTCAACCAGCTCAGCCATTTGGGTTATTCTCAACTAAGCACATTTTATGGGTTTATTATAAAAATATCATCTACACTGTGAGAATGTTATCTTGAACTATTAAGAGGAAAAGCAGGGCATAAATATGAAAAATACAATTCAAAGCACATTTTCTCTCAGCTCTACAGTTTTCTTTGTGCTACTTACAAAATGTTTATTATGCAAAAAAAACCCAACAACCCATCACCCTCTGAAGCAGGGGTCTCCAACCTTGGCAACTTTAAGCCTGGAGGACTTCAACTCCCAGAATTCCCCAGCCAGCTTTGCTGGCTGGGGAATTCTGGGAGTTGAAGTCCTCCAGGCTTAAAATTGCTAAGGTTGGAGACCCCTGCTCTGAAGGATCTGTCAGAATCTACAAAAAACATTTAAAACATACTAAGATATGTGCTCCAGCTTCCCCTTTGCTGGAGACGCTGGATAGAATTTGTCAAGGATGTTTTAATCTGGAAGGCTGCAGAGGTTAGACTGAGGTGCCTTGATAACCTCTTCCAAGTGATCTAATTAAAATAAAGATCTTGGTCAACCCATGCACCAGGTCCTAAAGGGAACTTCCCTCAAGTGTCATCTGAAAATCAATACGGTCCATCAGGTGTCTGGGATGACCAATCAAGTGGGTCCTTATGCTAGTGAGCAAACATGGAGATATGATAAAGTCCAGGACGATGACTATTTCATTACAGGCTAACTTGGCTTTAAGCTGCAGCAGCCTAAGCTAGGCCCACTGAGGATCTAACAACCAGGAAACAGGGTTCAGTCCAGAGGGTTGAAAGGCAAAATTGGCACTAGACACCACCACCTTGTCTTTTGTCATATGTCCCTCTGTCCATCACTACCAAGATGCCACTGCTAGCCCCTTCCCCCATCAAACCACCACCCCCATTCTCTGCCATCTCTCCCTCAGGTCCAAGGAAGCCATTCAGCTCCCAGATATATCCTCCTCCCTGTAATGCAGAGTCAGATATATTTGCCACCTCAATGAAAATTAGTTCAATTCAGCCTACTAAACTCAGGAGATTCTTGACATATTCTATCCAGCCTTGCCTCCATCATTTCCGGTCCCTGCCAACTCTGCTCCCAGCCTCTTGCAGAAGTTGATATGTGACACTTGGCATTCACTTCACTCAGCTGCCACAGTACCTTGATGCTCCGGTCCAAAGAGACATTGCAGAATCGAACCAAGCACAGCCTGCTCTCTTTCTCCAATTGGCACTGAGGGTTGTCATTGGTAACGCGGGTAGAGATGCCCATCCCACAAGTCTTAGAACAGACACTCCATTCAGTGGTCTGCACCAAGCAGTTCACCTGAAGGTCATTCAGTGTGGACTTAAGCTTCAACTCAGGCTTGTGAGCAAATATGTTCCTGTAAACTGAGATGGGCAAAAGAACTTCCATGAGCAAATTCTAAAGATTAAAATGTGATTTCTTTTTCATATAGCTTGCCTTAACCTCATTCATTTTTCACTTGGCCAAGCTGTGGCAGCCCGAAAACATCTGAAAGGCACCAAACTGAAGAAGACTGATTTGAAGACTTGACTTTCATTGAACTGAATCCACACTCACTTTATCTCATCCTGCAAATAATGCAGCATATTGGAAGGGTGTGTATTTAAAAAGAAATCCATCTTGTGGCCAAGAGGGACAGCATTAGAAATTAGTTATACATATGGGAGATTGGTCACTTACAGAGGAATTTTAAAGGATTGCCCAGCAAGAGACAGATATGGAAACATCTCTTTCTGAAAGAGATTGCTGGAGACTATGTTGTTCTACTCTAAAATGTTTAATGTCCACTATTAAGTCTCACAGGCGCTCATCTCATTCCACCAATTCATTAGATTAGGTGCAAGTAAGGCACCAAAATGCAGGGATGTGATAGCAATAGCAATAGCACTTAGACTTATATACCGCTTCACAGTGCTTTTACAGCCCTCTCTAAGCGGTTTACAGAGTCAGCCTATTGCCCCCCCAACAATCTGGGTCCTCATTTTACCCACCTCGGAAGGATGGAAGGCTGAGTCAACCTTAAGCCTGGTGAGATTCGAACTGCCAAATTGCAGGCAGCCGGCAGTCAGCAGAAGGAGCCTGCAGTACTGCATTCTAACCACTGCGCGACCGTGGCTCATATTGTTATCATGTTTAAATCACTGGACAGCAGTAAACAGCAGTTTGGTGTGCCTGGATTACTTCTGTCTGTTTTGCTCTTCTTCGAAAGAGAAACTAGGTCTAGTTCACACCTCATGCTGAGGTTTCATCTGTCACCCATGTTTTAAGGAGTAAATACTAAGTCACAAACCATGGTTCTGAAAGCTCCTGGCAGCCCACTTCAACCAAAAGCAAGAGTCTCTTAAGGTTTCTTCCCACAAATTATTGGAAGAGAAGAGAATAAAATTACAGAAATCTTAGCAGCTGAGAGCTTTCCATTATCAGGGCTCAATTCAGTATCTCAGCTACTTAAGAAAACTTCTTTTTCAGTCTTTGTCAAGATCTCTGTGCACTGATGAGAAAGCTATTCTCTTAACAAATAAGAGTAGAATATCTGGGTGATGATCAGGATGTAAAATCTCTGACAGACTCTGAACATATTGCAGCTCAACAGAGTTCACACAAGCCATTAAACCAAATCCAAGCAAATCACATTATACTGTACTGTGTTCTTTACTATGATGTGTGAATTCAGCCAATAGTTTATAAAATTTTCTAACTGACGATCCTTCTTTTTTTCTTGTCGTCCAGTAGATTACTTCTTTTGAAATCTTCTTTGAAATCTGCTTGTTCTTGAAGAGCTCTTTTCAATTGCCCTCTTGTCTTTCTCTTTTTTTGGAAGGGGGTAAGCAGGCAAGCTCCTGGCTCTGTTTCAAGATTTTGTTTTAGTGTTGTTCAGCAGAGTTTTCCTTCAACATTGCCCAGTCCTAACAAATACCATAGTTCTGCACGCAAAGCAGCCACTCAGTAATTTCTTATGACCCTCTCCCTTCTACCAATCCTAAGTGCATAAAACAATCTTGTTCTCCTCTTCCTCAATACTATTTGGGCTTCTCTTGACTTTCTCTTGACCCTTCATCCAAGATGAGTTCTACAGAGCCGTAAGATCTACCTTTATTCAGCAATTACAGCATCTCCTCTCTGTCCCCATTCATAGTTCTCCCATCTCATCAGCCATACCTTTCTCATAAGGGGTCTTTTGACTGCTTCCCTCACAGACCCACTCTTCGCAACACTTGTTCTGCGCTTTTACCCAGTGGTGAAAGGGACAATCAGGGTGAGGGAGACGTGCCCCATCAGGGCAAAGGGGAATGCAGCCAATGGACCCGTCCATGCAGATACACTGCAGCTGACAACTGGGCTGGAAGCTCTCTCCATTAAGATAGGTTTTTCCCACCAGGACACAGGAGGACCCTTGGTAAGCTGGAGGAGGAACACAAAGGTGTGTGTGAGCAGGAGTTTAACACAGAATATGTACAGTCCACATAAGCAACCATCACACTTACATTGGGTAGCATTAAACGGAATGGAAAGCTGTGCATATTTTATTATAAATATAGCCATATTTTCTACAAAAGCAGTCAAATGTCAGCAAATCCATCATTAATACCAGGACATTGGTCTTTGTTTTAGACAGTTTAATCATTTTTCCTCCCTCCCTTCTTTCTGCTTTCATTTTAATTACCATCCAATGAGTCTTCTGATGTCTGTAACCTTTGGTATTTTCCAATCAAATGGCATGACATTTCCGGTGTATTAGTCCCCGGCTTGCCAAATTCCATGAAGATGTCAAAGGGTAGCCATTTTTAGTATACTGTGCTAAAGAATGGACACACAGACTGCCACTTATCTAAACAAAATAAAACTTACAATTTTATTAACGTTCTCTCTTTTTGGCTACTCTTCATGACCTTTGAACGAACTAAAGTTCTCCTTCTTCCATGCAAAATAATGCTCCCACTACAGAGTAATAAAAACAAAAATAGATGCATTTCCATTCATTCAAGTTCCCATTGATTGGAAATGAATGAATTCTTGCTTTGCTTTGGTTTGGTTTGGTTCATTTGAATTTTTTTTTCCCTGAACAGTATGAATACACACTAAAGTCCTTGAAAAGAGATTAGTAAGTGTGTCCATGAAATCTTGGAACATAGAAGTATGGCTTCATAGAACCAATGAAATGGGAAATGTGTTGAACAGTATTTCCCAACTGGGGTAATTTTGAGATATTGGACTTCAACTCCCAGAATCCCCCAGGCAGCATAGACACTACTAAGAATTCTGGGAGTTGAAATCTATACATCTTAAGATTTTCTAGGCTGGGAAACAACACTGTTGTAGATCATTCATATCAAGAGACCACACAAGAGATTATTTTAGCCTATTATCCATCTTAGTAATTGGACAATGCCTTTGCCCTTAAAGTGCAAATGAAATCTATCTTCTTATAAATCTATCTTCTATAATCTTCTTATAAAGAACAAGCTTTTTGTAGCCTCAGAGTATAGAGGAGGGTCACTTAAACCATCAAATCCAGTTCTCTGCAAAAATCCAAATTAAGGCATCCAATCTTGACCTGCAAAACATCACTGAAGGGAACGCACCAGCTGCCTCCATCATTGGTTCCACTAAACTGGTGTTAAGAAGCTTTTTCTGATGTTCAAAAAGATCTGCCTTCCTATAAGTTAAGAAAATTATTCAGTCTTATGTCTTGGGATGACAGAGAAGAAGTCTCTTCTGTAAAATATTCTTTCAGGGACTTGAAAAATGCTATCATATGTTGCTTTCTACTGTATTCCCGTTTTTCAAAGATAGACATAGTCAATTCCAGCGGTGGGTTGCTCCCGGTTCGGCCCGGTTCTTAGAACCGATAGTGGCGGTGGCGGGAGGCTCCGCCCACCCGCCCGGGACGCTTCTGCGCATGCGCAGAAGCGTCGCACAAGCGGAAGCATGAACCGGGTTTTAGAACCCACTACTGGTCAATTCCTTCACTCCCTTCTCCTTTGGCATGGTCGGTCTGTCTGTCTGTCTGTCTGTATATCTACCTGCCTGTCTAATCTAATGTAATCTAGTCTAGTCTAGTCCATACCATTGACAGAAAGACTTTGTTCCTGCGGCTCAGGAGAGGTGGAGACTGTGGGTCACATGCTCCTTAGATGTTCCTTTTACACAGGGATTTGGAAAAAAACATATTCTGCCAATAACTGCTAGGTATCCTGGCCGTTCCGACACTACCTATCTTCAGTGGCTGCTTAAGGATGAACAGTCCATAACTACAGCGCAGGTGGCCAGATTCTGTGCAGCAGCACTGGGGGTTCGTCGCAAACACGTGTCTTCTCCACCATAGTGATGTTATATAACAAATGTGGCAAACCCTTTGCACTGCTTAGTCTTTTCCCTTTTAGCATTGAACCTACAATGGGCCAAACAGTTTATGGATTGTAATTTTAGTACAGTTAGACCAGTTACCTTGCTGCCAGTTCGCTTCCTCCCGTGCCGCATGGCCGCACCTCGTGGCCGCGCGTGCGCTTTGCACGCACATGCGCAGTGCCAAAAAATCCAAAAAAAATTCCCCCCACCCCCAAAAAGCCAAAAACAAGATGGCGATGCATGCGCAGTACCGGAAACTCGGCTTCTGCGCATGCGCAGAAGAAAAAAAGCACGGAAAAAAATTCAAAAAAATAATAATTCAAAAACATATTCAAAAAAATTCAAAAAAAAAGATGGACCGAACTGGATCCGTGACGTCACTGTGACATCACCAGTGGGTTGCTACCGGTTCGGGCGAACCGGTCCGAACCGGGAGGAACCCACCTCTGAGTTAGACCATGTATAATTGACAGACTGGGTTTTATTATAGATTTTAGTTGTTATTTATTATTTTATACTAGAATTTTTAATTGTATATTTACTGAGCATTTTTATTTGTTCTGGTCTCTGGTCTAAGACTGTAATAAACTGATTGAGATTGAGTCTAGTCTAGTCTAGTCTAGTAACAAATAAAAACAGCAAGATAAAATAAAACTCTTCCCACTAGGTGCCAGACCAACCATACTATTGGGGGAAAGCCCACATTTTCAAACATTACCTTTCTTCATTGCTATTCCAAATTGTTCCCCAGAAATAGGAGTAGTTGGGGGGGACCAGCACAGATATTGAGTGGAACAACTGCTATCCATGACATGCAAATTATGCTCTTGTAAAAGGAGAAGAATAGGAGCAAACTACTCACCTAAACAGATGCCACTGTCTTTCTGGGCTTGGGAAAAGTCACAGTAGAGCCCTTTGTGGTGATCACAAGGTTCCTGCAGCGAGCACTGCTCCCCAAGCTGCCGGGAACATACCCTGCAGCAACCACAGCCATCTAGCAAAAGGCTGTTGCCAAGAGGGCAGGGGGAAGCCTGTGAGGGACATTGGCAAGGGTAGGAACATGTCTGAGATGCCACCTAGAAAAGAGACAGAGACTTAGCAGTTCATGAACAACAGTGAGCTCAAATCTTTTTTTTTTCTCCCTCATTAAAATGCCACTCAGACATGGCATAGGAATTCCTGTATGGCACATGATGTTCTATTGCTGCCATCCAAATCATCTGCAGGAGGAAACAGCTTTCAGCTCTTCTGGCTACAATAAGAAAGTAAGAGGTAGAAGAGGTGGGACTCCCTGATAGCCACATGGAACATCACATTGGAGGGGATTAGTTGAGGAAGGGATTATGGAGGGCAGCATATGTTTAGAAGCAGCAACACTGGCATTTCTGAGATTCCAAGACTCGACTGAAATAAACACACATGCACATGGCTGAAATAAACACGCATAGTTTTCTCCCCACATCAAAGCCGAACAACATGGACTAGTTGTAAGGAGACTTCCTAGATTCCTCACTCTCTAAACCAGGGACGTGCAACCTTAGCAACGTTTAAGACTTGTGGACTTCAACTCCCAGAATTCCCCAGCCAGCCATGTTGGCTGGGGAATTCTGGGATTTGAAGTCCACAAGGTTGGACTTCACACCACAAGCCTCTGCTCTAAGCACTTGAAGACTTGTTCTCTTCTTCACAGTAAGACAACCTGCATTATAAAAAAACTTTTCAGAAATCTACACCCTCCCATTTCCACTGTTATATCTTCATAGAAATATACAGTACATACCCATCCAGGAACACAGGCCAATAAAAAAGAGATCAGAATAATGATTGCCCCGGAGTTGTCAAACATCCTGAACTCCCTGCTCTGGGTATCCCTCTTTGTTGCCTTCTGAGCAGTAATGAATTCAAACTCATCTTTTAAATAGACCTCCGTGACAGGGCTGGGACTTCAGCTGAGTGACAATCTGGAAGATAGCCAAACATTGAGCGCAGGAGAATTTTTTTCTGAATTCCAGAGAATTCTTACTAGTGGCGGAACTTGGCATGTCCACATAACATAGCATTTATACAGGAGGGAGAAGAAAGAGACATCAACTTCGCTGGCCAAAATCTTGAAAAGATGCTATTTTTCTTTTAATCTCAGAAGTATTTGTGCCATGACTCCTTACCCTTCTCCCTTCCTTCTCTCTTCTCTTCATTCCTTCCCATTGGTTTCATTTTAAAGGCCAATAAAAAAACTAAACTTCTTAAGTAAACTCAAAGCCTATTGGGGTCATTCTTCACCCTTGGAGAAGGAAAGGAGGTGTCACTACATAGTTAGAGGTAGGCAATGGCATATCAGCTGGTCTGAAAAAGCTAACAGGGATCAGAATTGGTCAATTCTTGGATGGCAATCCACCTGAAAATCCAGAGCTGTAAAATAGGTGAGTGTGTGTGTGTGTGTGTGTGTGTCAGATGTGGTATTCAGCCGGTTCGGATCAGTTCGGGCGAACCGGTAGTAGCGACCTGCGGGTGGGCACCTGTGGGTAGGCCCGCNCACCCACCCACCCACCCACCAGCCCGGGCGCAATCCCATCCTATATCACTGCGTTCTTGATGCCGCACGCATGCGCGGATGGCATGTGCGCGCTCACATTTCCGGTGCTGGGCGAACCGGTGGTAACAAGTATGTGAAACCCACCTCTGGTGTGTGTGTGTGTGTGTGGTGTGCGTGCACACATACTTTCAAGTTAGTTTGGACTCTTTGCAACTGCCTGGATATCTCTCTGCTGCTCTCCAAAGGTGGCAGCTTGGACCAAAGGAAAAAAGGATGTTGAAACGAGAAGAGAGTGAGAGAGAAATTAAAAGTGGTGTGACTACAGGTAGTCCTTGGCTTGTAACCATTCGTTTAGTGACCATTCAAAGTTACAGTGCACTGGAAAAAAAAGTGACTCGTGACTGATTTTCACACTTACGGCCATTGCAGCATGCATCGTGGTCACGTGGCCAAAATTTGGGCGTTTGGCAACTGGCATGTGTTAATGACAGTTGCATCTCCCCAGCTCACCATTTGTGAGCTTCCCAGCCGGCTTCCAACAAGCAGTCAATGGGGGAAGCCAGATTTGCTTAATGACCTATGATCCACTTAACAACTGCAGGGATTTGCTTAGCAACTCTTCCGAAAAAGGTCGTAAAATAGGGCGTAACTCACTTAACAACCATGTTGCTTAGCAACAGAAAGAATGGGCTCAATTGCGGTTGTAAGTCAAGGATTACCTTTACAGAGAGAGAGGAAAAAAGGAATGGGCATAGAAAAAGAATGGATGTCCCATCCAGTTTTGGCCCTCTCCTCCATCTCGCCTCGCTCTGCACATCCCTTCATGTAGCCTGGAAGAGCCTTCCCTCCTGGGAGAATGCTACCTTAATAGAAGAAGATTGTCCATCTCTGCACGAGAACCAGAGTCACTTCCCACGCTGGGATCTTGAGGTTTGGGGCTACCAAGTCTCAGAATTCCAAGCCAACACCCAGAGTGGAATAGGAGAGCTGGCAGGGGATGATGGGGTTTGCAGCCTAGTACATCTGAGGATTGGTTCAAATTGGGAAAGGAGTCCGGCAAGGCTGTATACTGTCGCCCTGCCTATTTAACTTATATGCAGAGCACATCATGAGAAAGGCAGGGCTAGATGAATCACAAGTTGGAATAAAGATTGCCGGGAGAAATATCAACAACCTCAGATATGCAGATGACACCACTCTAATGGCAGAGAGTGAAGAGGAACTAAAGAGCCTCTTGATGCGGGTGAAGGAGGAGAGTGCAAAAGCTGGCTTGAAACTCAACATTAAGAAAACTAGGATCATGGCATCCGGCCCTCTCAATTCATGGCAAACAGATGGGGAAGAAATGGAGGTAGTGACAGATTTTATTTTCCTGGGCTCCAAGATCTCCACAGATGGGGACTGCAGCCAAGATATTAAAAGACGCTTGCTCCTGGGGAGGAAAGCTATCGCAAATCTAGACAGCATACTAAAAAGCAGAGACATCACCCTGCCAACAAAAGTGCATATAGTCAAGGCTAATGTTTTCCCAGTTTCAATGTATGGCTGTGAAAGTTGGACCATAAGAAAGGCTGAGCGCCAAAGAATTGATCAAACCGGTCAGTCCTAGAGGAGATCAACCCTGACTGCTCTTTAGAAGGCCAGATCCTGAAGATGAAACTCAAACACTTTGGCCACCTAATGAGAAGGAAGGACTCACTGGAGAAGAGCCTAATGCTGGGAACGATTGAGGGCAAAAGAAGAAGGGGACAGCAGAGAATGAGGTGGCTGGATGGAGTCACTGAAGCAGTCGGCATGAGATTAAATGGACTCCAGAGGATGGTAGAGAACAGGAAGGCCTGGAGGAACGTTGTCCATGGGGTCGCGATCGGTCAGACACGACTTCGCAACTAACAACAACAACAACAAAACATCTGAGGAAACTTGTTGGAGGGAGACTGATCTAAAGCAGTGGCCCCCAACTTTTTGGGGGGTTCCGTGGAGAGAAGGTTGTGTGGTTTTGCATGCTGCCTGCATCCTGCAGATGGGGCCTCGCTTGTTTGTGCGCCCCGGTTTTTGGCATGCTGCGGCCTGGTTGGGGACCCCTGATCTAAAGCATTTGATCCTTAAGAGCCAAGCAATATCTAAAAAGGGTCATTTAAATGAACCCAGGAAACCACCAAAAGGCAACTTCTGCCATATGGATCCCTTCTCTGCCAAAATAGCAAAGGAATCAGGTTACAGGGGGACTGGCAGATAATAGCAATAGCACTTAGACTTATATACCGCTTCATAGTGCTTTACAGCCCTCTCTAAGCGGTTTACAGAGTTAGCATATTGCCCCCAACAATCTGGGTCCTCATTTTACCCACCTCGGAAGGATGGAAGGCTGAGTCAACCTTGAGCCGGTGAGATTTGAACTGTCGAACTGCAGCTAGCAGTCAGCTGAAGTAGCCTGCAGTGCTGCACTCTAACCACTGCGCCACCTCGGCTCACCACCACAATCGTTTGAGATACGAAACATAAAAGTGCCAACACCACCATCTGTTTTCAATGAAAGCTGAATAAAAGAAAAGAAAAGAGAGAGAGAGAGTGGATGGGGCAGGAAGGAGCCAGTTACTGATTCCCTTTCCAAAGAAGTTCATGAAAGATGTAAATATAGTGGAGATGGAGGACTTTCCTTTTCTCCCTGACCGTTCAACTGATTTTCTCTGTGTTGTTTTAACTGTAGTTGTTTTGCAAAATGTTTGTAGGATACAGTATTTCTCCCTTTCACTTCCATTTAAAACAGGGGTGGGGAACTATGGCCCTTTTATGACTTGTGGACTTCAACTCCCATGCTGGCTCAGGAATTCTGAGAATTGAAGTCCACGAGTCATAAAAGGGCCATAGTTCCCCACCTCTGGTTTATAAGAAGGCAGATCAAGGAGACTACAACCCAAATGTCACTAGCCTCTGGGGCAGCGTTTCTCAATCTTGGCAATGTTAAGATATGTAGACTTCAGTTCCCAGAATTCCCCAGCCAGCCATGCTAATCATTTACAAAAACGGTCAAGGAAGGAAAAATATTTGCCCCTGTACTTTATAAGACTTTAATGTGAGGGTGAAGGGTAGAGACAGCTCATAAAAGTTTATTGCTTTTCATTACATGCTATAATGGGAAATGGCGCCATTTTCTCTCTAGATCATCAAGAGCCATTCCAGGTTGCTATCTGAATTTTCCATTTTTGACAATTTTATGGCTGTAAACTGATCCACGTCTGAAGAGATCAACTTCAATGGTGGTTTTTAAAAATGGGAAAACCTCCAGGAACTGAAATTTAAGCAGTAAAAATCTGTTTCCACAGTCATTAAGACAATCTCCTCCCTGCCCCTCGGCACAAAACTGCAGAGATTCAGCCAGTCCGTTTCTTAGTCTTAGACTTAGAGCAACACAAAAAAATGTGCAAGCATTTATCAATCCATCTTAAAAATTCAAGTAATTAAGATTTGAAAAAAATTAAAATATATTTATAAGACAAGCTGACTAAGACCCACAAATGAAGTCCAAAAGAACAATCTGTGTCTAGGTTAAAGGTGAGATGGTACCTGTAATTACAAGAGCCGGTTTGGTGTAGTGGTTAAGAAATCAGGCTAGAAACCGGGAGATGTGAGTTCTAGTCCCACAAAGCCACCTGGGTGACCATAGGCCAGTCACTTTCTCTCAGCCCAGGAAGGAGGCAATGGCAAATCACTTCTGAAAAATCTTGCCAAGAAGACTACACAGACTTGGACAGGTAGTCTCTAAGAATCGGACATGACTAAATTATATATACAGATAGTCCTCGACTTACAACAGTTCATTTAGTGACCACTCAAAGTTACAACAGCACTGAAAAAAAGTGACATGATCGTTTTTCACAACCATTTCAGCATCCTCACGGTCCCATGTCCAAAATTCAGCTCCTTGGCAACTGACTCATATTTATGACAGTTTCAGTGTCCTGGGATCATGTGGTGACTTTTTGCAACCTTCTGATAAGCAAAGTCAATGGGAAGCCAGATTCACTTAATAACTCTGTAACTAACTTAACAACCGGAGTGATTCATTTAACAACTGTGGCAAGAAGAGTCATAAAATGGGGCAAAATTCACTTCACAGCTGTTTCACTTAGCTACAGAAATTTTGGCCTCAACTGTGATCGTAAGTCGAGGACTACCTGCATTTACATAAAACGTGATGAAATCTGAAGTTACAAAAATGGGATGATATCTAAAATTGTGTAATGGAGTGTGGGAAAGAGCTTGGTGTGAAGTTTCCGAAAGATACCCTAATTAATTCATGAGCCACGAGCCAAGTTTCAAAAGAAATACAGTCGTTTATTAGGAGCAACATTCCGGCAATTACTCCGGTGGAGTTAAGTCTGACCTCACGTAATTTACAGGCCCCCATGACCGTGTCTCCCCCCCCCTCCTCCCTGGGCATGTCATAAATCACATTCCCCAATGGACCACGTTGGCGGGCTGTAAAAACCCCACCCCTCCTGCTGACTCCGGTAACCTAGGATACTAGCTGGAGAAAGGCATGTGTGGAACGTCTTTTCAGTTGGGACAGCCCAGCAGCTCCGTCAGTTCTCCCCCACCTCCTGCTTATGGCAACTGGAAAGCTTTGCAAGTTGACACTTGGGAGATGGAGCCAAGAGAGGCTGCCAAGGGAACAGTCAGAGAAGAGGGAGGCAGAACCCCCAACTGCATAGTGCCTGAGGCAAGAAAAAACCCTATTTTCTTGCATGGTAAAGGAGAAGGGAGGGAGAATTGTATTTTCAAACTTGCCAGAGTCAGTCAATAAAGCATTACAATAAAGAAGATTTAGCTCATCTGGTTGGAATTCCTGTGTTGGTTTACCCCACGTGGTCGACATCAATCTCGCAAATGAATGGAACCTCTTAAGCCACGGGTGTCAAACTCGCCACGTCACGTTGCCATCACGTGACGTTTCGTGATGTTTTCATTTGCGGTGCTGGGGTGGGCGTGGCCTGCGCGTGACGCATCCGGCCCACGGGCCACCAGTTTGACACCCCTGCTAAGCCAAGATGTATCAACCAATAAACCCAACTTCTTCCTAAATATATTAAGAAAGGGTTGTGATGTATTTTGCAGAGATACCAGTAGAAAGTACACTCTGAAGACTAGAACAGGGTTCTCCAACCTTGGCAACTTTAAGACTTGTGAACTTCAACTCCCAGAATTCCTTTGCTGGCTGTGGAATTCTGGGAGTTGAAGTCCACAAGACTTAAAGTTGCCAAGGTTGGAGACCCCTGGACTAGAAGTCCTCCAAGGTCCCTTCCAGCCCTTTGGTTCTATGGCAAACTGTAAACGAAAGTTTCAGAGTGATGCAAACCCAACCGAACTTAATGCATAACCAACTAACACATGATATTATGGATTAGATTGGGTGGGATGATTGGATTGGATTCACTGATTGGGTTACCAATAAAAAGGAGAATATTTGTAGCTCAGCGTTGAAATGAGGGTCTTTGGTGCTCTCTGAGCTTGGTTGTTTTCTTGAAGATGGTTCATTATTTATTTATTTATTGTATTTCTATGCCGCCCAACTCCCAAAGGACTCTGGGCGGCATAGAAATACAATAATACAATATTTTATGATGTTTAAAAACATCATAAAATATTTTAAAAACCAGTTAACAATCACATACATACATATCATTCAAGGCCGGACCTCGCAAATTGCGAGATCAATGGCCCCAAGCTTGCCGGAAAAGCCAGGTCTTCAATGCTTTCCGGAAGGCCAATAGGGTGGGGGTGGTCCGGATCTCAGGAGGTAACTGGTTCCAGAGAGCCGGGGCAGCCACAGAGAAGGCCCTCCCCTGCGGGCCCGCCAGCCGACACTGCTTAGCTGACGGGACCTGGAGGAGACCAACTCTGTGGGATCTTACCGGTCGCTGGGAACTATGAGGTAGAAGGCGGTCATTACCCAAACTAGGTAACATCATCTGTGCTAGTTTGGGTAATAAAACATCTGGAAGAAAACAACCAAGCTCAGAGAGCACCAAGTATTTGAGGAGCTGCCACAAAGAAGAGGGGGGGGACCTGTTCTCCAAAGCACCAGAAGGCAAGAAAAGAAGTGATGGATGGAAACTAATCAAGGAGAGAAGCAACCTGGAATTAAGGAGAAACATCCTAACAGTGAGCTGAAGAAGCTTCTTGGATGAGAAGTGAAACGTCTTCAAAGAAAAACCAGAAAGTCCATTTGCCTCTTGAAAAAGCACCTTTGGGGTTCCTAACAGTGAGAACAATTAACCAGTGGGAACGGCTTATCGTCAGAGGTGCTTCATCACTGGAGGTTTTTAAGAAAAGACTCGACAGCCACCTGTCTGAAATGGTATAGGCCAGGGTCTCTTGCTTGAGCAGGAGGTTGGACTAGAAGACCTCCAAGGTCCCTTCCAGCTCTATTCTGATTACAGTTTGGGGGGGGTAGGGCTTGGTTTGGGAAGCCAGTTCGACTCTAGTTTACAGTACTTACCCTGGGAACCCACCATGGACAAAGGCGGTAGATCAACCAGGCTTCAGGGAATTCACTTAACCCGTTTAACCCGGCCACCACCTCGCCCTTTTCCCACCTCGCCGGGCCACCCAGCCGCGAACAGCCCCAACCGAGTCCTCACCGCCGGCCAAGAAAGCAGAACAGTGCCAGAGCTGAGCGGAGTCTCCGGAGAACGGGGCGTGGCAGGGACTCCTCCGCGAAGGCAGGGGCCGCTGTGGGCAGCGCCGCGGGTGCCCTTCCGCCGCTCCGGCCTTCTTCCGCCTCTCGCCGAGACGCGCGGGAGGGGGAGGGGGGGGAATAAAGCTCACGCCGAGGGAGAAAGCCAGGCGGAAGCGCGGTGAAGCGGCGGCGGCGGCGGGGTTGAGCGGGGCAGGCTTCCCCGTCGCCCGCCCCTCGGCCCGGGCGCCCTGGAGCGGCGAGAGCAGAGGGGCCGCTGTGGGCAGCGCCGCGGGTGCCCTTCCGCCGCTCCGGCCTTCTTCCGCCTCTCGCCGAGACGCGCGGGAGGGGGAGGGGGGGGAATAAAGCTCACGCCGAGGGAGAAAGCCAGGCGGAAGCGCGGTGAAGCGGCGGCGGCGGCGGGGTTGAGCGGGGCAGGCTTCCCCGTCGCCCGCCCCTCGGCCCGGGCGCCCTGGAGCGGCGAGAGCAG
>QLTV01001458.1:4973972-5003436 GCA_003457575.1 Thermophis baileyi
GAGGAGGGGTGGGGGGGTCCTCGCGGAGGTGGAGCTCGCTGCCCTCCCGAGTAGTGAAGTGCCAGAAGTTCCCCCTCGCTGGGTGGGCGGTTCTTGAGAAGGAATTAGAAGCGCGCCCCCCCCCCGAAAATCCGGACGGCGCCTCTCTGCTGGGAGAGGGGGGGCTTAAAGACACCCCCCCCCAAGTCCTGGTTCTGCTCCCAGACCGGGGGAGAGGGTCGAATTTTGATGGCTCCCAGTGGCAGGGTTGCTTTGTCCTGCTGGCTGGTCTTTGCTATTGCTTTTGATTTTGGGGGGGTGGGGTGGGTACAGCAATAGCACTTAGACTTATATACGGCTTCACAGTGCTTTACAAACCTCTCTAAGGGGTTTACAGAGTTGGCATATTACTAGAGGCTTTTAAGAAGAGACTGGACAGCCACTTGTCCGGAATGGTAGAGGGTCTCCTGCTTGAGCAGGGGGTCGGACTAGAAGACCTCCGAGGTCCCTTCCAACTCTTGTTATTCTATTTTGTTCTGAGATGTGTGTTTATGTGTGTCTTCAAGTCAGCGTTGACTCTTGGCGAATGCCTGGACTAGTCCCTGCAGTTTCCTTGGCAAGGTTTTTCAGAAGTAGTTTGCCGTTGCCTCCTTGCTGGGGCTGAGAGAAAGGGACTGGCTCAAGGTCACCCAGCTGCCCTCTGCTCGTGTCTTCTGGTTTCTAGCCTGATACCTTAACCGCTATCTGGCTCTCTGCCATAATAAATTTAAATAGTCATAATAGACCACAGTGGTCCCAATGCAATCGGCATACTGGGTGCCATACCAAAAACTCCTGGACAACACTTAGAAAATCTGCACATTGGTCAAATTTCCATCTGTCAATTTCCATCAAATGCATAGGGTGCTATCCTATTCCTGTTTGTAGTCTCCTCCACCTGTGGCTCTCTTAACTTTTGAGTAACACTTTGTGTATCTGAAACGTTCCGTTTCAAATAGAGATGCAAAAGGAGAAGGAAGGAAAGAGAGATCAACAAAGGAAGGAGGAGTTTAATTCAATAACATGTGCTAAGTTTTAATTTCAGTAGCGGTTCATAATACTGATGGGTTGGAACAGAGACAGGCTACACGATTCCCTTGCTTTTAGATATTTTTTTAGAAGACAATACACAAAGGCAGAGAAATTTATCTCTGTTGTGGATGGTTTAACTATCATTGAAATGTTTTCCTGTTTAACGAAGTAGGGGACCATGCAGATCTCTCGGCTCTTCCATCATTCCACTATATTTGATTTGATTTGCTTGGAGCCAAGTTTTGACAGCGTGGAAATGAGAAAACTACTGCAGCTTCCCTTTCCCTTTCTTCAAAGAGTTAGCAGCTTCATTTCAGGAAGCTTGTTCTAATAACAGGTGTATTCCTGGATCACTTTAGACAGCTTCCTGCAAGCGAGAAGAGTCAAGCAGCATCTCTTAAATGGCACTTAATTATATCATTCTTATTGTTGCTGTATTATGGTACTCTTGTCTTATTTTTCTCCTCTCTCTCTCTCTCTAGCTGGAGCCCTATATGGATGAGAACTTCATTTCAAGAGCTTTTGCTACTATGGGACAACTAGTCCTGAGTGTGAAGATAATTCGGAATAGATTGACAGGGTATTGATTTGTTTTTTATTTATTGGCTGTTAATGTGTATATTCAGAATAGATTGATGGGGTTATTTGCTTGGCTTTTTAATTTATTGGCTGTCGATGTGCATATTCAGAATAGATTGTTTGTTTTTCATGTATTGGCTATTGATGTACATATATTTTGGTGGGAAGGAGAGGTTATTTTCAACCCATCTATAGATTGTGTGACTTGGATACTGCTTTAATTCCTACCTTGTGCTAGGCCACAGTTTAACCATGCTTTATTGAATAAGCCACTATATTGTAACTGCTATGTGATGCATAAACTATGGTATATTATGGTTCCTACTTCACATTAGGCTAAGATTAAACAAGCCATGTTGTGACTTAGGGGCATCTTATAAAGTGAGCCCCTGTTAATTAACCCTATCTAGTTTGTCACAGGGACAAGATGCAATGCTTATCCAGAGTCAATCCATTAGATCAGTCGTCTTTCACTGATCGATCGTAGCTCCCTCTCCTAGTCCTTTCTAAGAATGGGAGCGCCCCCAAAACTTTTCTGCCAAAATTGTTAAAGCAATCAAGAGACAGATCGCGAATGATTCCTTTTCAAGTGCATGTAATTTCAATCTGGTATCTTTATGAATGCCGCCTTAATTTGTCTTGAGAACATCACTCTGTAAACAGGTTGCCACTACTGGAAAAGCTGTCATCCTGGTCGCCATCTCTATGGCCTCTGTTGCAGAACATAATTTGACACGTTGTTTGAGATATGATTGCCAAGTCCTGATCTCTCACTTTGCAGTAAAGCAGAACATAAGAAGAATTATGCTGGATCAGACCAAAGGCCTATCTAGCCCAGCATTCTGTTCCCACAATGGCCAAGGGGATACCTCTGGGAAACTCATAAGCAGGACATGAGAGCAATAGCGCCCTCCTGCTAGTGTTTTCCAGCAACTGGGATTTGAGAGGCGTACTGCCTTGACACCGGAGGTAATATATAGCTATTGTGGCTAGTAAACATTGGTAGCATTATTCTCCACAACATTTTTCACTGACAGGCACAAACACAGGCAATGAATGACTTATTTCTCTCCTTCCAGGATTCCAGCAGGCTATTGCTTTGTAGAATTTGCTGATCTGGCCACAGCAGAGAAATGTTTACATAAAATCAACGGGAAGCCCCTTCCTGGTGCCACCCCTGTAAGTAAAGAAGCTCATCTGAAAAGCCAGTCTGAAATCCTAAGCGCACATACTGGTGAAGAAGCCCCACTTAAGTCGTTGGGATTTCTAAATCATATCTTTCTCAGTCCAATCTGCCTCCCTGAGTTGTGGGAAAAATAGGGGGAGGAAGGGGTATTTGGTATGTTCCTTGCCTTGAATTATTTGAGTTACGTATAAAAATAATAAAGGCAAGATATAAATAAATATTTTATCCTGCCTTTTATGTGTATTGGTCAACTCAAAGTGGCTTTCATGCCTAAACAGGATTAAGAGTCTCCTGATAAGTGGCCCAAAATCACTTAGCCAGCATTCATACCTAAGGTGGGACTAGAACTCACAGTCTCCTGGTGATTGGCTCAAAGTCACCTAGCAGGTTTTTATGCCTAAGGCGAGACTAGAACTCGCAGTCCCCTGGTTTCTAGTGCAGCATTTGTGCTGCACAAAATGGTATTATGTGGTTGGGTCCGCTAAATAATCAGAATAGTAAGGGAAGGTGCTTATCCCAGCTAACGTGTTTCAGTCTGTAGAAACATATTTCAGTATTCCATCTATGTGAGCTTTCTGTTCTATTCACACGAGTAGAACAGAAAGAGCTAAACCAAATCACCGTGTAGCAAAACTCAGTTACTTTTTAAAACTCTGTAATTGTTATTTCCCTTGAACTATCATGTTTAAAATGTGTTTTTTGCATCTTTACTTTGTATTTCAGACAAAGCGCTTTAAATTAAACTATGCCACATATGGAAAGCAGCCTGATAACAGGTAAGCTAAATTCTAAGAGAAGCATTTCCACGTTCTTATCTTTTATGTGGTGTGATGTTCAGCTTATTTTTCCCTAAGAAAATCCTGAAAGGTAATCCTCATACAAATGTCCCAAGCAGCAGCGTTGTGGATGAAAATTCCCTGGCAGTTGTACAACACGTTTTTCCAGCTCATGTTGCTAACTCTGCTATTATCCAATGCAGTGGTTACCGTGGATGCATTTTACTCATTAACTTATAGCCTCAGCAATCACTTTCTTGGATAATGCAGCAAACAGGATTGTGACACCTTTCAAACTCTGCAAACTCTTAAGCTTCAATGGCACCAACAGCCTGAATTCCAAAGAACTGGGCCCTTAGTTCATGCATGTTTTAGTCCATTGAAAAGCAATGCTATGCCAAAGCTGTTTCATTTCTCTAGGAAATTGAATGGATTTTCCAAATGGGGGAAAATGCTGGCGGGGGAATTCTGGGAGTTGAAGTCCACACATATTAAAGTTGCTAAGGTTGAGAAGTCATGCCCTATATTTGGGTGGGATGGTGGAAACAGCAATAAACTTTGAAGCTGTTTCTATTAACTGTAAAAGCATTTTGGAGCCCTGTTCATGGTTTCTTCTGGTATTATTAATGACTGTCATTCAGCGAAATGCTTAGGAACACGAAGATAGCTTCCACATCTTGTTGTTAAAACTATTATCATTTAATGTTCAGAGGTTAAGATAGAGGACATAGTGAAACTTTCTATAATAAAACATAAGGTAGGAACGTATCGCATATCAATGAAAGATGGATGGAGTTCTGCTTATCACAGGACAGCAGATGGTACAAAGCTCCTTAGTACCTCATGGGACAGTTCCAACTTACACTTACATTAAAAACTAAAAGGTATTCATTTGTTTGGGGGAGGTATTTGCCTTAAAAAAATAACTTTTCAGCATATTTTTCATCCAAGCGTCTAAATAAATGTAGCCCTTTCCCCTTATGTATATTTCTGAATAGGTATTTGGAGTTATCAAGAGAGAGGAGAATGTAAAATGAAATGAAGCAGTTGCTTAAAGCAGTGTTTCTTGACATCGGCAACTTTAAGATGTATGGAGTTCAACTCCCAGAATTCTCCAGCAAGCGAAACGCTGGCTGGGGAATTCTGGAAATTAAAGTCCACACATGTTAAATTTGTTGAGGTTGCGAAACACTGACTTAAAAGTTTTGCTTAGACTGAACACAATTACAGGTTACAACTGTCATTGGTTTTCTTGGGGAAAAAAAGAAGGAAATGAAGCCTCCCGCTGTGTTTTTAAAGTGTAAAATTATGGCACAAGACTTAAAATAGGTTTTAATTCATTTTTTAGTCTTCCCTTCCCTGTAGTTCCCATATGCATTTATCTCCTACTTAACTAAACTCAGTAACTCTGGGCTTACCAGATAAAATTCTCTTTAAAAAAGGATGGTAGGAACTAACCTCCAGCAAAGCAAAACACATCGGCTTCCAGCATCACCTTTATTTCCAAGAATGTCTCCGAGCAGGTTTTGAAGAGAGGTGGCTATAACAAACCTAGATAGTGTGGTATTAAATATGATTGAATATTAAAGCTTTCTCAGTCTTTTGACTGGTTATATACCTCACAGCTGCCATTTTAGGGCTGGGATATATCAAAGCTCTGCAATCATTCTGCAAAAATGCCATCACTGGTTTTCAATTCAATACAGGCCCATTGCACGCGCGCGCACACACACCAGAGGTGGGTTCCTCCCGGTTCAGACCGGTTCTTTAGAACCGGTAGTAACTTGGCGGCCTGGGTTGCTAGAACCGGCAGCGACCCAGGCCTGCCACGTCCCCGAACCGGTTCTTTCGGCGGCGCTATAGGTGCCGCCATTTTGTTTTTTGCTTCGGCGCATGCGCAGAAGCTTTTTTTAAAGCACTGCGCATGTGCGAAGCATGCCCGCGCACAGCCACGCAACACGGCACTGAGCGAACCAGCAGCGAAGAAAAGAAGAACCCACCCCTGACACACACACACACACACACACACACACACACACACACACACACACACACTATTTGAACATTCCTGGCTGATCTCCTAAAAATAATTCACAGATGCTAATTTTGAGTTTTGTTGACAGCTGCCTTTGGACAATTCCTATTCTTTCTCTATTTTCCCCCCACAGCCCAGAATATTCCCTGTTTGTTGGGGATCTTTCCCCTGATGTAGATGACGGGATGATATATGAATTTTTTGTAAAAGTATACCCATCATGTCGGGGTGGAAAAGTGGTCGTGGATCAGATGGGCGTTTCCAAGTAAGTTTTTCCAAAATGTACTTTGCTTTATTTGCTCCTGTTTTGCAATGGATGAAGCAAAGCTGTCCTTGTGTGAAGATGCTCCTTCTGTCTATGTGTCGGTTAAGAGAAATCTGAAAAGATTTAGCTGCACTGAATTTACAGCGGTGCTGGAATTCTACACTATTCTGTAGTTGATATTAAGATGCTAATCCAGGGGATGGAGGTAAAATAGATGTGTAAAAGTGTTGATGCCTCTGTAGTTTATCTGTCCAGTGTAAACTATTATCTTTTAACTTTTATATTCTTTATTATGGTAGATGTCTCTCTGAACTGTATGTGAGGAGGGCTTATTCATTGCAGTGGCCCAACAGAGTTAAAGTAACCTGCCAGCATCCATTCCAGTGTGCAAACTATTTTATTCAGAACATTTGCAGCTAGCTTAAGTGAGTGGTGTGGTGGCCTAGAGGTGAGGCTCTCGCCTCATAATCAGGAGGCAGTGAGTTTGATCCTAGGTAGAGGCAGATACTTCTCTCTCTCTGAGCACGTTGAGAATATATCTGCTGAATATAACTCCGCATTGGTGACAGGAAGGGCATCCGGCCAATAAACACTCAGCTCCATTCAGTTGCCCAGACTCCACCCCGGTCATTAAAAGAAGATGATGATTTGCAGTTAGCTTAAATCCCACATATATTATTTGGTGTATCGGTACTTAGTATAGGTAGTCCTTGACTTAACAACCATTCATTTAATGACCAAGGTTACAACCGCACTGGAAAAAAGTGACTTAAAACCAGTTCTTACACTGATGACTGTTGCAGCATCCCCACAGTCATGTGATCAAATTTTGAGTGCTTGGCAACTGGCATGTATTTACAGCATCCCGCGGTCCTGGGATTGTCGTTTGCAACCTTCTTTAGGGAGCTTCTGACATGCAAAGTCAATGGGGGAAGCCAGATTTGCTTAATGACCGGATGCTTCACTTAACAACTAGTGATTTCACTTAACGACCATGGCAAAAAGGTTGGAAAATGGGCACAATTCATTTAACAACTGTCTTGCTTATCAATGGAAGCTTTGGGCTCAATTGTGGGTGTAAGTCAAGGACTACCTGTATAGGATAGTTTTACAACATTTCCATAGAGTGAAGACCTACGTTGACCTAAAGGAAACCAATTCCGAATGGAGCAGAGATCCTAGTTTCCCCATCTTTGATTTAGGCCGGGGGGGGGGGGGACGATGGCACTTTTATGACTTGTGGACTTCAACTCCCACAATTCCTGAGCCAGCCATGCTCCCCATCTCTGGTTTAGACTAACAGAACTCTTGCATGCCCATTTCTCATAGAGGGAATCTCGTCAGCCTTCATAAAAGAAAGCTAGGCCTTCTAGAAGAAAGTAATCCTGAAAATTTGTAGTGATGAAAACCTACTGTTCTTGTAGATCAAGCCTAAACAAGAAAACCACATTCCAAAAAGTACTAGGAAAAGCCAAGACAAAACTACATTTTAAATGTCATTAAATTTTAATGTAATCAATATGATTCCCTAAATGTACATTTAGTAATTTTCCCTCTCCGTTATATCAAGTATAAGTTGAAAACATGTTTTGAAGATCTCTGGGGACCTTGCCCTAGCCTCATGGGAGCATATGTTCCCCTTTATACTCTTAATGAATTAAGCATACTAAATTAAGCACCACAATTTTTTTTTTTGAGGAATGGTTCAGTAAAATGAGGTGACAAACGAGTCAACAGCACTTCAGAAAGTTCTACTAGAGCTTCTTAGAAGGTGCAAGCTTGCCATGACCTGCATGATTGAGAATCTCCATAGACATCCTGCAAGCTGACCTTCTCTTTTACCTTCTTGTTGTTTATTCTGTGTTTTTACAGAGGCTATGGTTTTGTGAAATTCTCAGATGAGCTGGAGCAAAAAAGAGCACTGGTAGAGTGCCAGGGGGCTGTCGGCCTTGGCTCTAAGCCAATACGCTTGAGCGTTGCCATACCAAAAGCGTAAGTATAGATGGAAGGTGTGTGTCAGGTGTGCTTCCGTTCAAAATCCAGGAAAGAAAGACCCCAACTCCATAATGATAGAGAAGAGTACTTTTACTAGATGAGAACTGATAGCGACACAATGAAAGCAAGATCTGAGGCAAAACGCGCGTAAAAGCATATAGAAATAATCCCAAATCCCTCTCCTCATAACCCCCCGGGCTATTCATCCAATCCCGGTGCCCCCCAGGTGTCATGTGGGCACGTCTTTGAACGGAGCCTCCGCAGATGGCCGTTGACCTTGAGCAGGCTGTAAACATGTCCATCCAGCCTGGCCGTAAGTGATGAGAACTCTCCTCCCTAAACTCCTTATCAGACACATGTAGAGACATCTCCAGCACAATTTTCCCCCACCTCCCAAATACCTAGCCTTCCCCCCTCCCTCCGTTTCTATGGCAGCCGAAGCAAGCAGGCAGCGTGGAGGCTGACAGTGTGCTTAATTCAGCAGTTCCGCTTGTTTGGGTCATACACTGGGATTGTGCCCTTATGTTGAAAGCCATGAAGACTTCCTAAAAGGTGATCTAAAAAGATTCAGATAAGTACATTAATTTAAGGGTGGATTCCTTGGAGAGCCACCCTATAAGTTTGACTAAAAGCCTTAGTAGAAATTCAGGTAACTTGTGGGCCTCCAGGTGTTACCAAACTCCCAAGCAATGCCAGCCAATCTGTTCTAATGCTGAAGATGCTGCGAGCTATAATTCGGCCCATGTGGAGTGTCAGCTTCCCTGTTCCTAAGATAATGAGACACAGTGAATAAAGCGGCCACAAACACTACTCGCCAGAATACAGTTATGATTTACTGGACAACCTGTGTGGGTCATTGTGTCAGTAATATTACCCTACCTAATCATATAAACAGAATGACCACAGGTGGACAAAAAAAGCAGTGGGAGCAAGTTCTGACTTCCTACCAGCTTCCCCATTGACTTTGCTTGTGAGAAGCTGGTAAGGAGCACAGCTTTACCAACACAACTGGTCTGAAGATCCTTGAAATTTCATTTCCTTTGGAGTCATGAATCCCGGATTTTGGATACAAACTTTACGTTAGCCCGTTTGTGAGACCTTGATTCAAAAATCGTTTGCCTTACGATGCACCGTTTTACCCAATTGAAGGTTACAAACACAGAGACTTTTAGTAGTATATATAACTGACGGTCTTGGAATGAAATGAGTATAATTTTAGGATTTTTGTCACAGATTAAATTTTGTTCAGAAATGTTACAGAATTCTTGTCATTGACTCTCTCTTCATCCCCCACCCTTGTTTCTTTTCCAAGTAATCGGCTGAAGATGGTGGAGTACAATCAGATGTACAACTATAACTATAGCCAGTACTACCAACAGTATCAGAACTACTATGCCCATTGGGGATACGATCAAAACACCGGCAGTTACAGCTACAGCTACCCACAATATGGCTACACACAGAACACCATGCAGGTGAGAGTAAAGATTTCTAGGCATTATCCAAACTGTGCAGTCCTTATGCTATGTAAGTCCTGTAAAGCTTTGTGTTAAATGCTTTTAAATGAACAATTTTTGATTCCTTTATAATTTGTAATTCTCACTATTGCAGACATATGAAGAAGTGGGTGAAGATGCCTTAGAAGGTAAGGTTGCTTATTGTACCATATTTTTCGGACTATAAAACGCACCTGACTATAAGACGCACCTACATTTAGAAGAGGAAAACAACAAAAAAGTTTTTGGCCTCCGCGCGCCCCATTTTCGGGGCTTTTTTGGGGCCTTTTCCAGTCTTTTTTCTGCCCGTTTTTGAGGCTTTTTTGGCCCATTTTGGGGGCTTTTTTCGGCCCATTTTTTATGCTTTTTTCGGCCTGTTTTTGGGGCTTTTTTCAGCCTGTTTTCGAGGCTTTTTTCGGCCTGTTTGAGGCTTTTTTCGGCCCGTTTTCGAGGCTTTTTTCGGCCCGTTTTTGAGGCTTTTTTGGGGCCTTTTAAAAAAAAAACAGAACAAAAAAAGAAAAGGCCCCCCCCCCAAAAAAAAGCCTCGAAAACAGGCCAAAAAAAGCCTTGAAAACGGACCGAAAAAAGGCCCAAAAACGGGACGTGTGGAGGCCAAAAAACAGCCGGCGGGTGGGCGGGGCTTCGGCAATATTTGGTCTATAAGACGCACAGACATTTTCACCCCCTTTTGGGAGACAAAAAAAGTGCGTCTTATAGTCTGAAAAATACGGTAATTCCTCGTTAGAAATAGAAATTAAGTTTCCTTTTCTAATTTGGCAATTCATACCAAATCAGTTCTGGGCCAGCAGAAAGCTTTTGGAAAGATTGAAATATTGAATACTCTAGATGTATTATAATTAAATATATTTGCTAATCCAAGCAAGTATTTGCATTTACAAATATAGAGCTGGCAGTGGGAAGAAAACCCCAGTTTCTTTACATTTAATTTGGTCAAAAGCGTGTTTTTGATATGCTATGTCATCCCTGCATGGTGACGGAATGCAATATTGCAGGTTAACTCTGCCTGCTGCCAGGAGTTCGATCCTGAACCGCTCAAGGTTGACTCAGCCTTCCATCCTTCTGAGGTCGGCAAAACGAGGATGCAGATTGTTGGGGGAAATATGCTGATTCTGTAAACCGTTTAGAGAGGGCTGTAAAGCACTGTGAAGCGGTATATAAGTCTAAGTGCTATTGCTATATGTATGTAACTCTCCTAAGACTATATTCAAAAAGTTTGAGAAACAAAAGTTTTATAGATTTTTGTTCTCTCTCAAATGGATTAAAAAGCTCTCCATCGTTTTCTAAGTTAAAGTGCTTGGGATGAATGCATGGAGAATTGCCCAGTTTTGACAATTGTATCTTTATTTCACCAGTTGCTGTATGATCAGGCATTTTATTTACACAAACAGTCTCTTTGTTCAGTGAAATCTTTCTTATTTTTTATTTCATCCAGTTTGGAGAAAACATTGAGCCAATGCTTGGGGTTCTGGTTTAATTGTCGATTGTTCAAAGAGGTTGCCCGTGTAGGTAAAAATTCTGATTGATATTAGAGCTTATTAAATCAAGATACAACGGTCCAAACCACGAAGAATTCTGCATTTCAGCACTCACACAAACGTCTTCCGAAATTCACTCATGTAGGCTTCCTTCCGTTGGCAGATCCGATGCCCCAGACGGATGTGAGTGAAGCCAACAAGCAGTTTATGGAGCAGAGCGAAGAACTCTACGATGCCTTGATAGAATGCCATTGGCAGCCTTTGGACAGTGTGTCTTCAGAGCTCCAAGCTGCATAATTGCCGTGTTGCTGATATGCTCCCTCCGAGCCGTGTGCCAGTGGGCCTTGGATTCCTGCCAAAGCGCATGGAAGTTGCAGCTGCAAACGGACTCGTCCCTCTCTCTCCACCAGGTTCTCCAGGATGCAGAGGACAACTTTGGGTTCTTCCTGGACTCGTGGAGCAGCAGACCGTAGCAGAGGAGGATCGTGGTCACTTTTATTTGAGACGAAATTAAGAACTTGGGGACTTAGTTTTATTTCTTCTCCCTTCCCCCCCCCCCGCCCCCATTGATCCTAAGGCAAGACGTGTTTATCCTAGCCAAGAAGTTCTAATTTATGAACTAAATAAAAGATGGGAAATCTTAATTCCAACTACAATTTAAAAAAAAAAAAGTATCTTTTACACAGTAAGGTGGGGTATCTGGTGTTCTCCATAGAGTAAGTGGGATCAGGAGTCAGAAGCAGCTCCATGGAACAGTTCCATGAGCCCGTTCTTTTTCTTTGCTGAAATAAATCTCCGTAGAAATGATTTTGAAGCAAAACCGCACTATGAAGAAAAAACGTTTGAGGGAGCAGGCGGAATAACTTGGGCAAACTTTTAGCCGTTTCTGAAAGGGATACAAATTCTACATTTTGAAGCATGTAGAGAGGCGACTTCTGTTAAAACAACCAGATATTTTGTTTTAATATGAAGAGTCTAAGGTGATCAGAGAAATTTCAATTGTGTACTCCATAGCTGGATAATATCTTTATTGGGAGCCACTGAAAGGATGCAGCAGTGTTTCGTAGGACTTCAAAACTCTGCTAGTAACAGTAGGAAAAGAAAAGAAAAGAGAAATAGAATTCCCCCTCAAATGAGTATTTCACTCATGAGCTGTGCAGTTTGAAGGCAGTCTGAATATGAAGATAATGAGTTAAATGCAGAAATTATTGACAGAAGTTCCTAGTGTCTGGTTACAGGTGAATTGGATTGAGATGGACAACTATAATGAATAAATAAATAATCTTGCATTCAAAGAATAGAAGTTGCTTCCCTCAGTTTTGAATACACAGATACTGTCCTTTATATTATCTCTGTTATAAGGTGCAGAGATGGGTGGAGTTTTTGAAGCTTTGAGCAATGCTGGGCCAGTTTTATAAATTGGCATTTTTAGTATCTCTAGGTAGGACTAGAGGCCATGTCAGCTGAGATGCCTTGCTTGTTGCTGTACAAGTTGTATTGTTAATAGGACGATTCCCACGACTACACTGCGTTTATTGTAGTGATGATTAAAGGAAAATTGCTAAAAGCAAACGGGTGTTAACGTCTCCAGTGGATGTCCACCTAGTTAAATTTCTGCAGGGAAGGAAAAACGCGTGCATTTATAGCAGGGCTTATTTCCAATTTAGAAATGATGAGAAATTTATGCAAATCACTAAGTCTTACCAGGTAAGAATAACCTGTAAAAAATTGTATACCTGTGAAATGGAATAACCAAGTAAACATATATTGAATTGTATGATTTTTCCCTCCATCAGGTAATGATGTATCTGAAAATCAGAGTACATAACCTTTCACTGGATTATGGATAGGTTGTAGCTCTCAAACATGTGATCCACAGGCAGGACACTTGAGATTTGATTCACGTCTAGATACAAAGACAATGGGATGGGTAGATGGAACATGGAAAAAGTTGTTTTAAAAAAAAAAGTCTGCGTATTGTTTGCACTTTGGTTACAAATTCTGGTTTTCATGAACACAAAATGGCAACTTTAGGCAACATACGAAGTTTAATATTTCCTCTAGTTAGAGATAATCCAAACACCCACATGTGTGTCTATGCTAAGGAATACATATTTTGAATAGGTCTCTAGCATGTATAGGATACCAGGAATCCATTGAATTGGCAGTGTAGGAAATCTACCTGATTTTCAGCAAGGGGTGGCTGAAATGTGTTGCTAAAAGTTTAATTTTTCCGTTTGCAAAAAAAAAAGGCAACAAACACGATTTTCCAAGCAATTTGGTCAAATATTTTAGGGCTCTTTTGTTTGTACCTTCCAGTTGGGACAAACTGGATTAATTTCAATGTTAATAATCTATTGTTCAAAATAAGCCTATCCGTTTCTCCCTTGTTCATTCGTTTGATATAATAAAATCTTTTCATAAGAACTTAAAAAGTGTGCGCCCTGCTGACCTGGCATGGATTTGGAGAAAAACTACATTTCCCAAGAGCCCTTTCAAGGACTCCTTCTTTGAAAGGAGCCAATCGAATTAGACGTTCACAGGCGCTATAAAAGGCGACGTCCGAGAATCCCGCGTTCTTTCCGTGCTCGGGGGCCAAGAAGGTTAGTAGGGCTTGTTTTTTCGTGGCGGGGCGAAGCTTCTCCATCCGTCGCCATCCTCCTATTTAATTCGAAGCGATGCCTGCTTAGCCGCTTGGTTTCATAGTAAGAGAGCCCGCCAGCCCCTGGAAGAAAGTACCGGAGCTTGGTTCCGTGTCTGGGCGTTTTCTTGCAATTTCTCTCCCACGCGAGATTCCCTAATGGCGAGGGTCATCTCGCATGTCGTCCAGACGCCCCCCTTTCATCGCAGAATCTGCGGGAGCCCATTTAGATTGGCAGAATCCTGCCATTAACAGTTGGAAGGGACCTTGTAGGTCTTCTAGTCCAACCCCACCCCCCCCGGCCCAAGCAGGTGACCCTTTATAGAAAAAGTCTTCAAAAGGGTTTTTCTATTAGGCTTACGGAGCCCTCTCGAAAATCTTCCTTTTCTAAAGTTGTTATGGATGTAGTTTAAATGTAGTGCAATTAAAAGATCCGTTTGCAGATTCCCGGGAATTTATACCAGGTTGCTTTACTTAGCTTTGGGCATTGGTCTGTATCTCCATTAACGGAGTCCATGCTGGCTGGAATTCTGGGAGTTGAAGTCCACACATCTTAAAATTGCCAAAGTTAAGAAATACTGTGCTAGGGGCTGAGTATCTCAGCTGGGCCTTGAGATTCAAATTCAGTGAAAATGTTGGATTGCAATTCCCGCTTTCCCCGGTTGCTGGGTCCGGTGCTTTTCAGCATGCAGAATTGACTTATACATTTTTCAAGTTCTATCTAAATCATGTTTTTCAAGCTTGGCAACAACTTTTAAAATTATTTCAACTTCCAAATTTCCCCATCCAACACTCTTTTAATTCATGCATAAAACAAATCGACAAAGAGCAGTAATGGGGATACCTAACCAGCAGTGCCTGTTTAGAATAAACCCTGCACTCTTTTTAAACTGGAGGACATTTGATTATGATTATTAGTTGTTTAATAGATTAATTATTAGATTTAATTGTTTAATAGATTAATTATTAGATTTAATTTAGCTGCTGGATTCTGGGCAGCTTATAGTATTGATCCAGTTACATTAGCCACTGTGTATCATAGTTGTAGTTAATTTTGCAGTGAATTTATGTGGATCAAAAGCATCCTTCACTTAATCCTCCAGGGAAAGATTGAAGGCAAATGTGGTCCAGGCAGAAGAAGAACATCATGGCTTCAAAACCTAAGGGACTGGTTTGGACAAAACTCAGCAGCACTTTTTCATGCGGCTGTTGACAAAAATAGGATTGCCAACATGATCACCAATGTCCGATGACGGATATGGCAGAAGAGGAAGAAGAAAGAGCTCTTCAGAGCTGCAGTCGCAGTATATGATGCTGGAATATATAACAGTTGGGTTTAAAAAATGTTCAATAATTCTGTAATAGAATGTGTGAGTGACTTTGGGGGGAAAGGGGAAGAGGTGCTGCCTAGGAAACAATCAGACGAGAGGCAGGAGCCCCCCTGGCTTACCCATCAGAGGAAGAAATTTAGGAAGGACCAAATCCTAAGGCAGGGGTCTTCAAACTTAGCAACTTTAAGACTTGTGGACTTCAACTCCCAGAATTCTCCAGCCAGCTATGCTGGCTGGAGAATTCTGGGAGTTGAAGTCCACAAGTCTTAAAGTTGCTAAGTTTGAAGACCTCTGTCCTAAGGGATCAGGTTGTTAAAAGTGGTGGCAGGAAGTTTGTATTTTCAGACTTGCATGATTCTGTTAAGGTAGCCTTACAATAAGGTAAATTTAACTCATCTTGTGTTGCCTGTCTGGTTTACCTGGGAAGGCTGACCATTTTTTTCCCCATGGCCCTATCGAAGCTGCGTCTGTCTTATCTGTGACTGATGTAGTCAAAAAGGTGCCGAAAATAATATTTTTCTTCGACGGTCGCTGTTTGGTTTGTTCTCCCATAACTCTTCAGCAACATTTTGGGGAAAATACATATTTTTCATATTCAGTGATGGCATTTTGTAGCTTGAATGCAGAGCAGCATAGACAATCCGTTCAGGGTTTATCTGTGACTAGACCCGTGTTTCTGTTTATCTGTGACTGGACCAGGGTATGTCTAGTCTAATGAAAAGGACTGGGGTGACATGATAGCAATATTCCAGGATTTGGGGGGGGGGCTGCCACAAAGAAGAGGGGATCAACTTATTTTCCAAAGCATCAGAAGGCAGGACAAGAAACAATGGATGGAGACTAATCAAGGAGAGAAGCAACCTAGAACTAAGGGGACATTTCCTGACAGAACAATTAATCCATAGAACTGCTTGTCTTCAGAAGTTGTGGGTTCTTCATCACTGGAGGTTTTTAAGAAAAGACAGGAGAGCCAACAAGGAAACTTGTACCTAATTTTGGAGTCCTGTAGTAGCTTGGCTTCCCGTCTAATTCTCTTTTTCTTCCCATCAGCCTTCAGCGGGAAAGAAGATGAGGTGGATTGCTGCTTTGGAGCTGGACATGATGGTTCATAAACACCTGTCCCAACTTGACGTAAGGACACTTGCAAACTAATCTCAGCAAAGGTTTATAGCTGATGTAAGTCTAGACTAGTGTTTCTCAACCTTGCCATTTTTAGATGTACGGACTTCAATTCCCAGAATCCCCCCCCCCAGACAGTATGATTTCTGGGAATTGAAGTCCACCCGTCTTAAAATGGCCTAGAATGAGAAACACTGGTTTTATAAGCTGCTTCTTAGTTAATTTCGGGAGATCTCAAATTGAAGCGGTGTAGTGGTAATGATCATTTTTTTAATGTAATGGGCAGAGTTTAATAAAAATGCATTCTGTGTTTTATTTGTTAGGTTCATAGCCCGCCTTTATTCTGTGCATTTCAACCCTTTATTTTGTGCAATTCCAGACATAAATCTCCCCCCCCACCCAACATCAACCTTGTGAGGCAGGTTGGACCCAAAATCATCTATTTGGCTCTCATACCTAAAGAATGACTAGAATTCGCTGTCTCCTGATTTTTCAGCCCAGCACTTTAGCTACTGCACCAGAATAGCTAGCTCCACCCTAGTAAAATCATTTGTTTTACAGTATACAGAGGGATGTGATTTGCGTAAATTCATTCATAGTTTTAGCAAGTCACCAAGATCCCCGAGTTCCTTTGTGTCAAGTCAAGAAAATGGATTGGCATGTTAAACCAAGAGTTGTGGCTTAGCCGGTGGCCACAAGATCTCCAACAACATGCAAGAATGAGATGGGAAGGACTTTGACTTCCCAGCCATTGGTAGCTGAGGATGTCACTCGACCTTTCTACATTCTCAAGCGTTAACCTATCCCCGTGATGGCGAACCTATGGCACGCATGCCACCGGTGGCACGCAGCGCCCTCTGTGGGCACGCAAGCTGTTGCCCCAGTTCAGCTCTGCCGCGCATGCGTGCGCGCCTCCCGCCAGCCAGCTGATCGTCGGGTCTCTGCTGCGCATGCGCAGGGGGCAGGGCACATGTGGGGGGTCGCACGTGCGGAGGGCGAGCACGCATTGCATTTGGGGGGTTCGGGCACGCGTGCGCGCTTTGGGCACTGGAAAAGGTTAGCCATCACTGACCTATAGTGTTGAACCCCTCTTTATTCTGCATGTTCTTATAGAGCAGTGTTAAAAGATATGCGGAACTTTTAAGATGTGTGGACTTAAATCATCGGGCTGGAAGGGACCTTGGAGGTCTTCTAGTCCATCCCCTCTCAAAGCAGGAGGACTTAAAGCTGTTTGAGTTGAGAAACACTTGCACAGTTTAGAGTTCTTTTGCTGTCTCTCTAGGTATAAACTAGAGGTGTGGTTCCCATGGGACGTATTTTCTTCAATTATTTCTTTTTGTTTCCATGAATTTTAAGGGCTTGTTTAAGCTGAAGGATTTTTTTTTTAAGATCTTGAAAGCCATCTGCTCAGTGTTCATGTCAACATTTTTATTGAATTATAAAGTATTATAAAATACAAAATAGAAAAGTGGGGGAGGGGAAGAGAAGTGAGGAAAGATAGGGGAAACAAGAAAAAGAAGCATTGATTTCTGACTCGCTCTGTTACAATAAAATAAGGCATTAACATCAAATCACAACTTTTTGTTTTTCCATAATAGTATAAACAAGCCATTTCTGTAAAGATCTATCAGTCTAATCGGTAAAAACCCAAAATCAAGTTTCATTCTTTTCCACATCAAGAACAAAGTTCAGAAGCGGTTTCCATGTGGAACTTGCTCAGTGTTCAATAAGCCACCTTGAATAATTTTCATTCAGAGACCTTTTTTTCCAAGTAGTATTTTCATTGAATAGTAACTCTCTAGAAATGTGGGCGCTAATGCTCGTTTACACTTAGGATTTTTAAAAACCCTAACTAAATGCAATCCGTCCTGCTTTTGCCTTAGGTGACCTCGAATGGTTTTTCATTCAGATGTTGGGTATTTTTATACGTTTCAGGTATAGTCGAAGTGCTGGGTGAGTGGAGAAGATGACCATGTTCCTCGTTTCCCTTGTAAATATTGAGGCCAGCAGCTGAAGCCTGCAAGGTGCACTCCCTGTTTATACTTTTCATGGAGATGGGTGGTGTTTCTGTATCATACAGAGAGGAGGTGGGGTAAAAAGAATTAGCAGCATTCCGGACCCTCCCTATCCCTTTCCCATCAGATCCAATTTACTGATCTCATGGTCAAAAAGGAGGCAAAGTAAAAACAAACTGGTCCTAACATCTTTGCTGGGATAAATCCAGCATTGAACTGGGCTGACTTGAAACAGATGGCCATACATTCCATAATTGTTCTTCAAGCATAAATGTCTGCTTGCTTTGGCCAAGTTGGGTGGGTGTCAGGTCCCATTGATCTCTTGCCATTCTGGCAGGAGTGGGGGAGGTTTGGGGCTACGCTTGCATGGGGTTTTCCTTTGTTCCTTTCTCTGCTTTGATGTACCTTTGGGGAAGTTGGGAGGGGGGGAAGAATGTGCCTTGGGCCATCTGTTTTGTCGCAACACTGGAGGGGTGAGATCAGGGTGAGATCGCGGCGCCTGGGAACTGCCTGTTATTGCCTTCTCAGCCCGAAGTTCTCACATCGGGATTGGCTCAAATACGAACTGGACAACCGCGCCTCAAAAGGAGCGGTTTAACCTAAGGGAATTTCAGATTCTGCCTACACTCTTTCTGCTATCACTGTCTTCCAATAAAAGTTCCTTTTGAAATGCCGTTTGTTTCGAGAGTTTTGCTTTCTTGAGAAGGCTGGCAAGGCGGGACCTTACAGTGGGCCTTCTTAGATTTAGCAGTCCCCGCTCTTCAACAGAGTGTCAGGTTGGGGAGGACTAAAAGTGATGCTGGCTTGGTTGTATACCTTGCGGAAAATAATTAGAATGAACTTTGAGCAGAAGTGCTAACATTTGTACTGTAGCTTTTCCATTCTTAGGTTCTAAGTGGTCAAAGGATCTTTATATAGACGTGTTTACTGAATATACTAACATTTAAAAAAAATATTTTATTTATACTTTTTTCTTTAACATACATGACTGCTTAGTGAACAATGTATTGTCTGGGTCAATTTACTTATACATAATGATAATGTTTATGTTCACATAGTAATAATCTTTCAACTTCTAATATTTACGTATACATAATAATATATTATATTGTGTGACAGTATACATAATATTTTCCCAATTTCTAATTTCTACCTCTATTTTCTAATCCTTAATACAACAAATCCCATATTAAAAAGCATTCTGTATCTATCCATCATCTCTTGCAGTAGTGGGTTCTAAAACCCTTTACTACCGGTGTGCGCGTGTCCCGGGCAGGTGGGCGGAGGCTCCCGCCGCTACCGGCTCTAAGAACCGGGCCGAACTGGGAGCAACCCACCGCTGATCTCTTGCCCTTTTTAGTATTTCAACTCTTGTTGACTTTTGGACCAATGTCACATGAATATGCTAACGTTTTAGACTGCCTTCCTGCATGTCTCATTTTAACATCCTACTATTAGCATGCACTGTATTTAATTTACTACCATTTTATGGAAACTAGTTGTAAAACTGTATATTTGACCAGCAGCGCTCGCATTCTTTCTACAGGAGAACAGGACAATGCAGTGACCATCCATTTTTCTTCCGGAGAAAGCCATCTGGTGGAGTGGACGGCTCAGCAAATGACAGCAATGTAAATATGAGTGCTTCCTGCTGATCATAGATCTGTATGACATAATGCAATATCCAGTAGCCACCTTTTAAATAACTCTGAACATGCAGCATATGAGATCCACGCCACCTCTGCCTTGTCTATGATGAAACATTTTTCTAATGGTGACAGCCGGATGAATCCTGCGGATATGGGGCTGAGATGAGGCTGGAGTGTTGGCGGCATTGTTTGTTTCCAGAAATCAAAGTTTTTGATCTCTTCTTTGCTCTCTAACCTAGTATTCCGAAGTGCAGAGAGGGGATACTTGGGGCATACAGGGTGGGATAGTGTAGAAGTGGTTTGGGAGGGCAATGGGGAAAAAAAAACTACTTGGGGTAATTTAAAAAAAAAAATTTTTTTTTGTAGGCCTTCAGAGATTTCCTTGGAATTTGCTACAGGCATGTTGAAAAAGCCAAGGGCTTGCTGTGAAGGAAGGGGGACTCCAGCAAAAATTTCTGAAATTTCTTAAAAAGCTGTCTGATAATAGTTATTATGTCTTTCTGCAGTTGTATGGAATTAAAAGGATTGTGTCTTTTTTCCAGTGTCGTGCATTCTTGTTCTTTACACACACACACACACACACACACACACTCTCGACATAAATGTATCCCAGCAATCTTAATCACCACTGATTGATACACTAGAATGGGTTAATCCTGGCAGCCAAACTGGCAACCAGCTTTGGCTTGTACTTAAGATTGTGAGTTTTACCTAATGCATTTCAACTATTCATTGAAATGGGTTCAGAAGACAGACACAATCTAAAGCCTGGATGTGCTTGCTTTGAACATTTCTTCTGTGCCTCAATTTGAATTAAAGCATCATTCTTTTCGAAAAAATACGATGCTTACAAAGAGTTTTATCCCTTGTAAGCCACCCAGAGTCACCTTAGAGGGGGGAGGTGAGCAGCATAATAATGTTAAAGATTGAAAATCAGAGCAAACAATACAGGCTGGACGGCTAAATGGCTGGTCTCACGCAGATGCTAAAACATAGCTTATGTAAATACAAGTAGTCCTCAACTTACAACACTTCATTTAGTGACTGAAGTTACAATGGCACTGAAAAAAAGTGACCTATGGCCATTTTTCATACTTGTGCCATCCCCATGGTCATGCGATCCAAATTGGTACACTCAATTTGGTACAAATTGGTACACTCAATTGCAACTGACTCATGATGGTTGCAATGTCCTGGAGTCATCTTGTGACTTGACAGCAAAGTCAGTGGAGAAGCCAGATTCACTGTTACTAATTTAACAACTGCAGTGATTTACTTAACTGGCAAGAAAGGTCATAAAATGGGGCAAAATTCACTTAACTGTCTTGCTTAGCAACAGAAATGTTAAGCTCAATTGTTGCAAGTCAAGGATTACCTATAAGCTGCAGTTGGTTAGACATGTATAGAAGGTGTACAAGCTATAAGCCACCGCTGACAACCACAGTGGCAGGATGGATGCAAGGGTCAAACACGCGAGCGCCAGCATTTTTCTCCATGCCTTGTGATTCTGAAGCATCAAAAAACATGTGCATGCATACAGAAACACGATACTCGATGCTTTTCATGCACAGTTGATCCTTAAATCACCTGGATTTAGAAAAAGCTACAAGGGACAGGAGGGCTGATAAGCTGTAATTGTTTGGTCAGTTCCATTTTTAGGACTGCTGCGCCTTTCACAATTACGTCAGAAGTTCAGCACACCTGGGTTACAAAGGAAACAACAGTTTTTGTGTGTGGGGGGGGGTATTCAAAATTGGTTAAAACATAACTCCATGCATTAAAGTGAAGGAAGATACTGCTTGTTAGAATGTAACCTAGCTAAAATTTCTGTTAAGTTTTCTAGAAGTATTGACAAGTATGGGAATTATAATCATAACATAGTTTGAAGATCTTAAGATGGGGAAATTTGATGTGGTTTACAGACTTGGGGTATGGGCTGGGGAGATCCAAGATCAACCCTCCACTTGGTTAAGAATTGGCTTCGTGGTAGCAATAGACAGGGACTTTGATCTTCCAGAGTCTTTGTGGGTCTCTAAATAATCATGATTAGTCAAAATTAGTAATGCCCTGCCATGAAAGCATGGGGAAGTCTTAAAAGTAGTCAAAAAGCAAAGAATGGGATAAAAACTTAAAAATACACCCACTTTGCTGACGAAGTTTCAACTTCTCCAGACATCGGAAGAAGTGGCTATCTATAATGGCTGCTACAATGGAATGTAAGAAGGTGTTGGATATTCTGTGCAAACTAATTTTCCAATTGAATTGCTTTATCAATATTTTGTTAGAGGGAAGGTCTACCTTCCAGATGAAATGAAGTTGGAAAGAAAAAGCAAGAGGGGGCCCCTTGCTCAAGGACTTTTGTCCTATAAGTGCAAAATAGATGGGAGTGAATTAGCCCTCAAATGCAAAATATTAGGAGCTGCTGGCACATGACTTCAGGGCTGGGGGAAGAGATTAGATAAGAGCTGGAGGCAGCTAAGGAGAGAAGGGAAGGGCAAAGAAGACCTCCCACTTCACCTCCCATGGCTTCCTGCATTATCTCTGCTTTTGGAGATGCGGATTTGCTGTTTTGTAAGGAACCTCCAGACAGAAAGGTCTTCCTTTAAGCTCTTCAGCAGAAGCTACTACAAATCTAAATATTTTTATCAGTTAATGCCTGGAAGAATGTACAGATAACAAAACGAGACTGATTTTCAAGAGACTGGCATGCAAAGGAAAGGGGAACTGGGGGAGAAGTCTGCATACAGTATTGTTCTCAAGAGCTACGGGTGGAGATGTGATACAGCCAATTTGCAAAGGGTGGGGGGGGGGAAAGAAAACTGGTAGATTTCCTTTACCTCCTCCCTTGTTTTCTTTTAGAATTTGAGTGCTCCTAAAAAAACACACACATTGGTATAAATTTGGGTCATAGTCCTCTGAATCAACCAACAAGCCCAACTGCTACTAGATGGGACATCTGCACCCTCTTTGGTGAACTTCATTTCTACAGAAGTGGAATCCACCGCGGTCTAAATCTGGTCTTTGAAAAGCCAGGTTGATCTTGGAGAATAAGGATTCTACGTTGTTCCACAACTGCAGCAATTCAAAGAGCTTGGAGATGATATTCTGGAGAACCCTACTAGACACAGTTCTTTATGCACAGGTATCCAAAATAATAGATTTATGTATTTATAGATTCAATGATTGTCTCCACCCAACTCACAAAGGGGATTCTGATTAAAATGGGACATCAAAGAAGGGGGGAAAAAATCTAAAAGCACATAATGTCCGAGGCAATCCATGCTTCTGCCTAACTATCCCTCAAAAACAGAAATCGGATCACCTTTTTTGTTTGTTGTTTGGAGAAGCCAAGCTAGAAGGGAATGTGATAGGTGGAGCTGAGGGAGGAGGGGCGAGAGGAATCATATTCCTCCTAAGAGGTGGGTTGGCTTTTCCTTGCTCCAGAGGAGAGTAGTGGGGAGGGAGCCTCCAGGGTGGAGACCGCTCTATCTTCTTCATCCTGTAGACTTCTTCTGCCAGTAGCAGAACTTCATTGAGATCAGCAGAGGAGGGACAATCAGGTTCTTCTCAAGGTTCCATGCCAAGGTTGCTCTCCTGCTGCCATTTTCAACCTTTCCACAATGGAAGTATCTACTGAGGCAAAAGTGGGACTGATGCTGCCGGCCCACCCACCCAGTGGCAACTGGCACTACCAGTTTCGGATCCTCCTGCTGGGTGATTCCACCGTGGGCAAAACATCTCTGCTGCGGCGATACACCGAGCGATGCTTCATCCCAACCCCGTGTCCCACTGTGGGTGTAGAGTTCTACAGCAAGATGATGGAGCTGCCTCCAGGAATCAGGGTGAAGCTTCAGCTCTGGGACACTGCTGGTCAGGAGAGGTTCAGGTAAGGAGAACCCAGAAGGGTGCTAAATGATTCCAGATTGAAATGTTTTAGCCTCGGCAGGATGAAATGTTTCAGAGCAGGGATATTTAAAGGTCAAAACATTGGGCAAAGCTGTAAGGGGAACCCCATGCAGAACTGAAGCAGAATAAATGGTGGGAAACTGGTGGTGGTATCTTTCAACAAGGGTAGGCTTGGCACCTTCACAGACCTAAAATGGCCAGCCATTACCACCATGCTGTTGAATTCTTACGTTGCTCCAAAAGTGGGAACCAGTATGATGTTGTTATGAAGGTGTTGGACTATGAGCAAGGAAATATACGGTAGGTTCTAGCCCCTTCCCCACCCACAGAAGGCCTTCAGGGAACTTACTGTAGTCCAGTTATTCTCTCAACTCCTACCTAATGGAGTTGTTGTTGGGAAAATGGAAAAGGATTGTTATGAGCTCCTGGAGGAAAAGTGATATAAACCTACCAAATAATAAATTTTAAAAAAACAACACCAAATTGGATGTCCTGCTGAGGACCACAACTTCACCTGACAAGCGACATCAGTAGGGGTGTAAGAGAGAAGGCCTGGGAAACGGGTGACAAATTATGAACAACCTTACGTATTTTCCTTCAGAAACCTGGGTTTCTCAGCTATCAACCTCAGAAGGCACAAAATACTTGTGCAGCAAATAAGCTGCAAACTTCTGCTTCTGAAGTTCTGGTTCTGGTTTATAGATTTACCTTCTGTAAACAGTGAAAAATATTGACCACAGAGCTTAGGAATTGTCACTCTTAAGAGTTGCCCCAGCATTTAGGTGGAGATCTAGATCACTTCCTTTTCTTCAAAATGTGATAATCCAGTCACCTTCCTTAGGCTTGGAAGCTCTGCTTTTGTTAAGGAAGATTGCCTCAAACTTCTGCTTTGGTTGTAAATTAATCCCCTTGGAATGACTTGGCCTTGAGAGCTGTCCCCATCCTCCTCCTGATTACATCTGATATCTGTTATCTGAAGAGGTGTGGGGCAAGCAGTTGAAAGAAAGGGAGCCTGGGAGGGGTAGGGTGTGATTGAAGCTGAGTTTTCAAGGCTAATCAGGAGATAGAAGACAAAGAACGTTGGAGCACCTTAAAGACACCCAATTTATTTTTCTTGTAAGTCTTCACAGACCTAATCTGTGTGATCAGATTTGTAGAGTAATGGACTATGACCTGGTTAAGATGATCTGATAATGAGTTAGTTGTTGGTCATTAGGAGATCTTAGATCCTGTTTGTGTTGTGAAACACTGGTGGGACTACCCCTTGGGAGATAAAAGGGGACACTTGCTTTGTTTTCATACACTTCTCATTGCTTCTGGTATATTTTTAGAGAAGGGGCAGGAATATTCTGGATTACAGGTACCACCGGTAATCCTCAAATTTACAGCCATTTGTTTCAGTAACTGCTCGAAGTTAAACAGCACTGAAAAAAGTGACCGTTTTTGACATTTAGGGATATCACAGCATCCCCATAACACATAATCAAAATTCTGACTCTTGACAACTGGCTCAGATTTATGACGGTTGCAGTGTCCCGGGGTCATGTGATCCACCTTTTGACAAGCAAAATCAATGGGGTAGCCGGATTCACTTAACAACTGTGTGTTACTAATTTAACAACTACAGTGATCCACTTAACAACTGTGGCAAGAAAAGTCGTAAAATGGGGCAAAACTCACTTAACAACTGTCTTGCTTCGCTGTGGAAATTGTGGTCCCTCAATTGTGGTCGTGAGTCAAGGACTACCTGTACAGGATCCAGGCTAGGGACATTGTTCAGGAGCAAATCACTTTGCATGCCCAATGTCCCAGGTTCAGTGGCCTCCCCACACCAAGATACTGTCCAGATTCTGTTCCTAACTTTTCTTTTTATAACACACATACAGAAATATTGGTAATATAATCTGGGTTAGTTACAAATGACATCTCTGTGTACTGCTTATTGGACATATCTGAAGCAGGCAGTTATAAGCATTATAAAACACTATCAGTTCTGTAATCCATAGTTCTTATGTAGAACTGGTGCTTACTTCTGATTTCCAGCAAAAATGTTCCATAGCAAACAATGGTTTGCTTAATGGTTTGTAAAATCAATTGTAAAACAATGGTTTGTAAAATCAGACGTGGTGTCCTGCTTTATGACTATCATGGCTTACGGCTGAAATTGCAGGCTCAATTACAGTCGTAAGTCAGGACTCTCTGTATATCATCTCAATAGATTTCGCCTCTGTTTACATCTAAAAAATAAATTGCTTTGCAAACACCGTTCCAGACCAAGGTCAGTGGGCGCATGATGGATGGTAAGAGTTAGTATCCAGACAAGTGCTGCAACAAATAGCTCTGATATCTTGCAGTAGTAGTAGGATGTTTACCATAGGTCATAGACCCAGACAACATAAAAACCATAGCATAACAGACATAATAAAAAGTCTTAGAATAGTGCTTAGTTTACATAGCTATCAGAAAAGCATGAGTTCTACAGGCTACAGTTATAAACTCAGCAGCAAGAGTTACTTTAGGATCAGAGGTGGGTTCCTACTGGTTCTAACCTGTTCTTTAGAACCGTTAGTAAACCGGTGATGACGTCACGGAACCGGTTCTTTCGGTGTGTTCCGTGGGTGCCGCCATCTTGGATTTTGCTTCTGCACATGCGCAGAAGCTATTTTTTGATTGCTGCAGGGTCGCCCCTGAGCGAACCGGCAGCAAACGGATCCAGGACCCACCCCTGTTTAGGATGTTTACTTGCCAAGCAAAGTTGTACATAAAAAAACTAGAAAGAGATATTAGTAGTTTATCATGAATATCTTGTTTTATATATAATATATATATATAATATATTAATGTCTGTTGGAATAATTCTGTCCTCTAGATCAGGGCTCTCCAAACATGGCAACTTGAAGACTTGTGGACTCCCAGAATTCCAAAGTCGTGAAGTTGCCAAGGTTGGAGAACCTTGCTCTAGATAACTCTGATATCTTGGAGAAAAAGCTAATGTTTCAATTTGGCATTTCCTCCCCCCCCCCTTAGGTGCATCACCAGGTCTTTCTACCGCAATGCGGTTGGTGTGCTGCTGATCTTTGATATGACCAATCGAAGGTCCTTTGAGAGCATCTTTGATTGGTACAACGAGGTGACCAACGTGATGGACAAAGTAATTTTCCTCCTAGTTGGCCACAAGTGTGATCTCGAGTCCATGAACAGGGTCACCCTGGAGGAAGCAGAGGGCTTGGCTACTTCTCTAGGCACATCTTTTATAGAAACATCTGCCAAAACTGACACCAACATAGACCTGGCTTTCGAGACCATCACCAATGCTATCTATGAGGCTCTGAGAAACAAAGAGTTTGACCTGCAGGAAGGCTGGGATGGCGTGAAAATCGTTTATAAGAGGAGAGCAAGCAGTCTGCAAAGGAAGAAGCCATCCAAAGAAGCATGCCAGTGTTAACTCAGTCTGCAAAGGAAGAAGCCATCCAAAGAAGCATGCCAGTGTTAATTCAGTCTGCAAAGGAAGAAGCCATCCAAAGAAGCATGCCAGTGTTAACCCAGTCTGCAAAGGAAGAAGCCATCCAAAGAAGCATGCCAGTGTTAACTCAGTCTGCGAAGGAAGAAGCCATCCAAAGAAGCATGCCAGGGTTAACTCAGTTAGAACTGGATGTTACAGGACACTGGTTACTCAAAATAGAATTCTTCCTTAGATGAAACACAGACTTAATCCATTGGGTTAATCCTTACCCAGGTGAGACCATCCACAACCTGTGATCCCAACTCCTTTATTACATTCTCTGGAGCTCTTTCTGATCTCATCTCAGATCTTGTTTCCTGCTGAGAATCAGTGACACATTTTTTCCTGTTGTTTTTAGATATAAAAGAGACGGGCACTGTTTTTTTAATTCTCAACTTAGAATATTTTTTAGCATCGAAAACTAAAAAGATATCACAAATGAAGGCAAATATATGTGTCCCAGGATAATGTTGCAGGATCCAATCTGGGTCGGTCACTGGAGGTTTACTCTTCCAAGCTTTCAGACTCGTGCTGGAGCCCATCCTCAGGGAAGGTCTCTCTCTCTCCCCAGAGGATGGGCTCCAGCATGAGTCCGAAAGCTTTGAAGATTAAACCCCTGGTCCTGGTGACCGACCCAGATTGGATCCTAAAAAGAGATATCCCCCTCAGCCCACTTTTACATTGCTATCCTGTTAATTGCAGTTCATAGTCCCAACCTGCACAGGTTTTCTATGTCCTCATTCATCCAGCCGCTAGCTTGGCTGATGGGCGATGGAAGGGATAAGTTATGAGAAGGATTGCCAGACAGACAGATGTAGTTGTCAGACCTGCCCCGGCTTAATCCTTTAGTTAAGAAAGACTCTTAACTCCATTTGCAGTGAAAGATATACTTTTATTAAAAGCCAAGTGGTTTACAGTGTAGCAAAGCCAGAACTGAAATTCACGCACCAAAACTCCTCGATTAATGTCCCCTGTTCAGTTCCCTTCCTCCCTTGGTCCCTCACTGTCCAATTGTATTTGAATACATTGTTTTGAGAACGGTCTCTTCAACATTGGTGAGCTGTCCAATTCCATTCCCAGGGTTTGACCTTGAGATGTTGTCTCTGGAAGGTAGGATGAGTAGTTACCATATTTTTCGGACTATAAGACGCTCCAGACTATAAGACGCACCTAGCTTTTGGGGAGGAAAACAAGAAAAAAAAATATGTCTCTGCCTCTGCCTCCCAGCAATTTGCCTCCTTGCAGCAAACAGCAAAGGGACTGATTTAGCACGAGCAGCTGATTGGCGGTTGGATCTGCCTCCCGGAATACTGCCTATCAGCTGTTCCATAGGCGATCCCCGCCGCGTGGAACGGGCTGAAAATGGAGCATGCGTAGGCTGAAAACGGGGATCGTGGAGGCCGAAAATGGGACACGCGGAGGCCAAAAATGGGGTGCGGGAAGACAGCGATAGGCGGCAGTGGCAATGGGCAGTGGTGATCCCTGCAGCCTGGAACAGCTGATAGGCGGTATTCCGGGAGGCAGATCCAACCACCAATCAGCTGCTCGTGCTAAATCAGGCTGTGCTGAAGCTGACCAGGCTGTTTGCTGTTTGCTGCAAGGAGGCAAATTGCTGGGAGGCAGAGGCCGAAGGGTGGGGGCCGGTGGGTGGGTGGGGCTTCTGCAACATTCGCTGTATGACTCACAGACATTTCCACCCACTTTTTTTGGGGGGAAAGTGCGTCTTATACACCAAAAAATACAGTAGTTCTTCCCCCCCTCCCATCCAGCTCCCTCCTCCCCGTAGTTCATGGCAGACTGGCAGCTGGTGAATGTGAAGCATAAGATGGCAGTTCTGACAGTAATCCCAGCACCATTGTGGAGCCGCCTTCTGGATTTTGCGGGTTAGAAACAGATTTTTTCCATTAAAACACTCTGTTAGCTCCATTCAGTTGCCCTGACTCCACCCCGCAAGGGATTATGGGGTCGTTAAATGAAGATGATGATGATGATGATGATGATGATGATGATGATGATGATGAAACAGGTTCTTTCCATTATTCAGTACAGACCTTGTTGTATAGAGCTGGGAGATGAGCTGGAGAGAATCTTGTGTTTATCAAACGTTTTGAAACCGTCTTCATTTCCACCATGTCACCTCCTTAACTTAAACGTAACTTAAAAAAAATAAATCTTGAAAATATTTAATGTAAAAATATTTACTTCCTTTTTTAAATGGTAATAATAATAATAATAATAATAATAATAAATTGCTTCAAGATAATAGGACTTCATGGTTGGTTTACAGTCGGGTCCTCTTCTGCAACAATTGTGAGAAAAGCAAGAACATGTTTTAAAGGGCTTCCTAGGTTTGCATATGTGTGTTTATTGTGGGAGATACTTTTGACTCCTGGAGCTCAAAAAAAAAAAAAAAGCAGGGGTTC
>QLTV01001458.1:5040215-5065047 GCA_003457575.1 Thermophis baileyi
CGCTCCGGTCACAATTTAAGGTGTTGGTTGTTACCTTTAAAGCCCTACATGGCTCAGGACCAGTTTATCTGCGTGACCGCCTTCTGCCACACTCCTCCCAACGACCAGTGAGATCGCACAGGGCTGGCCGCCTTCAGGTCCCGTCAACCAGACAGTGTCGGCTGGCGAGCCCGTGGGGGAGGGCCTTCTCTGTAGCCGCTCCGACTCTGTGGAACCAACTTGCCCCCGAGATCCGTACTACCCCCACCTTACTGGCTTTCTGTAATCCCGTTAAGACCTGGCTTTTCCGGCAGGCCTGGGGCCAATAATTGACTGATTGGCCCATGTATGTTTATGTGAATGTTTTATTTTAATATTGATATATTTTTAAATTGTTTTTTATATATATGTTTTTATTGTTGTCTTTTTTATATACTGTGAGCCGCCCAGAGTCCTTTGGGAGTTGGGCGGCATACAAATTTTAAAAATAAATAAATAAATAAACCCCAAATATTTATGAGTATGGTATACACATAAAATGTTTGTGTGTGCATAATCCAGTAGATTCAAACATTATAGACATAGGATGAGGTTTATATCTGAAATATCTGACACATGTTACTTGATGCTGCTTTAAATCTTATTATACTCTTATCCTTATGATTTCAGTTTGATTAACTCAAGGGTGTCAAACTCAAACTCAAGGCCCGCGGCCCGCATCCAGCCTGTGGGGTGCTTAAATCTGCCCCATGGGGCTGCCCTGGAAACAGCAAAGGACCTGCCCGCGGTGTCTCTGCCAGCAACACCGGAGGTCGAGGGGCCGCATGCGCCCCTCCCGGATCCTGTTTTCAGCTGGGACAGCCTCCTGCAGCCCTCTCCCTCCCTTTTTGCTGGCAGAGGACTGCAGGAGGCCGTCATGGTTGAAAAGGGGCCCGGGGGGCCCACGCACAGCCCTCCCAAGCTCTATTTTCGCTGGCAGAGGGCTGCAGGAGCCCATCCCGGCCGAAAATAGGGCCCAGGGGAGCCGAGCGCCACGCTCCCGAGCTCCATTTTCGCTAGCAGAGGGCTGCAGTAGGCCATCCCAGTCAAAAATGGAGCCTGGGTGGGCCGCATGCTATCCTCCCGACCTCTGTTTTTGCTGGTTGGAAGCTAGCAAAACAAACTAAAAACAAAACAAAAGGAGAAATGTTTTCCCTTTTGCATTTGAGCATGCAAGAAGGGACAGGAAAGGAGAAAGGGAAAGAGGAAAGACAAAGAAAAAGCAGGAAAGAGGGGAAGGAAGAAGAAAGAAAGAATGAAGAGGGAAGAAAAAAGAAGGGGAAAAAGAAAGGGAGGGGAGGAAGGGAAGGAAGGAAGGAAGGAAGGAAGGAGATTATAATGAGAGTGAGGGAGGGTCTGAGCCAGCGGTTCTCAACCTGTGGGTCGCGACCCCTTTGGGGGTCGAACGACCATTTCACAGGGGTCGCCGCGCGCGTTAGCCCGTTAGCCCGGTGCCACCGTCACTGCAGGGGTGAAAAGGTCCCGGTTCGGCCGTGCCTGCGGGTCGCCGGACAGCTGGTAGCCCGGACGCCGCCATTTGCAAATGGCGGCGTCCGGGCGAAGTCTCCCGCTTCCGATGCTATCAGCTGTCCGGCGACCGGCAGGCAAGCCCGAACCCGGAGTATTTCGCCCCTGGTGCCACGCCCCCTTTGTCAACTCATCCCGCGCGGGGAGGGGGCGGGGAGGGGGTTGCGGCGGCGGCGGGGGGGTCGCGGCATTAGAAAGGTTGAGAATCACTGGTCTGAGCGAAGTCCTGCCTTAGCACTTGGCCACCACAGGTGCCCCTGACACGAGTGACGTCGAGCTGGGCAGAATTAACATTGCTGCCAAATAGACACAAAGTAAATCTCCATGCTGCAGAATATTATTATCCTGAACATAAATTTCTCAACTTGTAAGTACTAGTAAATCCTTGTTTTCTGCAGTATTCCTCATAGAGGCTAAGGCCAATTCTGTCTTAAAAAGATACCCACGGGCCAATGGACTTTTGGAAGAACTTAAAAAAGGAAACATCGAGCGTGAATGTTATGAAGAACGCTGTGATAAAGAAGAGGCAAGAGAAGCATTTGAAAATGATGAAAAGACAGTAAGTTACCTACTAAAAAATATAAAACATTCTTCACGTATTTATCTAATATTTTTCCGTACATGATACTACATTAGAGCTATGGCATATTTTGTGTTGTCATCTTAAAGAATGAGGCTCGAAAATAACTACTAAATATGAAGTTTTAGATTTTGGACCTAGATGATCCTTACTCCTTTTTGCTGAATCATTCCAGAATGATCTTTCAGCAGGCTTATAAGATTCCATCATGTGACTATTTTTATTCAGCTATTTTTATTATAACATGGACAAGTTGAACTTCTAGGGATCCCAAATTTTAATTCCTCCTTTTAGAGATTAATTTGTAAAAAGGAGCTCATTTTTTCTTTGTTCTGTCTTGTTTTCTTTGTTTCAAATGCTTCTATTCCACTTGTCATTCAAACATACTGCAATAAACTAAATACAAAATCAAAGCTAATGGCAAACAACCACAATTATAGTACCAGTAGGTAAAAATTGATTATAATAACCCATAATTAACTTTTTTAGGCAGAATTTTGGAAAGACTACACCAATGGACTCTATGGAGGAAGTAACGCAGGACAGAACTGGTACCCATTTTACCTAACGTTTCCTCTAGTCATTGGCCTTTTGGTGGTGGTTCTTATTATATTTGTCACATGGAGATGCCTGTTCCAAAAAACCCCACGTGGACAGTCCATGTACACACAGAGCAGAAGCAGGGAAGATACAGATGACAGAGCCATTCCTGATGGGAGGAATCCTATCCCTCAGTCATTCAGCGTTCTTCATTCTCCCCAAGAAGAAATGTTTGAAGGCAGTGGGCGCTCCCCAGGGTACCTGAGCTACACAGAGAGACCTATGGATTTCTTACCAATCCGGTTGTCGAACTGTGAACCACCACCATCCTATGAGGAAGTTGCTGGTGAAAGTAGCACACCCAGAAATGAATCTGCAAATGATTTGGATCCACCTCCTCAGTATGAGGACATTGTGAATAGCATTTCAGTACCTCATGTTAACATCAAATGAAAGAGAGCGATTTACCATGCTGCCTTTGTGGGAGCAAATGAACCCTAACACTTTTTAGCACTTTATTGCAGCTTGATGTTTCAAAGATTTCTGTATTATGCCAATTCTTATTCTCTAAATTCGGTTTATTCTGTGAGAATCCCTACACTTGGGGAAACAAAATAGTCTTCAGCGTAACTATATATTAACACTAAGGTATGGCATTATTGTCATGGCATACTTTTTCTACTATTGAAAGTGGTGCTAATAAATGGCTCAATTATCAAAATGGATTGTCTATGCAGATGGCAAAACAGGACTGATTTTATCTAGGTTCAGAAATTAAGGAGAATTGGTCTTGATTTCTATTTCAATGGGAAACCTCCAGGGAATAGCAAGACTGTAGACTAAACTAGGAAGTCAAGACAAGATCTTGAAGGCAAAGTGAACCACTTCTGTGCTGCTGTCAAGAAAACTACATAAATGTATCCATGAAATCAGAAGTCAAGTCGGGCATGAAAAAGACTTAACCTTGAACAAAATGGATTACAGCAAGAAATGCTGACAATTTCCCCCTCAAAATGAGTATTTTTTGGAAACCTTGTATAGCAAAAACAAGCAAATCATTTAGTAGGAATAGTCAGGTTTGTCTCTAAAATCTTCTACTTGTTACAATGAACACTCATTAAAACTGATGTGTTGATGATTAACTATATTCAAGCACAATATATTTTGATTCTTCAGAAGAGTGTTAAAGAAGTTTTGTAATGCTTTGATCTATATTTTCATTTGTAAGCACCCTAAAGACTATGATTCTGGAGACTTTCTATGTTCTCTTTTGATTGGCATCATTCTAATGACAACGGCTTCTCTTCAGTCATTTGTGCACTGAGTATAAAGGCTTGTAGAAGAGTAATCACACTGGTTGGCATCTCAGTAAGGGCTATAATGAGGGACGCAGTAGCTCAGTGGCTAAGCTTGTCGATCAGAAAGGTCGGCGGTTCGAATCCCTAGCGCCGCGTAACGGAGTGAGCTCCCGTTACTTGTCCCAGCTTCTGCCAACCTAGCAGTTCGAAAGCACGTAAAAATGTAAGTAGAAAAATAGGGACCACTTTTGGTGGGAAGGTAACAGTGTTCCGTGCGCCTCTGGCGTTTAGTCATGCCGGCCACATGACCACGGAGACGTCTTCGGACAGCGCTGGCTCTTCGGCTTTGAAACGGAGATGAGCACCGCCCCCTAGAGTCGGGAACGACTCGCACATATGTGCGAGGGGAACCTTTACCTTTTAAGGGCTATAATGTCTTTATTTTCCCAATAAAGCTTTCTTCCAAAATCATTTACATAAAATGAGTGAATTCTTTAGCCAGCCAGTGTCATTGGAATGACATCAGCCAACAAAATAATAACTCCTCCAGTTTAAATAAGGCCTGAACAGAGTTAGTAGTCAGTATTAATATAATTTTCCTTTGTGTAATAACAACATACTAGAGCAGGGGTGTCAAACTCAAGGTCCCTGGGCCAAATCTGGCCTGCAATGTTAGATCTGGCCCACGGGGCCACCCTGGAAACAGTGAAGGACTGGCCCAGCGCAGGCCGATCTACAACCTGGTGGCAGCCATCCGGGCCGGAACGCAGTTGGCCTTAGATCCGCGAGGCCACCTGAAGCCAGCGATGGGCTGCCCCCTGGGCGCACACGGAGAGCACACACGGGGCCTGGCATCCCCGGGGACCGTCTTGCCCTGCAGGCTGACTGTGTTCTGAGCGCCTCTCTTTCATCCAGGACACATGCGCTTGCCGCTTCCTGTGTGCATGCTCAGGGGGCGGGGCCAAGGCGGCGGGGCGGTCTCTCGCTGGCTCCAGGTTGGCTGCGTGGGCCAGATCTAAGGCTGACTATGTCCGGATGCCCGGATGGCCACAGCAAATTGTAGATCAGCGCTGCGCACGTACCAGCACCTCCATGCCTCACTTGCCAGCCTGCCCTTGCAGTCTGCGAGGCTTCCCTTTCACTGGGACCGCCCCCCATATTGGAAAGCCATGGTTGCCATCAACACAGTCCCTGACAGCACTGCCAGTCTCTCCCCCTCCCCTCGTCCCTTTCTGAGCGCGGAGGAAGGAAGGAGATGGGAATGGGAAGGAAGGGAGGGAGGAAGGAAGGAGGAAGGAAGTCATGGCTGGGCAGCAGCGGAGCAGCCTCGGCCCATTGCTCTGCCGGCCATTAGGTTCCAAGGGCCTGAGTCCAACATGGCGAGATCCAGCTCCAGATAAAGCAGCCGCAGGGATGGGTTTCCCCCACCCCCTCAGGTGACGCTGGGCCAGTCCGCTGTGGGGAGGGACTCCAAATCCCAGCATCCCCAGCCTTGAGACTAGCCGATACCTACCACTGCACCCTGCACCTCTGCCGGGGACAGTGAGGAACACCTGGACGTCACCTGAAGAGGTGGTGGCTCTGCCCCATCCCCCGCTTGGCAAAACCCTCAGTTCGCATTCACACACGTCAAACCTGGGCATGGAGGATTCTCTTCCCTCCATTTCCACTCAGTTTACCCACTGACCAGATTTCACGGGGCACGGCTTGTCTCTGGGAATGCCTGGTTTGGGTCTGGCAGTGAATCCTGCCTCAGGCGTCGTGAGGGAACGCCGCCCCCTTGATGCTGGCAGCAGGGAGGTGATTCCTCTTGCCTGGGGTTGACCAGTCAGCTGGAGCCCCCGATGGTGTTGGGTGGAATGGGGCAAGATGGGTGGGGGGTCTGCACTTGCAGTGGTGCTCGAGGGAAGGGGTAGTTTCCCTCCTCCCCAGAAAGGAACCCTTACCTGCCCCTGCAACATGAGTGGGATGGCCAAAAAAAAATGTTAGGGTGTTTATAATGCCTTGATAAAACCAGACTTGGAATATTGTATCCTGTTTTGGTCACGATATAAAAAAGATGTTGAGGGTGCAGAGAAGAGCAACAAAGATGATTAGGGGGTCTGGAGGATAAAACATATAGAACTGCTGCTGGAATTGGGTTTGTCTAGTCCAGGGGTCTCCAACCTTGGCAACTTTAAGTCTGGCGGACTTCAACTCCAGCTGGCTGAGGAATTCTGGGAGTTGAAGTCCGCCAGGCTTAAAGTTGCCAAGGTTGGAGACCCCTGGTCTAGTCTAGTGAAAAGAAGGAGTAGGGGTGACATGATAGCAGTCTTCCAATATTTGAGGGGCTGCCAGAAAGAAGAAGTCATCCTACTCTCCAAAGCACCTGAAGGCAGGACAAGAAGCAATGGATGGAAACTAATCAAGGAGAGAAGCAACCAGAAATAAGGAGAAATTTCAGGAAGGAAGGAAAGAAAGAAGGAAGGCATCAATCCTGGATCCATTGAGACTTGGGCTCAAAGGAGAAAGCAATTTTGTGTTCTGTTTTGTCAGAGACAGGACTTTGTTGGCAATCCAAGTTAACATTGGTATTCTTAAAGTGTGAACTCTTAGGAAAGTATTCCCTCCTTGTGTGTTGCAATCAGCCATTTCCAGTGGGGAAAACAAGACAAAGCAGAGTGGGGGGCGGGGAACACACACGACATTTTACTTTGGTATATTTCCAGTCTGAATTAGACCATGGCAGGGTCCCTGCAGGAGAGCCCTTTTAAGGATTATGTATTAATAGAAAAGCAACTAACTTAGCTCTGCTCCTAAACGCTAAAGCTGTTGCACATAAAAAACAGAGGAGCTCTAATCTACTATCACAGCCACCATTTTGACAGTTTTGCTGTACTGTTATCTGTGGACACCCCCACTAAATGCAAGCATGGGATAAACTGAGCCTGGTTTGTTCTCCGTCTTTTAAGGGCCACAAACTACTAGCAAAAAATGGCATTTGATCACAAGGCAAGGAGGCATGTTTCCCCTTTTGCATTTGAGCATTCAAGAAGGGACAGGAAAAGAGAAAGGGAAAGAGGAAAGGCAAAAAGAAGGAAAGGGGAAGAGAGCAAGGAAGGAAAAAGAAGGAAAGGGGAAGGAAGAAGAAAGAATGAAGAGGGAAAAAGAGGAAAGGAAGGAAGGAAGGAAGGAAGGAAGGAAGGAAGGAAGGAAGTAAATTATAATGAGAGGGAGTGAGGGTCTGAGCCTGAGGGAAGTCCTGCCTTAGCACTTGGCCACCAGCAGCCCTGCTGCCCCTTTGCCATCCCCTGGTCCCCTCCTCCTGACCTCTCCTGGTGGTCTCCCATCCTATCGCTGAGGATGCTTTGGTTACAAAGCCGGGTCTCCTCGCAAGGAAAGGGAGTGGGCCTCCCTCTGGCTCACACACTTTGCCCTCCTGCACACACCACGAGCAACCTGGCCAAGGAGAGCGAGCACAGCAACAATAGCCTTGAGGAGGAGGTAAACACAGCCAGGTGCCCCCTTGGGGAAATGGGCCTGGCCTGGCCTGTGGGGTCTCGGTGCCCTGGGAGCTCAAGGGCCGACTGGGCACTTGTCCTCCGCTGCCCAGGGCTCTGGGCAGCTCCTACCACTGCCCAGGGGTCCTCCGCATGGCCTGAGAGGGACAGCGAGGCTCCTGTTAAGTATCCAGACTGCATAGTCTACAGTCAGGTCCTCCATTTAGGCCGGAGAATGGAGAGCCCTGATTGGATAGCTCCACTGACAGCTCCCTATAAAAGGCTGGCTGTCAGATTGGAGTGCTGCTGGAGTCTGTACATAGTTTGCAATAAAGAGCTGTTGTACCAAACACGTCTGAAGCCTCTTCTGTCCCAGAACCTAACAGCTCCTCTGGTGTACAAGGGTTTGGTGCTCACCCTAGTCTCACCTTCCCGCACTGGAAACAATGGATCCTCCCAGCCTCACCCAGGTCACCACAGGCATCCCCCGACACGAGCGATATCGAGCTGGCCATGCCCACCCCAACCATGACCGACCCGGCCCCCCGAGGTCAACCACAACCCTGATGTGGCCCTCAATGAAATCGAGTTTGACACCCCTGTACTAGAGAGTAAAGAAAAGGAATGAGAAGTAGCAATCCAAAGAAATAAAAGGTGTGAGGTTAAAAAAGAAAAAGAAATGGAAACAGATCTAAAGTTAGTGTACACCATCGCCGTTCACTGTATCTTTCCACAACTTTGTTTTTGCAGAACCATCTTTGCTTCCACTGTTTCCATACACTGCCTCATACAATGTCTTTCTTTTAAAGATCTTTTTTTTTAATCCTATTAATTCCATCTAGCCACAACTTTCTCAGTCTTCTTGACCATTCATTTTTCATTCATATATTTTTGTGTTTCAGTCCTCATTTCTCTGTGATTAAACTATTCCAGGGTACATCTTTCGCACCATTCATTGACTTTTATATTCAGTACATATTTATTCAGCACTTATTCATTATTGGCTATATGTCTATTCTTATTTTGCCATATACATTTCACCTATTCCCTTATATTCAGCCTTTGTTTCTTCTGACATACCCAACTTTTACTTCCATATAATAAAGGGGCAAAAGCATGATGTTACATACAGCCATTTTCATTTCTTTCAATATTCTCACATAAGATGAAATTGATAGAAATGTAATAGTATCAATATGTATTAAAATATCTGTCTATTTTCCCAACTATTCTCCTTTGAAGAAGAAGAAATGGGTGTGTTAATGAGAACAGTTCAGGGGTGAAATCCAGCAGGTTCTGACAGGTTCTGGAGAACTGGTAGCAGAAATTTTGAGTAGTTCGGAGAACCGGTAGCGGAAATTTTGAGTAGTTCAGAGAACCGGCAAATATCACCTCTGGCTGGCCCCAGAGTGGGGTGGGAATGGAGATTTTGCAATATCCTTCCCCCAGGAGTGGGGTGGGAATGGAGATTTTGCAGTATCCTTCCCCCAGGAGTGGGGTGGAAATGGAGATTTTGCAGTATCCTTTCCCTGTCACGCCCACCAAGCCACGCCCACCAAGCCACACCACACCCACCAAGCCACGCCCACAGAACCGGTAGTAAAAAAAATTGGATTTCACCACTGGAACAGTTCCTATAAAAAACTTCCTCTAGGAAGCTTTCATTTTTTAAATTACAGGAAATACAGTAATTGGCTTCATTGAATATAGGTTGTAGAGAGCCGAGGTGGCGCAGTGGTTAGAGTGCAGTACTGCAGGCTACTTCAAGCTGGCTGCTAGCTGCAGTTCAGCAGTTCAAATCTCACCGGCTCAAGGTTGACTCAGCCTTCCATCCTTCCAAGGTGGGTAAAATGAGGACCCAGATTGTTGGGGGCAATATGCTGACTCTGTGAACCGCTTAGAGAGGGCTGTAAAGCACTGTAAAGCGGTATATAAGTTGAAGTGCTATTGCTATTGCTATTGTTATTTTACATAATCTTCCGACAGCACATTTATATGGTAGTCCCACCATTTTGCTTATCTGTGGCAAATGGAAATTACGTAATCAGTATTTGGTTGCATTTCAGCAGCTAGTACCACTTAGTATTACTTTTGTGCCTTAAAGTGAGGGTGACTTGTTGGTCTGAGCATGGCCTGGGTGTACTTTTTTTTATGCTGAACTTCTCTTAAGATTCTCTGCTTTCTATGTTTATGCATCTTTTTTGCTTTGCACACTAAGATATTTTTAATTCAGTTGTTTTTGGCTATTGTAAATCAAATTATTTTAAAATAGTGAAACCACCTTTTTAGTTAAACAGAAGTTTGATTTAGAATTCGACTATGCGTAAAACCTGAGCTAAAAAGTGTTCTGAAAAGTAGTGCTTCTTACTCCCCCCAATCCAAGATTGTAAAAAGATAATGAAACACAGATATGAGAGAAAAGAGTATTTTCACTTATATTCCTTTTACTCAAACTCCATAGTTTTGTTTCATTCTTAAGCAGCTTGAAATAGTATATCGAAGAAAAGAGAAAGAAACAAAATTTCTCATCCCATGTCTACTTTCATTTATTTTTGTCCATTCCTTCTACCAGTACTAGCGTTTTTTATCTAATGTCTTCCAAACATCACTGCTGATTGGGATTCATATGAGCTGATCTAACACATCTGTCAGGACATGAACTTGAGTAATTTCAGGTCAGCTCCCATACTGTCTTCCTGTCTAATAGACAGCAGAAAGTCAAAATAGGGAACTCGCTGTCTAATCCTGCATCAGTTAATAGTGGTGTTCCGCAAGGTAGCGTTTTAGGTCCCACGCTTTTTTTTGCTCTATATCAACGATTTATGTGATCAACTTAAAAGCAATTGCGTTCTTTTTGCTGATGACGTAAAATTATTCAATTCTACAGATAATTCTGTTTTGCAAAGTGATCTCGACTATGTGTCTGAATGGTCATCTATTTGGCAACTTCAAATTTCGATTAATGCTCTGTCTTACATATATTGCTAAATGTAATCAGAATGTCGAGTATAAGCTAGGTGGCATTGATCTAGCAGATGACCCTCACTTTGTTCAGGATCTAGGTGTAGTTATCTCTGATGATTTATGCTCCAAAGCTCACTGTAACAGCGTTGCTAAAAAAAGCATTAAGAGTTGTAAACTTAAAAAAATAAAAATTTATATTAAAAAAAAAGAGTTGTAAACTTAATTTTGTGAAGCTTTTTTTCTGGAAACATTGTATTGCTAATTAGAGCTTATAAAACTTACGCTAGACCAATTTTAAAGTATTGTTCAACTGTTTAGAATCCCCACCATATATCTGACATCAGTACAACCGAGCGGTTCAGAAGTACTTCACGAGAAAAGTCTTGCACTCTTCTGTACACAGTAGAATTCCCTATGCTACTAGGCTCAAAATTCTCGGTTTGGATAACTTAGAACTGCGTCGCTTGTGGTCAAACCTAGGTATTGAATACAAATTTATACGTAGTAATGTTTTACCTGTAAATGACTTTTTCTGTTTTAATCGCAATAATACGCACACAAACTACCGCTTTAAACTCAATGTAAATCGTTCTAAATTTGACTCTAAAAAATATGATTTCTGTAACAGAGTTGTCAAAGTCTGGAATGCCCTACCTGATTCAGTTGTCTCAGCTACAAATTTTCACAGTTTCAGTCACAAATTTACTTCCGTGGACCTTACTTCATACTTAAATGGTCAGTAGAGGGGGGGTGCATAAGTGCACTAACGTGCCTATCGTCCCTGTCACCGTATTCTCTTCTTCTTCTTCTCGTTTTTGTTTGACAAATTCTAATAAATAAACAAATAAATAAATACTTTCTGATAGTTGAAGGCACAGTGTTTAGTTAAATTCTCAGATGATATAATTATATATTGGATGTAGAATTTGACTTGTTTAAATATATTTAATGCACAGGCATTAAATGTATGTGAATGACCCAGGTTGCACTCCAGAGAATGCTGGTTGGCAGGGAAGATGTTCACCTCCTAAAACAGGGGTCCCCAACCTTGGCAACTTTAAGACTTGTGGACTTCAACTCCAAGAATTCTCCAGCCAGCTATGCTGGCTAGAGAATTCTGGGAGTTGAAGTCCACAAGTCTTAAAGTTGCCAAGGTTGGGGACCTCTGTCCTGAAAGAAACAATTATCTGCAGCATGCTAATGAAACATGAGCAAATCACTAGTTTGCTGTGGCATAGACTCTCTGTGTGAATTGTTTGAGCAAAAGATGTGAACTGTAACTCTTTTAATTTGGATTATTAAGTTATAGATAAAAATCTTGGAGCCCCAGAGGCTCATGTTATTAGTTCATCCCAATATGATAATGCAGAGCAGGAGTTTGTTCTTCTGGTAGGTTACCTCATATACAATTCAATAAACATACAAATCCTTGGCTAGAAGTAATCAGATTTTTCTCATACATTTTAGATATATTTTCTCTCAATTACGTTGAGTCCACTTCTATGAAATATTGAAAATGATGTTTCCATTGAGCTTTATTTTTATGCTTTGCCTTTTTGTTACGTCAATGTATTTTGATTTATATAGATCTTATATTGTTCATTATACACTACCCTGTTTCCCCCAAAATAAGACCTGCCCTGATAATAAGCCCAATCGGGCTTTTGAGTGCATGGCAATAAGGCCAAGCGCTTATTTCAGGGTTCAAAAAAATATAAGACAGGGTCTTATTTTCGGGGAAACACAGTAATTCTTTTGAAACAAAATAATTGCCTTCCGATAGATCATATAGTGGGACATGCAATCTTCTCAGTTTGTACATTTGAACTTAAGTTGATTATTAACAAGGGCAAGATGAAACATTCCATCAGGCTATAACAGTAGCATTATTTTGAATACTTCTAAATGCTTCTAAATTTTCTAAAGACCAATAAACTGTAGAAGCCATTTGTTTTGTCTATAACTGTTTGACTCTCCAACAACTTCTTTAGTCTTCAAAACATAACAATTTTATTGCAGTATTAAATATTTTACATATATGGTTTACATTTAAATTATGCCACTTTAAAACAATTGGGGTAACTTCATATGCTAAATAAAGCTATTAAAAACATGAGTGTCTGATTCTTTTTTTGTGGAACTAACATTGCTAAAAGGGTTCTTTTGCAGTCTTGTTGGTTCTATTTTAAATCAAAAAGTTGTAATAAGATGCTGCAGGCTAAGACTAATCAAACTAAAATATCAAAACACTGGTGTGTCACATTGTAATAGCTTTTCAAAAATAATATTGTCAATTCTTCTCTAGTCTTCATGTTCATATTTGGCTGCAAATGGCATAGAGTTCACTGATGTTGGCAACGCCAACAAATTCTAACAGCCCTTTATTTTATTTATTTGATGAATACAAAAGTAGGAGAAAGCTACCATGATAATTACAGCTTATTTCTGGACTGATAATTAGATGTCCTATAAGTTATTTATCAGTGTAATGCTGGAAGACAGGGAATAATGCAAAACTTATTTTTAAGGAACTGGAGAGGAATAAGATAATCTGTTTAAAGTATTATGTCACATGCTTTGTGAATAGAATAGTAGAGTAGAGTAGAGTAGAGTAGAGTAGAGTAGAGTAGAGTAGAATAGAATAGAATAGAATAGAATAGAATAGAATAGAATAGAATAGAATAGAATAGAATAGAATAGAATAGAATTCTTTATTGGCCAAGTGTGGTTGGACACACAAGGAATTTGTCTTTGGTGCATATGCTCTCAGTGTACATAAAAAGAAAAGATACATTCGTCAAGAATCATAAGGTACAACACTTAATGATAGTCATAGGGTACAAATAANTAAACCGCAAGGATACAAGCACCAAGTTACAGTCATCCAGTCATAAGTGGGAGCAGATGGGTGATAGGAACGATGAGAAGACTAATAGTAATAGTAATGCAGCCTCAGTGATAGTTTGACAGTGGTGAGGGAATTATTTGTTTAGCAGAGTGATGGTGTTTGGGGGAAAACTGTTCATGTGTCTAGTTGTTCTGGTGTGCAGTGCTCTATAGCGTCGTTTTGAGGGTAGGAGTTGAAACAATTTATGTCCAGAATGCGAGGGGTTAGTAGTAGTAGTAGTAGTAGTAGTAGTACCGTAGTAGTAGTAGTAGTAGTAGTACCGTAGTAATGTGTAGTAATTCAACATATGAACATCACTAAACTCATGCATTTGGTGAAGTTTTTTTTTAAAAAAAACAATGATTTATGCAACCTGTTTCTTTGGGTGTTGGTGAATTGCAGTGACCATAAGTGTTGACTTTATTACCAGAAATTCCCGGGAATTAAACAGGATCTGAAAACTATAGATTGTGCACTTCCCATAGGATGGTTATAAATTAAATACTTATAAATAGTAAGGCTATGCAATGCTTTGGCTTTTAAAAGCTAACTCACATTTCTGAATGTCAAGGCAGAAATATACAGTAACATCTGTCTGCAGCTTTATAAACTGGCTGCATCTTACCCTGAAATCATGCAGCTGTTTGTGCTTCTGTGTCTCCAAAGCATCTTTCTGTCTTCAATTCCAAATCATTGCACAGTTCTAATAATGGCATACTTATGTGGTAGCATACAGGAATCATTTCTGCAAAATGGAGACCAGATCTTCCAAGTACTTTCAGAGACTGGCAGTGCAGCCATAGATGAGGTGGCTCTTTTATCAATTTCCTGTACAAGATGGATGCAAATAGATTATGTTAAAATATTTATAAATAACATGGGATTTAATTATATATTTGATATTAACTGACCTTTTCCAAACATTCATGTAGATATCATGCTATGTGCTTTATATTACCGATCTATCTTGTGAAAACTTATATGTTGTTGCTTTTATAAACTTGAGACTATTTTATCCTTTCAAAACAAGCGGCATTGTGGCCTAGTGGTGAAAATGCTTGCCTCCTACTTGGAAGGTTGAGAGTTCAATCCTAGGTAGCGGCAGATGTTTAGGGGGCAAAGAAAAAAAAATCTGCTGCAAACTCCATGTAGGTGTCAGGAAGGGCACCCAGCCAGTAAATGCCCTGACTATACCCCAGATAAGTACTACAGGGTTGTAAAAAGGGAGTAATGGGTTTGAAATAGCAAAGAGAAACAACAGATATTTAATTATTTTGGTTTATAAATATCTTCCATAAACTAATCTTTGTCTATGGTAACATGGTTTTAGAAAATTGCAACAGGATATCTCCAAAAAGAAAAGACGTGAAAATATTGATGCCGCAACAAAATTACAGGACAGTGTACCCTTTAGAACAGTTCTGGTTTTTTGTTTTTTTTAAATCCTTGTTAGCAAGTCTGTGTATGTGCTGATTGTTTCAAACATCTGCTGTGACAGCACAATACATGCCATTGTAGGGACTAGAATTATAAAGGGGCATTATTCTGGCAAAGAAACCAATCTGCAGTTCAGTTTTTTAGGGTTATGGTATCCAAGCTGTAAACTCATGCAAACATCAAGTCTTACCAAACTTTAGAAGTGAAAGTGTAATGGTTGTAAACAGGAATGAGTGATCTCTGTGTCACTGCTAAAATAGCCTTTAAATGAAAAGTCTATGAGAAAAGAGTCACAAATTTTAGTTCATCAGGACTGTTACATCAGTACACATAGGGGAGTTGTGGACATATTGTTGTCATCTGTTAATTGTTTTCTCAGTTTCCCATATTTTTTTTCCCAACTATCCCAACCATTACTGCATACAAAATAACTCCAGCAACTATTTTCCTCATATTTGGATTTATTTAGATGATGACAGTAAGGTACATGATGCATGTACAATGTGGGTTTCTAACGAATAATGTTAAAACTTACAAAAAAATTTCTTGCTCACACAGCAAATGTTGTTTGAGTTTCCCCTCAACTCTCTCACACACTAACAGGACACTAGCCAGATGAATACCAATGGATGCTGGTAGGCAGAGACAGATATTTTTTCCTTATTTTCCTCCTCAGTTCAGACGAATCTGTTCCTTCTACTGTAACACCAGTTAAAGGGAAAAGAGGCAAAAAATGCAGGAAAAGATTTACAGATGCGATTAGGAAAACACAAGCTGCCTGTTTCTCCCATGGCCAGTTCTATGTGGCATGCTCCAGAGTCAGTTCACCTGACAGCCTGGTCATCCTCCAGCCAGAGAGCAAAACCAGGAATGTTGTTTACAAGGAGGTCCTGAGCAATTCATCTGAGGGACGAATTGAAAGTCTATGCTATGCAACTTATTAGCCTGGCTACATAGACAAAACAGCCACGGTTGCTGCTGGGATTAAAGGGCTTAAGCCCATCTATTTCACTGTTGTTACACTTACAATAATGTTTACATCTGTAACAGAAACTTAGCTTACCGTCTCTAACGAAATAATACAGTCCCTTTTTAACTACTCATTAATTTTCAATTAATGAGTATGAGTAGTAAGTAATATAAGTAAGTAAATAATTAAGTAGTATGAGCCGAGGTGGCGCAGTGGTTAGCGTGCAGCACTGCAGGCTACTTCAGCTGACTGCTAGCTGCAGTTCGGCGGTTCAAATCTCACCAGCTCAAGGTTGACTCAGCCTTCCATCCTTCCGAGGTGGGTAAAATGAGGACCCAGATTGTTGGGGGCAATATGCTGACTCTGTAAACCGCTTAGAGAGGGCTGTAAAGCACTATGAAGCGGTATATAAGTCTAAGTGCTATTGCTATTGCTATTCAAGCTTTAACTGTCAATTTATCAAGCCCCATCACATAGTTTCGTAGCGAAGCACGGGTATCCAGCTAGTAAGGTAACAATTTGACAAGCATCAACAGGAAAACTGCAGCAACAGAAAACAGCATTACCAGAAATATAGTTAATTTCCAATTTCTGTGTAGCTTAGTATTATGGCAGGGCATATTGTTTGAAATAAATACTAAGCAAGAAGCCTCAAGATTTGAACTTGATATGTCTCTTTCCTACAAGAGGAATTTGAAAACATCCGGAAGAATGTGTGGAGTTTGGCAGAGGAACTTCACATTGAAGTAATTTTCCATCCATTCAAAAATTCAGGAGTTCCAGAATAAGATATATACCCGTGATGGCGAACCTATGGCACGTGTGCCACAGGTGGCACGCAGAGCCCTCTCTGCGGGCACACCAGCCATCTCCCCAGCCCAGCTCCACCGTGCATGTGTGCGTGCCTCCCAGCTGATCTTCAGGTCTCTGCTGCACATGCGCGGGGGGCGAGGTGCATGTGGGGGGTGCAAATGTGCATGCACAGGGCGGTGGGGCACATGCACGGGCAGGTGCTTGCATTGCATTTTGGGGCCTTGCATGGCCCCCTGCACCCCATTTTGGGCCTGGAAGCCTGCCTGCACCAACCTGGAAGCCAAAACGGGGCACGGGGGCACCGTGCGAGCCCCCCCATTTTGGGCCTGGAAAGCCTGCACCAACCTGGAAGCCAAAAATGGGCGAGGGGGGGCAGGGCGCATGCTCAGGGGGAGGGGGTCACATGCGCATGCATGGGGTCGTTTGCATATGCATGGGGCCGGGGCGCACACGGGTCACATGCGCATGCAGGGGGGTTGGGGGTGCGGGGGCACCTGCACATTGCATTATGGGTGCAGGCACACGGGCGCGCTGTCACACACGTGTGCGCGCTTTCGGCACGCGACGACAAAAAGGTTAGCCATCACTGATATATACAATGCATGGGGTAATCCCGTAAGAGTCTCAAAACAATTATTTAACCAGTGTTGGTGTGCATAAAACAGTCAGTTGAAAAACAGTTCATGCTGATCAGAGAACTATATTTAGGACATTGTAAAATATTCCAAAATCTCTTATAATATCTGGAAAAGATATACGTTAATAATGCAAGGCACTGTGGTCAATGTTGATACACACTGACATGCAAGATCTTTGGTGGTGAACAAGAAACCGTTTCAATATACATTTCAGCAGGATCAGTTCTAAAAGGCTATTCTTGTAATATGAGCACACAAATAGGACAATCACTCTCTTCAAAATGCTTTTGTTGCTCTGCATAGACACCGAATACTTATTATAATAGTTGATAGGGGAGAATGCAGATTCTCCAAACTGAAGTTAATAAACCCATCAACATTCCACTATGACACAGAAGAGAGTGGTCAGCCTTGCAACAATCTCAACAGAAAATAGAGTGTGGATCTTCAGGTAGCAGTTCAAATCTTTGCAATGCCATCAGTTTTTATTATGCAGACAAGAAAAGTAGCATTTGCAGTGTAGGTGTTTAACAATTTCTTAAAATGTTTGAAAATGTTAAATGTTAAATTGTTAATTCTCCTTTACTGGGGAATGGAACAGAATAGAACCAGGGGTGGGCTTCAAAAATGTTAGCAAGAGGTTCTCTGCTCAGTTGCTGGGCGGGCGTGGCCATGGTGGGCGTGGTCTAGTCGGCCTCCTGCACCATGGCGCGGGGGGGGGCATTTTTGCCCTCCCCGGGCTCCGGAGGCTTTCTTCGAGCCTCCGGGAGAGTGAAAACGGCCTCCCTAGGCTCCGGAGGCCCTCTGGAGGCCGGAAACGAGCCCATTTCTGGTCTTCCCGAACTTCCAGTAGACCCGTTTTTTGCCCTCCCGAGCCTCCGCACACATCCTGCACTTACCTGCATCGAAAACGGGCCGCGTGGGGACTCCTGGGAGGGGCAGGGCGGGGTGGGCAGGGCCAGCCAGGAGTGGGATTTGGGGGTTCTCTGAACTGCACAGAATCTTAGCTAGAGGTTCTCTGGAACCCCTGCGAACCCCCAGCAGCCCACCCCTGAATAGAACTATGTAAAAAATAGAACAGGAAGAAGGTGGAATTGAGAAGTATTAAAGTTGGATCAAATAGGGATGCTTGGGACCATTATTTGAGCTGTCTACCTCATGTGCCAAAATGTTATGGATTATTGCCATTTTTTAGTCTATAGCCACATCATGACAGTTTTCAATTTACTATATTGCTAAAGTACGACTCTTTTCTCTGTCCTACTAGCTTACTTTGTTATCTTTTATTTAAACTACCAGTCTTCTTTTTGGTCTTCATATTAATTCTCTGATATGCTTATGTATCCCTTTGCTACCAGAATAATCCATGTTTCCTTTCATATGGGAGGGTTTTCTTTACATCCCCATTCTTATTTCTCCGCTTACTTTCATTTATAGCAATCCTTGTCCTTACTTCCAAAGACTTCTTAGCCCTACTCTCTATCCCATTTTTAATTCTGTCTGTATATATTTTCTTATATTCTTTTACATTCCTACCCACAATCTTAATTCCTTAACTTCAATACTCTTTTCTCAAACAAATCCCATTTCTCTCTCTTGATGCCCCTTAAATTTGGAAGTATCCTCCAAATTTGGATCTGTTTCTTTTACTACTTTCAAATCATTTTGCTAAGGTAGTTTTTGGTATAAAATATTTTCCTTATGTTGCTACAATTTAGTGTGTAACTAAATCTAAATAAATGTAATTAAATAAACTTAATAAACACATATTCATTTTGAGTTTTTTCCTCTATTGTTTCCTCTCTACAGATTTTAATTTGAGGTTGCCAGTTCCTTGAATAGAGACAAGTACTTTTGTATATGACAAAGTTTTATGAATATAGAGTTCTGTACATTTTATAAGCATCTCTATACTATCTGTTATGAAACAGGCAAAAAGTGAGCTTCTGAGAATGGTGATGGATTAGGAGAAGACACTGCAACTCTAAATACTTTATCAGATGCCACAACACTGTTGATAAATTGGCACACTAGTTTGTATTATACTTTACAAATTGTTATAATAACTGATAGCACACTCATATGTACTGTATGTATTTATGCGTATTTCATGTTTCTAGACCACCCATCTCCTTCAAGGAGAGGCTCTGGGCAGTGCACAGTATAATCAATATATAAAACAGCATAGAAAATTAACAATTAAATATTAAGGTTAAAAATGCAAGTAGAAAAATAGGGACCACCTTTGGTGGGAAGGTAACAGTGTTCCGTGCACCTTCGGCGTTTAGTCATGCCGGCCACATGACCACGGAGACGTCTTCGGACAGCGCTGGCTCTTCAGCTTTGAAACGGAGATGAGCACTGCCCCCTAGAGTCGGGAACAACTAGCACATATGTGCGAGGGGAACCTTTACCTTTTTATTAAGGTTAATTTAGGATTACAATTTTTAAGATTATAACATTATATATTTCAAAGAAATAAAAATAAGAATCCCAAGATAGTCAATTAAGTTAATAAGGTAGAAAGAGTGCTCTCATGGCACCAGCCAGCCCCATGATTACATGGACCTTTGTCTCCCCACCACTACCACAAGGCCACAGAACCCTTTATGGAAGGTCAGGAGAGCGAGGGCCTGCCTCACCTCTGGGGGGAGGATATTCCATAATGTGAGGGCAACTGCTGAGAAGGCTCTCTTCCTAGACACTGCCAGTTGAAATTCTTGAATGGGATAGGTGGATGTGATGGGACAAAGCTAATTAGTAGATAGGTAGCCTGGCCCCATATCATGTAGGGCTTTATAGGTGATGAGCAACACATTGAATTGGATCCGGAAGCAAACTGGCATCCAGTGCAGTTCACAGAACAGAGCTGTTATATGTGCCCTTCTTTGAGCACGCAGTATAGCTCACATGGCTGCACTCCAGAGGTGGTATTCAGCCGGTTTGGACCGGTTTGCATGTACCGGTAGTGGAAATTTTAACTGGTTTGCTGAACTGGTAAATATGACCTCTGGCTGGCCCTGCCCCCGCCCGCTCGCTCGCTCGCCCCCGCCCACCACTCGCCTTGCTCGCGCGCTCGCCTCACCCACCCGCCCTCCTCACCTCCCCGGCAGCATAGCACACTGTGTGGCACTCGCGCATGCACACAGTCTCTGCTTGCCTGCCTAAGCTGACTTTGCTTTCCGCGGTGCCTGCGCCCCAACTGAGCTGCCTCCTCCTGCCTACAGGTAAGCCTGTGAGTCGCGCTACTCCCCCACCATCCCCGGGCTTGCGTGGCTGGCTAAGCTGCCGGTGCTGCTCCATTGCAGGCTGCGCAGCTGCGGCCTAGCTTGCCACGCCCCACCCTTCCCCCATCCCCGGGCTTGCGTGGCTGGCTAAGCCGCCAGCGCTGCTCCATTGCAGGCTGCAGGGCTGCGGCCTAGCTTGCTGCAGGCCCCCCTCACTGTTCCCGGGCTCGCCTGGCTGGCTAAGCCGCTGGTGCTGCTCCATTTTAGGCCGCGCGGCTGCGGCCTAGCTTGCCACGCCCCCCTCATCCCCGGGCTCACCTGGCTGGCTAAGCCGCCGGCGCTGCTCCATTGCAGCTTAGCTTGCCATGGGCCCCCCACCATCCCCGCTGGGCTCGCGACCTTACCTTTGTCCCGCAGCTGGTGGCAGAGGGGAAGGCAAGCCAGCGCCCACGAGGAACCCAGGCTTGGAGCAGTTTTGGAGTTTGTTAAGGAGGACCGCTCCTCGTGTTTTCAAACCCGGGCTATTGCATATTGCATGCTTTTCACTCCCACCCCTCCCCTCCCCTCCCGAGTCCCCACGCGGCCTGTTTTGGATGCAGGTAAGTGCAGGGCGCATGTGGAGGCTCGGGGAGGGCGAAAAACAGGCCTACCAGAAGTTCAGGAAGTTCCAGAGGGCCTCCGGAGCCTGGGGAGGCCGTTTTCACCCTCCCGGAGGCTCGAGGAAAGCCTCCAGAGCCCAGTGTGAGAATAGATGGAAAGTTATTCTTTTATAAAATGTATCAGAAGAATTATAAAATACTTTAAGTCAATAACTCTTACTGCAAGCCTCAGTAGCAAAGCCAAATAAAAACCACAAATGATAAAGAGCTAGTCACTGTGTGTCAGCTTGATCTGAATGTTCAAGGAAGTAAGCCCACGCTCCGAACAAATGATAAAAGACAAGATAAGGTAGATCCTGTTGTAACTAGAGAACCTGATGCGCAACAAAGAGGTTTAAAGAGAGCTTGAGAAAGGAACTGAAAGCCCAGTGAGGACCAGGCAACCCGGTGAAGCGGCCCAGTTAAGAAACCTTTGCCCCAGAAACGGGAAAGGACACAATTGTACCTGGGTGGTCAGGAGAGCAATTGTGGGAGGTTTTGTCGATAACGGCAGAGTGTGTGTGTTGGGACTGTGTTCCGAGAACACAAGTGAGTCCAGAGCAAGTGCGGACCTGAAAGGTTGCGGTTCCTTCTGCGAGGGAGGCGGCCAGCCTGAAGGGAAGCGAACTGGTGTTGTGATTTGAACAACCGTAAAATCAAGAACCTCAGGAAACCATAATCAGGAAAACTCTTGGGAAAATGGGCAATCGATGTAGTTGTATTAAGCCTAGGGAAGAAAAACTTACTATAAAATTAACTAACAGTACTGTAGAAATACCATCAGATAGTCCTCTGGGACAATTATTATCCCAATGGGATGATACTAACCTGGCTCCATGGACATGTAAATTAACCAAGAGCCAGATGATTAGGTTGTGTCAAAGAAAGTGGCCAAAATATACTATAAGTCCTCCTGACTATCGGTGGGACCCATTAGGAGAACCGAATAAGTATTGGATAGGGAAATTGGAACAATATACAATGCAGAGACCAACTTTAAGTAGTGAGTTACCATATGTAAAACCATGGTATCATGTAACCTGGGAAAGCCCAGTCCCACCCGAACAAACCAAAATCTTTTATATTGGAAGAGGAAAAAGTAGAGCAACCTGAGTGGGATCCTCTGGAGTTCCCACCCCCATTTGTAGCCCCAAGCGCACCCCAGGATCAATGATCTCACCCAAACGTAGCTCAAGAGGAAGAACAGGGGGTCAGGTTGGGGGTCCGTTTGGAACTGGTGATCTAGCAAAAAGATTAGGGCTGTGTTAGCCCACTGGGACACGTTGAAACCTTTAATAGCAGTAAAAGTTGTCTTTAAAAAGAAAAGTGGAGTTCAAACTTGCTCATAGGAGCCCTGGCCAGGTGAAAACGATGTGGGAACAAAGGTCTCTATATATCTGGATCTTTAAAAATAGGCCAGTGTCTGCTGGGAGATTCAAGCTAGAAAGGGCAGAGACAGGTAGTAACAATCCAGTGCTTGAGGAAAGAACAATGGGTGTAACTTTGAGTAAAAGTGAGAAGTTCACTAAAACAATTAGGAAGAATCTCAAATTGTACATAGACCCGACTAGTCCTTTAGGGAAAAATACTTAGAAGTAGGGAAATCACTCCATACAGTAAGATGATTCAGACGTTGGGGCTGACCAAAGAAGATATGGTTAGTTTATGCTGTTATGTATGGTAGGAAGACCCAGGAGTAGAAGAAAAGAAATACTGCAGTGTTTTAAAGATCTCGAGAATTTACCATTCTCAAAAGAGCCAGAAAACTCTGAAAGAACTAAGAATAAAGAAGAAAATGTTTATTCCCACCTGGGGTTTAGCAGGTAATAAAAAGGTAAAGCCTGTCTAAATGGGAAGACTCAGATAATTTGACTTGATCAATTTGATGTGAGTTCTGCTAAAAATTCTTAGATGTGCATCTATAATAATAGCGTGTAGAATTGAATGGGATTGAATTGATTGTGATATGTTTGGCTGGCCGGTAAACTAAGTAAACTTCTCAGCTTGGGCTTAAAGCTGTGGGAAACTGGCAGTGGTTAGGGCCCAAAATCACATTTTTGATTAAAACTACTTCCTGAGTTTTCCCACTGCTTGAAGAATGAGCTATAGATTGACCAAGGAAAGAAAACGTGGAGATTTAAAAAAAAAAAGGGGGGGGGGAACCTCCACAGGTCTGGAAATGTTGTTTGATAGTATATGTGTGTGTCTGTGTCTGTGTCTGTGTCTGTGTGTAATCATTTCCAAACCTGGATGGAGGATGAAGCCCTCTAATAATAGTACACAAAATTATTTAGAAAATGGAGCTCATTGGCTTGTGAAAAAGCTCCCTGAAATAATTGTAATGATTGGTTGGCATGAAATGGAATTTTTTTTTTGCATGTGAAATTGGTTTACACAAGCAGTTTGATTGCAGTGCAAATGTGAGTATGTTAAGGGTAAAAGTTGGTGTGAATGTACTTTGATTCCCTTTCATATAAAGAAACAGTAAGTTGCAAGGAAAAGAAATGAGAAAGATCCCATGGAGAATGTGGGAAATGTGTGTGATTTACTAAAGCTAGAGAGAGAGGGAGAAATGGAGAAAATTATTTTGTTGAGAAAATGCTGAGTGGAGAAAAGGGGTGAAATATCTGTGTAGTCTTTTATATTTTTTCCCCTTGTCCTCGCTGGTTGTTAACTCAAGGACTTTTTGCCTTGGAAAAGCAGCAGCAGCAGATAAGGGTGGGGGGGGGGAGTGAGGTTTTTCTGCTTGTTTTAACCAATTTTTTTCTTTCTCTTACCCCCCTCTCTCTGCCGAGCCTGTCTGAGAAAGGCGGGGCAAATGTGCGACCTGCTCATGCAGCCTTGCCTTTCACTGTTTTGGTCTCTTTCATCTGCATATAAAAGCTATGCAGATATATTTTATTTTCTGCTCTGAATACAATCTTGATTTTATTTTTATTTTTTTGGAAATTTTTGAGATTTAAAATGCTTAATTAAACCTATATAAAAGAAATGATTTTGAAAGATTTTGCATACATTTGTAAATGTTTTAACCAGTGGTGGGTTCCAAATTTTTTTACTACCACTCTGTGGGAGTGGCTTAATTATGTGGGCATGGCTTAATTATGTGACGGTCATGTCACCAGGTGGGAGTGGCTTGGCGGTCATGTGACCGGGTGGGAGTGGCTTGGCGGTCATGTGACCGGGTGGGAGTGGCTTGACAGTCATGTGTCAGTGGGCGGGGCTTCATGGTCATGTGACTGGGTGAGCATGGCTAGATTGTCATGATCCTAGTTCCCCCTATGAGGATTCCTGCATCCAGACCTTTTGCAATCCCCCAAAGGATTAAAGGAAACCAGATTCCATACAGCTCTGAACCCTTAAGGCAAACCAAATACAAGTGGTCCTCACTTAATGGCCGGTTGATTAGCAAGTGTTCAAATTTACGACTGACCTCCCCAGAGCAACTTGACCTGTTTTTGGAGTTTTGACAGCCATATGCACGCGCACACACACACACACACACACACACACACACACACACGTCCAGTTACAACATCCCACACAGTCATGTGACTGAGGTTTTCTGTGTTTTTGCCAGTTTCCAACAATTCCTTCTGATTTCTGTTTAAAAATGCCCATTGGGGAAAATGGACTTGTTTAACAACCATAGTGTTCGCTTAATGACCACAAGGTTCATCTAATGGCCATGGTGTTTATCTAACTCAGGGGTCTGCAACCTTAAACACTCAAAGAGCCATTTTTCTATTTTCTTTTAAACAGGTATCTTTCTCTGTGTTGTCTTTTTTTCCGTTCCCCCTTTTCTTCTGTCTGTCT